>PJEM01000130.1:0-43690 GCA_004023845.1 Helogale parvula | reverse complement strand
CTCAGATAGCTGTGAAATTAGATGATTAACTAGTTGTTACTTAACCTTCTAATTTCTGTATAAGTCTAATTACATGAAATAGAAGTGGGGGTTTTGATTTTTTACTTTGCTTTTCTGTTTGGAGTGTCATTGTAACTACTGTATTGTAAATGATGGAAAATAATTGCATATGTTAAAAAAATAAATTGTGTTATATTAAAAAATTTTAAAAAAAGGAAAGGATATGTATTTTGACAAATACTTCTTATGCATCTATTAACAGTATCATATGCTTTTCCCTTTTCTTTTGTTATGGGATGTATCACACTGATTGATTTGCAAATATTGAACCAGCTCTGTAACCCAGGAATCAATCCCACTTGATCATGGTGAATACTTCTTTTTATATATTGTTAAATTTGATTTGCTATTATCTTGTTGAGAATCTTTGCATCCATGTTCATCAGGGGTATTGGCCTGTAGTGGTCCTTTTTTGTGGGGGTCTCTGGTTTGGAAATCAAGGTAATGCTGGCTTCATAGAATGAGTCAAGAAGTTTTCCTCCCATTTCTGTTTTTTTGGAACAGCTTGAGAAAGATAGGTTAACTGCTTTAAATGTTTGGTAGAATTCCCCAGGGAAGCCATCTGGTCCAGGACTCTTAGTTGGGAGATTTTTGATAACTGATTCAATTTCTTCACTCGTTTTGGGTCTCTTCAAATTTTCTATTTCTCCTCATTTGAGTTTTGGTAGTGTGTGGGTGTCTAGGAATTTGTCCATTTCTTCTAGGTTGTCTGGTTTCTTGGCATATAGTTTTTCATAGTATTCTCTGATAATTGCTTCTATTTCTGAGGAATTATTTGTGATAAATCCATTTTCATTCCTGATTTTACCTATTTGGGTCCTCTTTTCTTTTTGAGAAGTCTGGCAAGAAGTTTATCAGTTTATGTTTTCGAAAAACCAACTCTTGGTTTGTTTCATTGATCTGTTTTACTGTTTTTTTTGTGTGTGGGGGGGGTTCTATGTTGTTTATTTCTGCTCTGATATTTATTATTTCTCTTTTTCTGCTGGGTTTGGGGTTTATTTGTTATTCTGCTTCTAGTTCCTTTAGGTGTGCTGTTAGATTTTGTATTTGGGATTTTTCTTGTTTCTTGAGATAGGCTTGGATTGAAATGTATTTTCCTCTTAAGACTGCTTTGCTGCATCCCAAAGGGTTTGGGTTGTTGTGTTTTCACTTTTATTTGTTTCCATATATTTTCACATTTCTTATTTAATTGCCTGGTTGACCAATTCATTCTTTAGTAGGATGTTCTTTTTTTTTTTTTTTTAAATACATGGATAGTTTATTGTCAGGTTGGTTTCCATATAACACCCAGTGTTCCTCCCAAGTTCCCTCCTCCATGCCCATCACCCATTTTCTTTTCTCCCCCAACCCCCATCAATCCTCAGTTTGTTCTCAGTATTTAAGACTCTCTTGTGGTTTGTCTTCCTTCTTTTCCTTAACTATTTCCCCCTTCCTTTCCCTTATGGTCCTCTGTTAAGTTTCTCCTGTTCCACATATGAGTGAAAACATATGGTATCTGTCTTTCTCTGCCTGACTTATTTCACTTTAGCATAAGACCCTTGAGTTCCACCCTTGTTGCTACAAATGGCCTGATTTCATTCTTTCTCATTGCCAGTTAGTATTCTATTGTATATATAAACCACGTCTTCTGGATCCATTTGTCAGTTGGTGGATATTTAGACTCTTTCCATGATTTGACTATTGTTGAACGTGCTATTATGAACATTGGGGTACATGTGCCCCTATGCAACAGCACTCCCATATCTCTTGGGTAAATTCCTAGCAGTGCTATTCCTGGGTCATAGGGGAGTTCAATTGTATATTTTGGAGGAGCCTCCACACTGCTCTCCAGAGCGGCTGCACCAGTTTACACTCCCACCAACAGTGTAAGAGGGTGCCTGTTTCTCTACATCCTCGCTAGCCTTTGCGGATATTCTTTCACCTGCATACATTTGGAGGTTTTCTAAACTCAATCCTGTGGATGATTTTAAGTTTCACAGCATTGTGATCTGAAGGTGTGCATGATATGATCTCTGTTGTTTTATATTTATGTAGGGCTGTTTTGTGACCTAGTATGTGATCTCTCTTGGAGAATGTTCCATGTGCATTTAAGAAGAATGTGTATTCTGCTGCTTTAGGATGAAAATTTCTAAATATATCTGTCAACTCCATCTGGTACAGTGTATCATTCAGGGGCATTGTTTCTTTTTTGATTTTCTGTCTAGATGATCTGTCCATTGCTGTAAGTGGAGTATTAAAGTCCCCTGCAATTACCACATTCTTCCCAATGAGATTGCTAATGTTTGTGATTAATTGTATATATTAGGGTGCTTTCATATTTGGTGCATAGACATTTATAACTGTTTGCTCTTCTTGATGGATAACCCTATAATTATTATACACTGCCCTCCTTCATCTCTTGTTACAGCCTATACTTTAAAGTCCAGTTTGTCAGATATATGTATGGCTACTCCAGCCCTCTTTTGACTTCCTGTAGCATGATAGATATTTCTTCATCCCCTCACTTTCAATATGAAGGTGTCCTCAGGTATACAGTGGGTCTTTTGTAGACAGCAAATAGATGGGTCTTGTTTTTTTAATCCATTCTGATACCCTATGTCTTTTGATTGGAGCATTTAGTCCATTTACGTTCAGTGTTATTGAAAGATACAGGTTTAGAGTCATTGTGTTAGCTGTAGGTTTCATGATTGCAGTGATGTCTCTGGTCCTTTGTGGTCTTTGCAACATTACACTCACAGAGTCCCCCTCAGGATCTCTTGTAGGGCTGGTTTAGTGGTGATGAATTCCTTCAGTTTTTGTTTGGGAAAACCTTTATTTCTTTTTCTATTCTGAAAGACAGGCTTGCTGGATAAAGGATTCTTGGCTGCATATTATCCCTATTCACTACATTGAAAATTTCCTATCACTCCTTTCTGGCCCACCAAGTTTCAGTAGATAGATCTGCCATACCCTCATGTGTCTACCCTCATAGGTGAAGGCCCATTTATTTATCCCTAGCTGCTTTCAGAATTCTCTATCTTTGTAATTTGCCAGTTTCACTATGATATGTTGTGTAAAAGATAGATTCAAGTTACGTCTGAAGTGAGTTCTCTGTGCCTCCTAGATTTCATTGTCTGTTTCCTTCCCCAGATTGGGGAAATTCTCAGCTATGATTTGTTCAAGTATACCTTTGGGCTCTTTCTTTCTCTCTTCTTCTTCTGGAACTCCTATGGTGTGGATATTGTTTTGTTTCATTGAATTACTTAGTTCTCTAATTCTCTTCTCATGATCCAGAATTTTTTTTATCTATCTTTTTCTCAGCTTCATCTTTTTCCGTAATTAAAACAATTTCTTTTAATATTTTTGTTTATTATTGAGAGGCAGAGAGACAGAGCATGAACATGGGCAGGGCAGAGAGAGGAGGAGATAAGAATCTGAAGGAGGCTCCAGGCTATGAGCTGTCAGCACAGACCCAGCACGGGGCTAAAACTCACAGAGATCATGACCTGAGATGAAATCGGACACTTAGCCATCTGAGCCACCTAGGAGCCCACTTTTTCCATAATTTTATCTTCTGTTTAACCCATTTTCCCTTCTGCCTCTTCAGTCCTCACTGTCACCACCTCTAGTTTATTTTGCACAGCATTTACAGCATTTTTTAATTCACCATGACTATTTTTTAGTTTCTTGATCTCAGCAGCAGTAAATTCTCTGCTCTCTTCTATGCTTTTTTCAAGTCCAGCAATCAATCTTAAGACTATTATTCTAAATTCTTGTTCAGTTATATTGTTTATATCTGTTTTGAGCGACTATTTAGCTATCATTTCTTCCTGTAATTTCCTCTGAGGAGAATTCTTCTGTTTCATCATTTCGGCTATTTTTCTGTCCCTTATGTGTTTTAAAACCTTGTTATGTGCCCTGCACCTGTGAGCACTACTATATCAAAGACAGGTCATACCCTGTCCAGGGCCTGGCCCTTCAGGAGGTGTTTTTTTGGAGAGTCTTATTCTCTTGTTGTGACTTTGGTTACTTTATGTCCCTGCTCTTAGTGATGTTTTGGACCCTCCACCAGGTGTGCTTTGATTTGTTCATTGAAGTATCTCTGGAAAGGAAAACAAACAAACAAAAAAAACCCAGAAAACAAAACACTCAAATAAACAACCAAAAACAAAAGACCAGAAACACCAGCTGCAAGTGAACAACAGGGTGGAAGCAGTGTTGATGGAACAGGCCTTATCCCATCCAGAGAGAGAAATGACCGGGGTGGGGAAATGAGAAAACAAAAACTGATCAGAGAGAGAAACTATATGGCTTAATCCAGAGGAAAGAAAGGAAAATAAAGAAGGAGACAGGGAAAAAGAAGAGAAAATAAATTGACCAGACAGAAGCTATATGGCTTAATCCAAAGAGAGAAAGGAAAATAAAGAAGGAGGTGTAGAACATGTATCAAGAGAATGGATTAAATAGGTCTGCTTAAATAAACCAACAATCTGAGTGACCAGACCAGAGGAGGGAAGAGATAAGAAGGAAAAAAGAAAGGAAGAATATGTCTATATAATAAGAATTGTCCGAGAATTAAATCAGGCAATACAACAGCGCTGGCCTGGAGGAGGGGCTGTCCGGTTCATCTGTCAATCCCCCTCCAGTAGATATGCAGTTACCAGACTACTGTGTGCTGACTGTCCCTTCCCTGAAGCCCCACCTTTTTGGCAATGGGGAGAAAACTGGCGACACCCAAGTCTCTCCTCCATGGACCAGGTGTCTCAAGCCATCCTCACTGTGCTGCAGGCACAAACAAGGTGGTTTGTCCTCCTCTGCCAACTCCTGTGCCCTGACGCTTGACTGGGATTCAAACTCATGGTCTGTGTGCCCCAGTATTGAGCAAGTGCTTCTCCATGCCACCTGATATATGGTCTCTGACTGGCGGTTGCAGGCAGTCTTCATCTTTTGAGCGGATACAAACCCACTCCAGGGAGGGTTTTGCTCTCTTCCACTGCAGACTATGCCCCTGACCTAGCCTCTGAGCTTGGGGCTGGCTCCCTTCCTTTCCAGGTGTGCGATCTGGGCAGCCGGCCACAGTGCAATGAAAGCCTCTCAGTTAGAGATTGGATCCTTCTCAGTCTGGATCCAGGGTTTTTTCTCTTGTCTAGATACAGTCCTATGGTTCCCCAGTCTCTCTTTCTCTTCCCTTTGTCTCTCGCAGAACAGGATCCCTCCCGTCCATTTGTTTTATCTCTCTGAGTTTGCAGTCTTGCGCCTATGGCCTGTCAGGTTGTCCCAGTAAGGCCCTGGAAGTGACTCTGTCTCTTTGCCTCCTGGCCTCGTGGAGTTTAAAGTCCTTTGGCTTCAACACTGCTTTGTTTGAGAGATGAGGGAACTTCTCTGCCATGTTAGCCTCTCCTCTAGGTACTGCCTTTTTATATAGTAACTTTCCATATGTACTGGGGTCTGTTTTGGGCCTTTCGTTACTTTTCATTGCTCTTTCCTAATTTTCATATGCTACTACCATACTATTATTTTTACTGTTTATAGTATATTTAATTCCTAGAATTGTATTTCCCTTTACATATTTTTAAAAAGAGTTTTCTGGATATTTCGGTATTACATTGTTATTTTAGAGAGAGAGAGAGTGCGTGCAAGCTGGGGAGACAGGCAGAGGGCTCGGAGAGAGAGAGAGAATTTTAAGCAGGCTCCATGGTCGGCATGGGGCCCGATTCCTTGACCCTGGGATCATGACCTGAGCTAATATCAAGAGTCAGATGCTAAACTGACTGAGCCATTCAGGTGCCTCTTTTCTGGCTATTTTTTATTATTTTTTTCATATAAACTTTAAAATCAACTTGTCTAGCTCCAGGAAATGTTTTAATTTTCATTAGGAAAATGTTACATGTATATGTTAACTTTGTGTGCATTGTCATAGTAATGATGTTGAGTAGTCACAGAAAAAGGGATGTCTTTCAATTAATTCAGTCTGATTGTGTATTTTTAACAGTTGCTTAAAACATATTTAAGCACTTTAAAGTTTTTCTCAAGTAGATTTCTCTACGTGTCTTGTTAGATTTCTCTGTACTTTTGTTGTTTTGTTGCTGCTTTAGTGTGAATACATATTTTTACATTAAGATTCTGGATTTTGGGTTTAGGCACATGTATGTAGATTATTTTATTGGGAGTTTTTTAAGGAAGTGATTTTGAGGGGAGCAAGTAATTTGGGGAAGACTAATTCTTGGCATCTAAAACATGATTATTTTTCTTCATAGATCTTTTTTATTGTGGCAGAACCACATACCATAAAATTCATTCTCCCAACAATTTTCAAGTGTACAGTACACCTCCCCTCCCCTTTCCCTACAGACTCTGGCAACCACAATTTAACTGTTTTTTATGAGTTTTAACATTTAGATATATAAGTGGAATTGTGCATTATTTGTCTTTTTGTGACTGGCTGATTTCACTTAGCATAGTATTCTCAAGGTTCATCCATATTATAGTATATGGTAAGAATTCCTTCTCTTTTAATGCTGAATAGTACTCCATTCTGTGTATACTATATTTTCTGTATCTATTTGTAGACAATGTAGTTTGCTTCTACCTTTTGTCTTTCATGAATAATAACTGCAGCGAACATGAGTGTGCAAATATCTCTTTAAGATTATGTTTTCAATTCTTTTGGATATATACCCAGAAATGGGATTGCTGGATAATAAGGTAGCTCTATTTTTAACTTTCTGAGGAACATGTATACTGTTTTGCATAGCAGCTATACCATTTTACATTCCCACTAATAGTGAGTGCCCAAGGGTTTCAATTTCTATATATCTTCACCAACACATATTATTTTCAGGGTTGGTGGTTTGTTGTTGTTGTTGTTGTTGTTGTTGTTTTATACGTTGGCCATTCTATTGGGTGTAAGTGATATATCTCTATGATATAGATCTTTTAAAATGGTGAATTTTACTAATGAATTTTGTGATATGGATTATCCTAGCCTTTTTATGATACATCCCACCAATTTGTGATGTATTATAATTTTATTTGCTCTTCTATCTTACTGTATCTTACTATATCCTATTTTAATTTAAAATTTTAGATTTTAATATTTATTTAAGATTTTTGCATTGAGCGGTGCCTGGGTTGCTCAGTCAGTTGAGCATCCGGCTTTCGCTCAGGTCATGATCTCGCGGTTCGTGGGTTCAAGCCCTGCGTTGGGTTCTGTGCTGACAGTTAACTCAGAACCTGGAGCCTGTCTTCAGATTCTGTGTCTCCCTCTCTCTCTGACCCCCTCTCTCTCTGACCCTTCCCTGATCAGGCTGTCTCTCTCTCTCTCTCTCTCTTTCTCAAAAATAAATAAAAAACATTAAAAAAATGCTTTTCCATTGATAATACAAGTGATATTTGTCTTTAGAGTATGTATGTTTAGTGGCATGTCAGCAGTTTTGCTGTTAATGTTATGTATCAGATTCACAAAAAATTTTAAAGCTGCATTCATGTAAAAATTGAGGCTATTTGAAAGATTTCTTGAAATTTGGATCTCTTGCCTCTTCTCTACCCCAATTTCCCTGCTTTATTGTAGATTCTCATTTTTGTAATTAGTTTATTGAGTTAATTTTCTAACTGACCTGCTTTTATCCAATCTCACCCTTCTTTAATCCTTCCTCAGGTAGATGCTGTGGTAGATAATCTAAAATGCAAATTCCTTTAATATTAAAGTGTGTTCTTATGCTTTCTTATTCTTCTGCCCCATATGCTATTTTTCATCTTGTCTCTGGAAAATAGTTATTCAGCTTTCAAAACCTATTCTTTATACTGTGCTTTTTCTATAGCTCTTTTCCATATCTCTTTTTCTCTAGGGCTCACCGCATTTAGCTCTCTACTACTTTTGTACCTTCTGTGACTTCTTTTATACCTAATTTTGTGACTTTTTTTTAAAGATTGTCTTTCTCCACTAAAAGTTTCTGAACCCTGAGCATTGTGGACATGTCATGTATCCCCAGTATTACAGTGCCTTACATACAGTAATTAATAAGTGTTGAACTGAATTGACATTTCAGACTGCATATCCTTTCTTACACTGTTATGGGCAAGGTATTTACTCAACAGACATTTGTCTTTTATAATAATGACTATGGGTTTACTGTAGCTATGAAGTACATGTGCCTTGCTAGGGAGAATGCTCTGAAATCCAAGTTCCACTAAGTTCTCTCTGCCTTTCAGTTGATAGATTCAGCATTAGTCCTGTTCTGAGGTATGAATAGATAGTACTCACAGTTTATTGCATATAAGAGGGCATGTGATTTGATGAGTTGTTGTTCCACATTCCATTACCTTGTGCTTTTCTTTATCTTTTTTAAGTTCATTTATTTTGAGAGAACATGTGATCAGGGGAGGGAAAGAGAGAGAAATAGACAATCCCAAGCAGGCTCTGCACTGTTAGCACAGAGCCTGATGTGAACTTACGAACTGTGAGATCATGACCTGAGCTGAAGAGTTGGACGTGTAACTGATGGAGCCACCCAGGAACCCTGCCTTGGGCCTTTTTTTTTTTTTTTTGGCAAACCCAGTTTCATAGACAAAAGGACAGGACTGGTTTGAAGCTACTGTTGATCTATTGTGTTTATGCATTGAGGGAGTCATGCCCTACTTCTTAGGTGCATTGTTAAACTTTACTTGCAAGCATAAGAGAATACATGAAGCAGATAATGAAAGAATATCATACTGGATGCTTTGAATTGATTTTTTTCATACAGCTTTGATTGTTAATCTCTATTTACTGGATTAGCATATATCTGACATCTTGGGACTTAGTAAACTTGGCTTATTGCTCCTTCTTGCAATTGACACTTTAAATTATTTGTTTATAATAAATGGTTCATATGTTGAGAAAAAAATCAATCCAATTTTCTTTATTCTCCTTTCTTCCCTTATGCTATATGCTCGTATTTTTCTTATATATACAAATGTTTTAAGTGTAAAGTTAACCCATAATACCAATGTCAGAAATGCAAGCTGCTCTATACAAACTAGTTTTCCCACACTTTATAATTCTCTATAAAACATTAGCTAAGTTTATTGTACCTGCAAATAGTTTTGCCTGTGTATATATTTTGTAGAGCATTAATAAATACCATTCTTCATGGATTAAATCTTTGTTTTCAGATCTTGATTCTTCACAGAGTAGTCATTCTACCAGTTATTATTCTCCAAGGCCTACAGATAGTTGCTTCAGTTCTAGTTCAGAGGTGGTAAGTTACTTTTTTTTTTGGCTTATTAATTTGTGTTCTGCTAATTTAGAATTACTTGTATTTCTCATAGATTACCTTTACATTCTAAAAAAATAATTGTCAGTAAATAGTGAAAACAAATTTAAAGAAAATTTAAAATTTCATATGTAAGAAAAATATAAATTGAAATGTAAGTGAATGTCATTCATTCACATTTATAAAAATGATGTGTTCATTGTTATTTATAAAAGCCACTCTTACCAGGATATGTGTGTGAGTGTATAAATGATAAAGTTGGATTTCTTTTAAAATGCTTTTTTAAAGAGGGCTGCCTGGGTGGCTTAGTCAGTTGAGCTACTTGGGATCAAGTCATGGTCGGTGAGTTTGAGCTCTGCGTTGGGTCTGTGCTGACAGCTCAGAGCCTGGAGCCTGCTTCGGATTCTGTGTTTCCCTCTCTGTGTCCCTCCCTCTCCCCTCTCTCTGTCTCTGTCTCAAAAATAAACATTAAAAAAATAAATTTAAAAAAATGCTTTTTAAAGAACCCATTCACAATAATTGAAAACCTGAAACAACTAAGAATACATAGAAAAAGTCTGAAGGCTTAGATGAAGAAAACTATAAAATGTTGAAGAATTTAATCTGAATAATTGGAGTGTTGTATCTTCATGTTATATCCTCACTGGGAATGCTGCATTTCTCACAAATTACAGTTTAAATTGATTCTCTTTCATTAATTCTTTCATGTTCACATGTTCATTTCATCTTCCTTTTTTTTTTTTTTAGTCTTTGGCTTGCTGTTTAAACTACTCTTTTTAAGAATGGACACTAGTGACCTCTATCTTGCCAAATTTATTGGCACTTTTCAGTTTTCCTTTTATGAGAACTAATAATATGAGTAGAAATTATTTTCTTTTTTGAAGCATTTTCTTCTCTTTGCTTTTGTGACAACACAATGTCTTGGTTTCTGTCATACCTCTTTGAATTCTACTTTATGCCTTTGCTGACTTCTTTTCCATTATTCTCCCTATATAAATGTAATATTTAAGGTTTGCTACAGGACACTTTTATTCTCTTAACCTGTACTCTAAACTCTGGATGATGCTCTATATTCCATTAACATATAATATCTGGCTCATGATAGGGGCTGTTTTTTGCCTCCTGGTTTGGAGGTAGCTCTGCTCCTTGCCTGCCATGGCTCTATTCCGTATTTTTTAGGTGTTCCAAAAATACATGATGCTATGCCTTGGTGTGTGCTTTTTCCCACTTACTGTGAAGAACTCAGGTGGACTCCTTCAATTTTAACTGTTGCATGTCGGCCCTGCCCCAGGAGCTTAAGCTCTGAACGTCCTTAGCAGCGATGGACAGAAATGTGTTAAGAAATGAATGAAACCTTGGGTTTATCAGGAAGTGATCTATTTGCACCAGGCCATGGCTGGAAATTGAGTCTCAAGCAATGATAGAACTCTCAAGGTCGTGTCCATTTTCTAATGAAGGAATTAAGCCTTTAAAATCCATTCTATTGACATTGTCACGTTGAATACCTTATGATATATAGAAACAAGGAGGTTTAAATAATTCTTGTGTGTGTGTGTTCATTCGTTAGAATTTGGATCTCTTTCCTTTATGTTCAAGGCTATTTTTTCTGAGAGGCTACTACATAAAGTCCACATGGACAGAGCTTTGTGGACTACTTGGCTTTCCTTTATAGCAGTTTAACTGAGTCCTCCCATTGGAGAAATTCCCAACCCTCCATTGATTAATGGATTAATTTTTCTCTGAATGTCAATGTCCCTAGGTAAAAAGTCTATATGTGTTCTTTTGAAAATTACTTATAAGATTTGTGACTCAGATTCCTCACTTGGAAAGTAGAAATAATAGTAGTCCCTACTGCAAAAGGTTATAAGAATTAAGGTATGTGTAGGTGAATACTGACTGTTGTATGTTGGTGATGAATCACTGAACTATATACCTGAAATCAATTTTAGCATATATATTAACTAACTATAATTTAAATAAAAACTTGGGAGGGATGAGGCAAGATGATGGAGAAGTAGGGAGCTTTGTATTTTACACCCTCCCACATCTCTCAAACAAAGAAGGACTGAAGCCATAAGACACTGAACTGCAAGAGTCTTGGAGGAAAAGAGACAGAGTCCACTAAGAAGACAGCCTCATAAGGCTACCTCAAGAAACAAGCCAAAGTACATCTGTGGAGAGTCCCAAATATCACTATGAGTAGGGAAATAAAATAACCAAAGGCACAACAAGAGAGACCAAGGGACACCATTAAAAGAACACCTCCTGAATGGACAGCCTCTTTTAATATAGCAATACCCACAGGTGCAGAGTGCACAACAAGCTTTTAAAACCAACAACAGAAAGAAAGCTAGCCAAAGTGACAAAACGGAACTCTCGTCTAAAGAAATTCCAGGAAGAAGTCACTACATACTTGCTCAAAACAGATATAAACAACATAACTGAGCAAGAATTTAGGACAATTGTCATAAAGTCACTGGGCTTAAAAAAAAGCATGGAAGACATCAGAAAGCTATTGCTACAAAGACTATGGACATTTAAAATGGTTGTGATGAATTAAAAAATGCTACAAATGAGGTGCATAATAAAATGGAGGCTGCCACAGCACAGATTGAAGACGCAGAGAGGAGAATAGGTGAATTAGAAGACACAGTTACAGCAAAAGAAGAAACAAAGAAAAAGATAAATTGATCCAGGAGCACAAAAGGAGAATTCGAGAACTGAATGATAACAATCAAATGGAACAATATCCATATCATAGGAATTCCTGAAGAAGAAGAGAGAGAAAGGTACTGAAGGGGTACTTGAACAAGTTATAGACAAGAACTTTCCCATTCTGGGGAAGGAAACAGACATTGAAATCCAAGAGGCACAGAGAACTCCTCTCAGATATAACTTGAATCACTCTTCTGCATGACATATTGTAGTGAAGCTGGCAAAATATAAGGATAAAGAGAGACTTCTGAACGCAGCTAGGGATAAAAGGATACTAACATACAAAGGGAAATCTATCAGAGTGGTTACAGACCTATCTAATGAAACTTGGCAGACCAGAAAGGAACGGCAGGAAATCTTCAATGTGATGAACA
Source organism: Helogale parvula (assembly GCA_004023845.1). Classification (NCBI taxonomy): domain Eukaryota; kingdom Metazoa; phylum Chordata; class Mammalia; order Carnivora; family Herpestidae; genus Helogale; species Helogale parvula. The sequence goes on along the minus strand of PJEM01000130.1, from coordinate 31,308 downwards.
GGAAAAAAAAATGCAGCCAAGAATTCTTTATCCAGCAAGCCTGTCGTTAGAATAGAAGGAGAGATAAAAGTGTTCCCAAATAAACAAAAATTGAGAGAATTCATCACCAACAAATCAGCCCTATAAGAAATCCTAAGAGGGACTCTATGAGGGAAATGTTGCAAGGAACACAAGGTACCAGAGACACCACTACAAGCATGAACACTACAGAGAACACAGTGACTCTAAACCCATGTTTTTCAGTAATAACACTGAATGTAAATGGACTAAATACTCCAATCAAAAGACATAGGGTAGGAGAATGTATAAAAAAAACAAAATCCATCTATTTGCTGTCTACAAGAGACACATTTTAGACCCGAAGACACCTTCAGATTGAAAGTAAGGGGATGGAGAAATATCTATCCTGCAACTGGAAGTCAAAAGAAAGCTGGAGTAGCTATACTTATATTGGACACACTGGATTTTAAGGGCAGTAGCAAGAGATGAAGGAGGGCATTATATAATAATTACAGGGTTTCTCCATCAGGAAGAGCTAACAATTATAAACATCTATGCACTGAATTTGGAAGCACCCAAATACATAAAACAGTTAATCACAAACAAAAGCAATCTTATTGATAAGAATGTGCTAATTTCAGGGGATTTTAATACTCCACTTACAGCAATGGATAGATCAGCTAGACAGAAAATCACTGAGGAAACAATGGACCAGAATGACACATTGGAACAGATGGATTTGACAGATATATTTAGAACTCTACATCCTGAAGCTATGGAATTGACTTTCTTCTTGAGTACACATGGTACATTCTCCAAGATAGACCACCTACTCGGTCACAAAGCATCCCTCAATAAATATAAAAGAATTGATATCATACCATGCACACTTTCAGATCACAATGCTATGAAACTTGAAATCAATCACAGGAAAAAGACTGGAAAACTTCCAAAATCCTGGAGGTTAAAGACCACCCTACTAAAGAACGATTGGGCCAATCAGGCAATTAGAGAAGAAATTAAAAAATATATGGAAACAAATGAAAATGAAAATACAACAATTCAAACACTCTTGATGCAGCAAAGGCAGTCCTAAGAGGAAAGTATATTACAATCCAGACCTATTTCAAGAAACTAAAAAAAAGTGCGAATACAGAATCTAACAGTGCATCTAAAGGAACTAAAAGGAGAGCAGCAAGAGCACCTCAAACCCAGGAGAAATAATGAAGATCAGAGCATAAATCAACAATATAGCATCCAAAGAAATAGTTGAACAGATCACTGAAACCAAGAATTGTTTTTTTAAAAAAATAAAATTGATAAACCTCTAGTCAGGCGTCTCAAAAAGAAAAGAGAGAGCGCCAAACAGACAAAATCATGAACGAAAATGGATCTGTTACTACCATTCCCTCAGAAATACAAGCAATCATCAAAGAATACTGTGAAAATTATATGCCAACAAACTGGAAAACAGAAGAAATGGACAAATTCCTAAACACACGTGCACTACCAAAATCTAAACAGAAAGAGAGAGAAAATCTGAACAGACCCATAACCAGTGAAGAAATGGAATCAGTTATCAAAAATCTCCCAATGAATAAGAGCCCTGGGTCAGATGGCTTCACTGGGGAATTCTACCAGTTAAAGCAGATTTAATACCCATTCTTCTCAAGCTATTCCAAAAAATAGAAATCGAAGGAAAATTTCCAAACTCATTCTACGAAGCCAGCATCACTTTGATTCCTAAACCAGAGATCCAACAAAAAGAGAGAACTACATGCCAATATCCTTGATGAATACGGATGCAAAAATTCTCAAGACGATGCTAGCAAATCAAATTCAACAGCATATAAAAATAATTATTCACCATGATCAAGTGGGATTGATTTCTGGGTTATAGAGCTGGTTCAGTATTTGCAAATCAATCAGTGTGATACATCTCATTAACAAAAGAAAAGGTAAAATCATATGATACTGTCAATAGATGCAGAAAAAGCATTTGACAAAATACAATATACTTTCTTAATAAAAACCCTCCAGAAAGTCAGGATAGAAGGAATTTATTTAAACATCAAAAAAGCCATTTATGAAAAGCCCACAGCTAATACCATCCTCAATGGAGAAAAACTGAGAGCTTTCCCCCTGAGATCAGGAACACAACAGGGATGTCCACTCTCACCACTGTTGTTTAACATAGTGCTGGAAGTCCTAGCATCAGCATTCAGACAACAAAAGGAAATAAAAGGCATCAGAATTGGCAAAGATGAGGCCAAACTTTCACTTTTTGCAGATAACATGATAGTCTACGTGGAAAACCCGACTGACTCCACCAGAAGCCTACTGGAACTGATCCATGAATTTAGCAAAGTCACTGGGTACAAAATCAATGTACAGAAATCAGTTGCATTTTTATACACCAATGAAGAAGCAACAGAAAGAAATCAAGAATCTGATCCCATTCACAATTGCATGAAAAACATAAAATACCCAGGAATAAACCTAACCAAAGATGTAAAAGATCTGTATGATGAAAACTGTAGAAAACTTATGAAGGAAATTGGAGAAGACACAAAGAAATTGAAAAACATTCCATGCTCATGGATTAGAAGAATAAACATTGTTAAAATGTCAATATTTCACAAAGCAATCTACACATTCAATGCAATCCCAATCAAAGTTGCATTAGCATTCTTCTCAAAGCTAGAATAAACTATCCTATAATTTGTATGGAACCACAAAAGACCCCAAATAGCCAATGTAATATTGAAGAAGAAAACCAAAGCCAGAGGTATCACAATCCCAGAATTTAGCCTCTATTACAAAGCTGTCATCACCAAGACAGTATGGTATTGGCACAAAAACAGACACATAGACCAATGGAATAGAATAGAGAACCCAGAAATGGACCCACAAATGTATGGCCAACTAATCTTTGACAAAGCAGGAAAGAGTATCCAATGGATAAAAGACAGCCTCTCTAACAGATGGTGCTGGGAGAGCTGGAGAGCAACATGCAGAAGAATGAAATTAGACCACTTTCTTACACCATACACACAAAAATCAACTCAAAATGGCTGAAGGACCTGAATGTGAGACAGGAAACCATTAAAACCCTAGAGGAGAAAGCAGTAAACAACCTCCTTGACCTCAACCACAGCAATTTCCTACTCAACATATCGCCAAATCCAAGGGAATCAAGAGCAAAAATGAACTATTGGGACCTTATCAAGATAAAAAGCTTCTGCACACCAAAGGAAGCAGTCAACAAAACCAAGAGGCAACTGACAGAATGGGAAAAGATAGTTGCAAATGACATATTAGATAAGGGACTAGTATTCAAAATCCATAAGGAACTCACCAAACTCCACACCCGAAAAACAAATAATCCAGTGAAGAATGGTCAGAAGACATGAACAGACCTTCTCCAAAGAGGACACTCAGATGACCAACAGACATATGAAACGATGCTCAGCATCACTCATCAGAGTAATACAAATCAAAACCACACTGAGATACCACCTCATGCTGGTCAGAGTGGCTAAAATGAACAAATCAAGAGACTATAGATGCTGGCGAGGATGTAAAGAAACAGGCACCCTCCCATACTGCTGGTGGGAATGTAAACTGATGCAGCCACTCTGGAAAACAGTGTGGAGGTTCCTCAAAAAATTAACAATAGAACTCCCCTATTAAAACTCCCCCTAATAAAAAATTAACAATAGAACTGACCCAGCAATAGCACTGGTAGGAATTTACCCAACGGATACAGAAGTGCTGATGCATAGGCGCACATGTACTCCAATGTTCATAGCAGCACTTTCAAACAATAGCCAAATCATGGAAAGAGCCTAAATGTCCATCACCTGATGAATGGATCAAGAAGATGTAGTTTATATATACAACGGAGTACTACATGGCAATGAGAAACAATGAAATTTGGCCATTTGTAGCAACGTGGATGGAACTCGAGGGTGTCATGCTGAGTGAAATAAGTCAGGCAGAGAAGGACAGATACAATATGTTTTCACTCATAAGTGGAACAGGAGAAACTTAATAGAGAACCATGGGGGAGAAGAAGGAGGAAAAATAGTTGGGGAGAGGGAGGGAGGCAAACCATGAGAGACTCTTGATAGAGAACAAACAGGGTTGATAGGGGGTGCAGGAGAAGAGAAGGGGTGTGATGGGCATGGAGGAGGGCAGGTGTGGGGATGAGCACTGGTGTTATATGGAAACCAACTTTACAATAAACTATAAAAGAAAAAAAATAAAACATACAGAATTGCTACTTTAAATAAATAAATGAAAACTTGAAAGACAGAAAAATATCTGGCTCATGATAGTTTTCATATTTATCACTGTAGCCCAGATCCTTTTTTAGATGTCTAATTTCCTATTTTGATATAGCTTGATATTTTACAAAAATTTCCCTTTTTTAAAGAAATTGATTTTTTTTTAATTTTAGAGAAAGAGCTAATGGGGAGAGGAGCAAAGGTTGGGGGGGTGGGAGAGGAGAGAGAGGGAGAGAGTCAGTCTCAAGCAGGCTTCACACTCAGCATGGTGTCCGATGTGAGACTCAGTCCGACAACCCTGGGATCATGACCTGAGCTGAAATCAAGGGTCAGACATTCAAACAACTGAGCCACCCAGACGCCCTCCTTTTCCTCTCTTTCTCTTAAACTGAACACCCCCAGGTCTTGCCCCCAGATCAGTTTTTTTGATAATTCCCATATTAGTAGATACCTTTTCTCTTCACTCAGTTGCTCATGCCAGAAACTTGGTTAACTTTGCCATTTCTTTTTGGCTGGTTAGTTTTTTAAAACCACATTGATTCCATCACTTCAGTCAGTTCTGTCTCCAAAATAAATTGCATATTTATGTACTTCTCTCAACTTCTGCTGTCAGTATGCTAGTTTAATGTAGCAACAGATATCAATATATTGTTCTACACTTGATCTTAGCCAAAAGGCTGAGAAGCGATATCAATACATTGTTCTTGCACTATTGTGGTGGCCTCCTGAGAGTTCTCTCTACTTAGACTCTTGTCCCAACTTTTTCTGTTAGCAGTCATCATGCTCTTTTGGAAACCTAAATTGAATATTTCTGTGTTTATTCCATGGATTTATATTTTACTTCAGAATTTAAACTACTTAGCATGGCCTCAGTGTAATCTGGCCTCTGGCTACATCTCCAACTTCTAATAGTCTCACTTCTACACCACATTTCACGTGTACTGACTTTGTCTTACTCTTACTCATCTTGTAAGTCTCAGTTCAAATATGTCACTTCTGAAAGCCCCTTGTTTACTCCTCAATCTAAATTAGCCCCTCAGTTTGCTTTCAAAGTGCTTCATACTTGTTCTCCTAATGCTTTTCTCGATTTATAATTGTGCGTACATATATATATGATTATTTGATTAGTATTATTTCCACACATGAGAATGTGTGCTTTAAGAGGGCAGCAGCCATGTCTACTTCACTCACATTGCAGATGCTAAATGAATATTTATTTGCTTGAATAAATGTATTGAGCTTGTTTTCTCTAATTTGTGGCTAGCTAGTGTCAGTGTTACTTCTTGGGCAGGCTTTTTCTATTTCAGTGCCTATCTGTTGTGGCCTATACCTCATTTCAGGGTTTTTATGTTAACTCTGCCTTTTCTTTTTTTTTTTTAAGCTGGAATAATAAATACTTTTATATGGATTTTTAATAAAAAAATACTTTCATTAGTTCAGTAATTAGAGATAAATTTTTCTAATAAAACAAAACAAAACAAAAAAAAACAAACAAGGGATGCTTGGGTGGCTCAGCTGATTGAGCACCTGACCTCGGCTCAGGTCATGATGTCATGGTTCATGAGTCTGAACCCTGCAGTGAGCTCGATGATGTCAGCACAGAGCCTGGTTCAGATCCTCTGCCCCCCCCCCCCCTCTGCCCCTCTCCTGCTTACGTACACTCTCTCAAAGAAAAGATAAATTTTTCATGAAGTCGAAACAGTCAAACTAGCAAATTGAAATCTACACCTATTAAACTTTTAAAGTTTGACTTTTTTAGATAACAGTTAAGATACTTATTCTTATATAACTTCTGTTTTGTGTATTTGATTTTCCATTAGCTGATACTCTCCTTAAAGTATACTTTTCATGAGACTGGGCCCATAAAAGATACAATATAGATATTTTTAAACTTAATAAGTCAATGGGAGAATTGCTTATTTATCAATTCCTTTGTATGAAATGGTAAAGGGATGATGTAGCTTATTATTAATGAGGACTGGTAACAGACAAAATTACCTTTTTTCTTAGCTCTTTCGCATTTTCAGTACAAGGATTATTATCGTTGCTCTTGCTATTTTAAAAGTCTATAACCTCCTGGGAGGCAGTAGGTTGTTACTTTTTAAGTTTTACCAGTATAATTAATGTATAGTGTTATATTAGTTTCAGGTGTACAGTAGTGATTCAGCAGGTCTCTACAGTACTAAGTGCTCATCATGATAAATGTACTTAGTCCCCTTCACCTGTTTCCCCCATTCCCTCCACCCACCTCCCCTGTTAACCTTCAGTTCTCTATAGTTAAGAGTCTGGTTTTTGTGGTTTGTCTCCTTTTTCTTTGTTCATTTGTTTTGTTTCTTAAATTCCACATATGAGTGAAATCATACAGCATTTGACTTTCTCTGACTGATTTATTTCACTTAGCATTCTAGTCTCTAGGTACTTCCATGTTGTTACAAATGACAAGGTTTTGTTCTTTTTCAAGGTGGAATAATATTCCATTTGGTGTGTGTGTGTGTGTGTGTGTGTGTGTGTGTGTGTGTGTACCTATGTATATATGTATGTATACACACACACATATACACACACCACATCTTTATCTGTTCATCTATTGATGGATACCTGGGCTGCTTTCGTAATTTGGCTTTTGTAAATAGTGCTGCAGTAAATAGGGGTGCACGTAGCTTTTTGAATTAGTGTTTTTGTATTCTTTAGTTAAATGCCCAGTAGTAGAACTACTGAATCATATGGTACTTCTAGTTTTAATTTTTTGAGGAATCTCTGGAAGCAGTAGATTATTATTTGAAGACTATTTACTGATATACCAATGGCTTTGAATCACAGCCTGCCAAAATCTTCTATATATTAAATTTTCTGTAGTGTAAATTTTAGAATGCTTAAAGTGCTTGAACGATTTTTGTAAATTTAAGCAAAAATTTACAGCAAAATTACTAATTTCTTTTAGCCATCTGAAGATGAAGATCAAATATTGCAGCATGTTGAAGAATCAAGTAGATCCATCAGAATCAAAGAAACAACTAGTAATGTTTATCTAGAAAGGATGCCAAAATTACCATGTGATAGGATTATTAAAAACAATGCCAAAACTCATGAACAAAATGAGAATCTTCACCACCTCTCAATGAAAAATAATACAGATCAATTTCCACAGTCTCAGTGTAATTCAGCACACAATTCACAGAATGAAACCAGTAATAACTGCATTCCACAGGTTTCAAAATGTGATGCATGGGTACAAACAGACAGTGAGCCTGTAATAGAAGACAAATTAGATGCTGCCATACAATGTGATATAATTTCAGAATGTAAATGTAAAAACAATGTGTCTTCTCTTTGTAATGTTGAAAAGTGCAGTGAGAATATTAAGGCAGATACCACTGGAGGGCAGGAAATCCTTAAGAACAACTAATATTCTAAAATCTCAGCCTAAGACTTAGCATTTTACTTAATGTTCAGAATTTAATCAATGTAATGGGGAATGAGAATATGTAGCTAAGCACAAGGCAAAAGTATTTATAGGATGTATTAATGGCTTGTTTTAAAACAGTTTAATATTAATGTGTACATTAATTTAAAATAGATATTTCTTTAAACATATTTGTAGCTATATATTCAAGATATACATAGTGTATCTTCAAGTTTTTGGAAAAAATGTGTGTGTAAATTTACTATCTATAATTCTCATGGTGATTATTATGATATGGTGCTATTTATGGATAAAGTATGTTTAATTGTGTTCTCTGTTTTCTTTATCTTAAAATTTAGTGCAGTTACATCTGTTAGCAAAAATGTTCTCTTCTAAGATTTTTAAGACAGAAAATAATGCTATATAATATCAAATGTGTTTTATAATCTCATAAGAATTTTGTTATCTGCTTATATTACAAATTTTTGTGTCATCCTTGTGCAGGGGCTGTACTGATTATCCCTGTATTCTGATTTTAGTATATATGCTACCAAAGCAAGCAGTATTAGCTACTTATAGTATATTATACCCTCTTTAAAATTCTTATTAAGTATTTTATGTTAAATATTATACCTTCATTAAAAATTCTGGCATTAATTTTTAGATGAAATATTTTTGTTTGGATAACAGTTTATGTTGGTGCCTGTATTAATTCAAAGGTGCTTGTATTAATGTTTTTCTTTGAGATATAAAAATATGTCAATGGTTTTATAAAAGAAATATTCAACATTAGAAAAAATGATTTATATTTACTAAGTTTAATATTGGTAAGATTCTTTTCAAAAATATTATAACAGAATTTCTCATTTATAAAATATAGTCTTTGTTTCCAACATAACATTTATTTTTTTTGTCAAGATTTTAAATGTTTATACTCTGAAATTAACCATTTTATACAATACAGGACATTATAATATGTAACTAAACCAAAAATATAGTAGTTAGGAGTTTCTGTGCCTTTAAAGAAAAGGGTGATGAGATATTCCATTGTTACATGCACACATACCAAATCAGTATTTTGTGCTGCAGGGGTGATCCAAAGCATAATGATTTAGAAACACCAACAACTGATGTTTAAACAGTAGCAATGTCCAGTTTTTAGCTAGTTTTAGGAAGGTATTTTTGCAGGCTCAGGAAGCTCAAAGAGCTTTTCTTAAGGGACAGTAATCATCTTATGAAAGTGGAATATAATTATCTGATATACATTGATAGTATTTCAAATGGCCAGATTTTCAGTGTGATATTAAACAAAATATTCCATCATGGATTGATTGTCCTGAGCATTGTTTTGCAAAATATGACACAGCGATGAAGACCAGTATAGAAAAAGAAGACCCTCTACCTGTGATACTAGAATAAGATTGAGCTGCAAATCTTAGGTTGGTTTCAGATATCAAATAAATGGATTTTTTCCCCAAATACTGTACTACTCAAAGTCTAGCAGTATTTAAAGCACATTAATTACAAAAATCTACATGTAGTTATATATTTTAACTATCATAATCTGACATAATCTATTTTTAACTATCATAAGCTCAGTAAGGTAAAAAGGAATGACAGGGCTTTTTAGTGCAGTGACCACACATAGAGGAGGGTAAGGTACAGTGTAGTAAAGAATGTAACTTGCCCAAAAGAATGGCAGTGTAATCTCTATACCCTTGGAGTATCATGCCTGCCTAATAGAAATGTCTTTGTTAGCCTGGGGACCTTGGACCAAGCTAGATAGTAACAGTGTGATTTAGAATGAAACCTTGAATCAAGTAGTCTCAGCTCAACTTCTTAGGGTTAGAAACTGAAATCAGCATGCCCCTCTGATGTAGCCCTGGTAGAGACTCTGGACACTAAGGTTTGGGTGAGCTTTCCTGGTTGGCAGTATTGTATATGTTATCACACAGTGATCCCAGGAAAGTCTCTGTCTCCATAGAAGAGGTCTACTGGAAGGTCTTCATTTATTACTTTCCTAGAGTCTGTCCTGTATATCTCTTCCCTAGGCTGATTTTAATCTGTATTCTTTTCCTGTAATAAACTGTGAATGTAACATCTTTTGATGAATTCTGAGTCCTTGTAAAGCAAGTTATCAAATTTGAGGGTGCTCTTGAAACCCCTAAAGTAAGGGTAGTTTTGTGGACTGTTCCCTAACATTGCAGTTGCTGCTACATTAGGTGCTTTAAGAAGATAAATATATTTGGAAAGGAAAGGGAATATGGATTTACAGAATCAAAAAGGCACATCTTACATAGTAGAACAGATTGTAGCATACTTCTCAAAATCCAATGTGGTTTAGGTTTTCCTTTGGTGAAAGAAACCATTTAATGAAAAAACAATTAACAGAAGTAAACATATTTCTTTCCATATTCACAACTTAAGATTTATAAAACAAGTAAATCCTAACTAAGGTTTATCCAAATGAGACAAAATGGAGAGCTCAATGATTATGCACACAATAAAAATAAACTACCAGTCACAGTGACTGCAAGTAGATAAAGTACAGTCAGTAATGGCTGAAGTATAAGATACTGATCTGGAGTTAGTGCTTAACAGATTTATGAAACAGTGCTTTATTTTGGTCAACATTAACTACTCTAGTAAGTTGCAGTCTGTAATAATATGAGGCTATCTTTAGGCAGAGTCTCATGTAATTTTCTTTTTAGCACTTACCATAATTGTAATTTATTTGTATAATTTCTTGGTTAATGTTTATTTTCCCCATGATACCACACATAGCAGTGTAGCAAGTGCTGTCATTGCTCACATTTCCTTGGCACTTTCCATTTAAATACATGTCAACCTGATTTCCAACTGACAGCACCCGCGACCTGTTTCCTGCAAGGTTTCTCTTGGCTGCAGGCACCTGTGTTGACTCTGTGCATGCAGGCAGGAGGTACCAGGGAATTAATGCTGTTTGAGAGAAGTCTTTTAAAACCATGACTGATGGGAGTTGATGGGTAAATACTCCAGCTCACTTTCCTCTTGGGCAGGATAACTTCCTCAGTACCATTTTCTGCACCACTCAAAGTTTGATCCACAGGCCTGTAACATTAACATCACTGTGCAGGAGTCAGAGGTGCAAATTCTTAGAACCCACTCCCATTACTGAATTAGAATCTCTGGGGGTGGGGATCAAGGATATATGCTTGAATAGGTGATATTTATGCACTCTGAAGTTGGAGAAACACTATCCTTCCAGAGTTCTTAGAAGAGTTAAGTTGCTACAAGGGTAACTTGCTTGATAATAGACCCTGTATTACCTTCCTTTCTCTCCTGTCTCGTTCCCCTACTTCCCTACTAGTGTTTCTTGAAATCACACAAAAAAACTACATGCACTTAAATGTTGCTTTGAGTTTTGCCTTCTAGTTTGCTTCTGAGAGAATCCATATTGATAGAGACCAGGACAAATTGATGACTGAATTTTCTTTGAAGGAGTGATTCAAATTCTGACATTGCTACTTTTTCTAGTTTTACAGTTCCCTAGTTCCAGTTTTCCATTTCTGGCACCTGCTGAAAACTCAGTAAGTACATCTAACAACATATTAGACACAGGGGAAGAGAGAACTTTTGAAGTGAACTATACAGCATAATAAATTGTCCCAAGATGCACAAGAGAAAAAGAAAATATGAGTGAAACAATGAGGAAGATAGAATAAAAGGCTCCAACATATACTTACTGAAGTAGAAGTACTGTTGAAGTATCAATAGTAGAGGAGAGAGAATGGGATAGAGGCATAACTGAAAGTGATAATGCCTGAGAATTTTTCAAAATTGATCATACTAATTCACAAATTCAAGAAGTCCAAGAATTTCCAAGTAGGACAAATAATATGAAGTCTATGTCTAGACCTAGTATAATAAAATGGCAGAGCCTGAGAGAAGATCTTGAGAGCAGCTGGAGAGAAAACAACTACCTTCTAGAAGGACAGCTACACTGATGACTTTTTAGTAGCAATAATGGAAAACAAAATGCAGGGTAATTATACCTTCCAAATCCTGACAAAAAAAGCTATCATTCTAGACTGTTTCTTTCCCTATAGCTCCAGCACTGTTTGAAACCACCAAACTAGCCAATACTAGCATTAAGAAATCATTTCTGCAGGATTTGGTGATTTATACTTAGGCTTTTGTACGTAGATAGTGCTTTTTCTTTGTGGAAAAGTTTCTCTCTTTTTTTTTTTTTTCCCACTGTTTGGTCTTCAAGCCATATGCTTAGTAATTTTTTCATTGCTTCTATTTCTTTAGGCTGCTTTCTTACTGACTTTACAGCATTTACTCAAAGACACAGGGATTTTTTTTACTTTTTCAGTGTTATCTCTGTGGTTTGCAATATATATTCCTTTATGCTGGTCACTGAGGAGATACCACTCTCATTTCTTTTAAAATGCTCTATTATTTCAAGCTTCTTTAATATTTAAAGCTTTCCTTTTATGTGCACTCCTTGGCATTTTTGCATCAGGATGCTCAGACTTTTTTGAGATTTGAATACACACACACACACACACGTGCGCATGCACGTGTTCATTATATATATAATTTCCACAAATGTGAAAGAATAGCAAAACATAAAAGATAATGTACTGAATCATGGTAAATGGTAGGTTTTTGAATATGTGTGTGTGTTCATCTTATATACCTATGTGACTCAGTTCAAATAGGTGCAGTTTTATCCATTCACCTAAAGTTTCTTGTGAATACAATTACATATCAGTCTGTGAAATTTACTTTGTAAATTACATTGTACTTAAATCGTTCCCTAAATTTGCCTTCCCTTAACAGTTGTTAAAGCAAAACTTGACTGTTTACCAGACCATAGTGTCTTTTCAATTTTTTAATGGTGTCTTTGAAAAGCAAAAGTTCTGAATTTGCTAAAACCAAATTTATCTTTTCAGAAAAATTAATGATGTGCTTACAATTCTCTTCTGTATTTCTTTCTAGAAGTTTTGTATTTTTAGTTCTTACATTTAGGTCTATGATTTATTCCCAGCTTTTATTTATTTTGTACCATATAAGGTAAAAAACTTTTTTAACATAGATACCTAATTGCTCCAGCAGCATTTGTTGAAAAGCCAATTCTTGCACCCAATGAATTAACTTTATGCCTTTGTCAAAAGTCATTTGAGCATTATGTGTGACTTTGAACTCTTTATTATGTTCTATTGATCTCTTCTTGTGTGAAGAACACATTGTCTTGATTATTGTAGCTTCATAATAAGCAGGTTTTGAAATCAGTGTTACTACCTGTTTTTTAAAATAATTATTTCAGCTTTATATGCATTTACATAGAAGATTTGGTTTCAGCTTGTCAATTTCTCCAAAAAATATCTAGTTAGATTTTTATAGAGATTGTGTTGAATCTGTATATAGTGATTTGGGGATCTTAATAGTCATAAGTTTTACAATCAATGAATACTTATATCCATTTATTTTTAATTTCTTATACCAATCTTTTGTATAGACTGTTTCATGAGCAAGTAAATATTACTGTTTTAAGCCACTGAGTTTTGGGTTTGTTACCCAGTAGTAGATGATTGGAATACATGATAGTACTTGGAAGTGAGGTGCTGCCACAAGAAGACGCTAAAACCTGGCTTTGGGTGGAATGGCAGGCTAAAGCTGGAAGAATCTTGAGAAAATTATTAAAGTGTAGTAGCCCTTGAAGAGACGGTCAGTGGGGACCTTGGGGTCCTCAAGGTGGCCACTGAGTGAGAACTGAAAGGAAATTGAGGATAATGGTATCAAAAGTTGGAAGAATGGGGACATTATTATGTAGTGACAAAAAGTTAAGCAACACTGTAATCTGTAGTAATGGAAAAAATAGAACTAACAAGAAAATAGAGCTACAAAATTAAGGAGATTTCAAATTATTGAAGTGGCTTCTAGCTGTCTGTAGTAAAATGCAGGATTAGAGTGTTAAGCAAAAAAAAATTTTTTTTATATATAATGAAGCTTGGAGTTGCTAGAATCAAAAATAAAACTTTATCATTCCCATTTCTTCAGATGGCAAACAATGCTATAATTATGAAAAGGCTTTTGAACATTGCATTGCATTGCAGGACAGTGTCAGGGAAATAGGGAATAAAGGTGATGTCAAAGGTGTTATTCTAAAACTCTATGCTAAGACCTCAGATTCAAGGTGATATCTTAAACAGATAAACATCTGTAAGGATCTTAAAGGGGACATGAACTCCAAATGGTCTCGATTTAACAATAGGGCTTTCAAGACTATCGAGGACAGCATGCTAAAGATAGAGAATGACTTTTCTTGATGAACTTTGTGTGTGTAGCTTTTGTCTAAGGGAGTAAACCCCAGTATTATTCATAAGAGATCTACAAAGTTTTAAGAGAAGTGTACTTGCAGAAACACTGCTGGCTTGGACTAAAAGGGACAGAGACAGTAAAACATAAAAAGAGACCTTTGGACTTCTGATGTATTACTTTCAGGAAGCAGACTGACAAAACTACTGAGCTTCTAACATAAGCAGTTCTTTATGGAAAAGGATGACAAAGGGGGTTGAATCATGAGCCCAAAGGGTAGAGTTCAGATATATAGACATGCTGTGCTGCATTCCCAGGCAGCAGGGAACCATCAGTACATGCCTAACTGGGTTTCAGAGTTGCTATTGACTGATGACTCTTGCTTGCCTGTTTCACACCCTTTTGTATAATGATTATCTTATGTCTTTACATCATTATATTTTGGTATGTAGAGGACATATAACTTGTCTCTGTAGTTCACCAGGTCTTCATTTTGAGAATAGCTATACTTGAGGAGCTGCGCTTGATAAATAGCATCTGAAGAGTCTCATACACGTTTGGATGAAATTCTGGACTTTGAACCTATGCCTGGTGCCAATATAGGTGAGAGTTTTGCAGAGGTTGGGTTGTCTTGGGAAGTGGGGAGTGTATTTTCATGCAGAAAGATTATAAATAATTTGAAGCCAAAGGATATGGTTGCAGTTTGCCTCCCTTTCCACAAACAGTGGGGTCTAATTGCTCCTTTCTTGATAACAGGTGAGCCTTGAAGACTTAGCTCTAATTAACAGAATGAGGTAGAAGTGATGCATGATTTCTGAGACTACCTCTTATAATCTTCACAACATTCTGAGTATTATCCCCATTTTGTAGATAAGGATATTGAACTTTAAATTGGTGAAGTGACTTTCCCAAGTCATCCAGTCTGTAGTAGGGACAAGATTCAGATCGAAGATTTTTCTCACTCTAAAGCCATGCTTTTAATGACTGTGCTTTACCTCATTTTGATGTTAACATAGGTTTCTTTGCTATAGGTTTCACTGACTTTGCTCACACCCTTTATTTGATTTGTAGTTGTCTTATTTGGCTCTGCTTTGTATGTTGCTACATTGTGTACTGTTGCTCAAATTTGGAGACCCATGGAAAGAATCTACCATTAAAAATGTAATTATGCATACACAAAAAATCAGAACTAAGACATTTCAGTAATCGAATAGCTTTTTTTCATGGAAGATACATAAAACATTATATTAAATGGAGCCATTGAATTGTCTCCATGCTTAAAAAAAATAAGACTTGTAAGAATGAATGGGTAAGATATGGTAGTTTGTTCTGATGTTAGATTTCAGTGTTAGATTTAGACACTTTAAGTCTTCATATACCCACGCTTCCCCCCCCGCCCCCATTAAGGTAAAAACATTTACTCACATTCCAAAGTCTGTTTTTTGTGTTGCATATTGGCATAATAGTTAATTCTTTTGCCTCCTATTGGCCATTGGGTTCTCAGCCAAATTATTTGATTCTCATTAATACTTTTGGTGTCATTGAACATGTTGTATGTGAACAATATTTGCCTTTTATGTGTTGTTTAAGGATTTTTATTGAAATGTTATTTGTGTGTTAGAGAAAAAGTAAAATATAAAAACTGAGAAGCATTAACAAGGTAGACCAAAAGAGTATTTAGCAACATTTGATTCCCTAAAAATTTACCTACTAATATTTTATATGCATATGCATTATATACTGTGTTCTTAAATAAAGTAAGCTAGAGAAAAGAAAGTATTATTAAGAAAATTATAAGGAAGTGGGTGCCTGGGTGGCTTGGTCTGTTAAACGTTTTACTTCAGCTCAGGTCGTGATCTCATGGTTCATCAGTTCAAGCCCCACATCAGGCTTTGAACTGACAGCACAGAGTCTGCTTTGAAACCTCTGTCCCCCTTTCTCTCTGCCCCTTCCTTGCATGCTTGCTCTCGCTCGCTCTCTCTCAAATAATAAAAAATCATAAGGAAGTGAAATACATTAATAGTACTATAAAAAAAATCCAAGTATAAGTGGACCCCTGCAGTTCAAACCTGTATTTTTCAAAGGTTCATTGTATACTGAAACTTTATTATTATGTTTGATATTAGTCAATTCTAATCTGTCTTTAATAGTTAATAATGAAAACAAAATAGTTAATAATGGGGCACTACTTCATTTTATATAAGATCGAATCCAAAGGTCAGTATTTTCCATATCTGCTTTTACTTAGAAATAACTTCATCTGACTTTTATACTATGACCTTCCTCCTCCCAAAATGGCTAATTGGCATTTTCTAAGTTACTTCATAATGGCTTCAAGTTGTTTGTTCAATACCTCTAAAGGTAACATATTTCAGTATATCTTAATCTATAAATCTTTCCTGACTTTTCACTGCAATATGTAGGATAGTTTTTGCCATGCCGAGAATAGTGTGTATCTTATAATAGATACTTGTTAAATTTTTGTTGAAGGAAGAGAGACTCTTTTAGGGTACATTTGGTTACTCTGCAATCACTGGAATGACATGGAAAGAGAGATGTTTTAAAGATGTTCTAGGCTTGTTTTTATTTACCATTTGGTCTGGCCTGAACAGGAATTAGGCTTTTTAGAGTTTCACAAGCCATCTAACATTCAAGGCCTTATGTCACCAACAGTTCCTTCCTTGCTATCACACCACACCTGCTTCCTTCTCAGCTTATTACCATTAATTGCAATAACCAATATATGTTCTACACAGCATGTCATCTTTGGCTAATCATCCCATAATAGTATTGATTGAAGTGAGTATTTGTACCCTAAGAGAGAGAATATTGAATTCCTCTAAATTATATGGTATTGGGACCCATACTGTAGCATAAAGAAACTAGGCTTGTTTATTTAAAGCTAACAGATTCTATTAAACTATAACAGATCCATTATTAAAGATTCTTTAGGGGCATTAACCTTCATATTTTTATAACATGAAATAAAAAGATGACTATTGTAAATAAAATGGCTGATGAAATAACGATATTGAACTGAGACCCAGAGCTGCAGCACTTTTTATAATTAACTGTGGGGTTGGAGTAGAGGTGCTATTTTAGAATCACTATAACATGTTGTATTTAAAGCTATAAGGTTATATTTATCTTTTTTTCTCTCTCCCCTGCAAGGTGGTGAGGTCAGTGCTTCTAGCCTGTTCCACACATTTCCAGACAGCTAGTTAAGTTTCAAATGTCACCGGATGGCTACACATGTTTCTAAACATGCAGCCAGTCCTGCAGGATAAAGAAAGCATACATATTTCCCAGAATTCTTAACCTATAAGTCTTCCTTTTGCTCTTCCTATAAAAATGTAGTTAACAGTTATTTTTAGAGGAATTAAATATGTATGTGCAAAAACCTAGAGGTAATGGGAGATACAAATTAAGATAGGCCCTTTCTTAGTTTTTAGTTTTAAGAAAAGATTAATACCTTTATTCATTCATAGCTACTCAGTGCAGACACTGTAAAAACAATGACTATACATTAGGAGAAAACAAGATAGATTGATCTTTAGTCACATAAAACCCATAGTCTAATGGAAGCTACATGAAAGAAATAAATATGATTGAATTGTGTATAGAAATATAGTTAAAATATATCATTTTTGGCTAGGGTGCTCAGATAAGGCTTTCTGGAAGATATACTGACTAATATTACAAGTCACTATATGAAATAAATCCTGAGCATCTTAGTTTTTGAACAGAATGGGTATAAGAGGAGAAGAAACCAAATGTACTACTGGAGATTGCTAAAATGGTCATGATTCTTTATCCCTCCCTATCTTCACTACTCGTTTAATATGATATTGCATGTTCTTCAGTCAAGGGATTGAATCTATTTCTCTACCCCTGAAATTTGGGTAGGTACATGGATTGATTTTGCCTATAAAATCTAGCACATGTGACTTTGTGTCAGTTATGACCTTAGGCCTCAGGAGGGCTGCATACTTAACACTTTCTTTCTTCAAGGATGCTCAGCTATGATGAAAAATTCTAGACAAGCCAGCTGAAGAATGAGAGACCACATGGAAAAAAGATGAGCCTTCCCAGCAGACGCCATCCTGAACAGCTATCTCCCTACCTACTCAGAAACTGACCTCATACATTAGTGAGCTCAGCAGTTACCCCAGGAACAACTCACCTGGCTACAGTCTGAATTGTCAGCCCAACAAATTGCAAGTTAAATAAATACTTGTGTATTTGAAGCCCTTGTGTTTTGCATTTTTTTTTCTAGTTTTTCTTTTTGTTTTTGTTTTTACATAGCAAAAATCAGCTGATGTAGCATAGTAAGTGAAAATGCATGTAGACAAGAATGTCTTTAATTACCAAGCCCCTCATTCCATTTATATGGTGTACATACTTTTGGAAATGTTTTTAGCAAGCCAATTTTACTTTTGTGGTGAATTCTAATGGCAGATTTCTTGTGGCAGACATGGAGTTAGGATTACAATATGCATGGATTATATTACTTTCCAAAAAGTTTATATCAAATAACTAGGAAATAGGTATACATTTCCACTAAAACAATGTGGCATAATTTTTTAATGTCTTTGCTTGTATGATTTGATTCGGGGAAGGCCCTTTTGGTAAGTAAAACTGATATTAAGGTTTTCTTCAGTTTACATCTTGGGATCACTTACAGTGTGGTCAGAAATATGATTCACCAGAGGAAATCAGTGAGGCCCTTTCTTTACTGTAGTTAAATAATATAGTGAGGAAGAAAGAATGTGAGCTTTGGAGTCCAAACAACTATATCTGCTCAGAAAATGTAATTTGCTTGATTTTTTTTTAGAAGGTTTTATTTTCTCATCTCAACTTATTTCTTGCTTTCCCCAAACTGAGATATATATATATGTGTGTGTGTGTGTGTGTGTGTGTGTGTGTGTGTGTGTGTGTATGTGTGTGTATACAAATTTGGAAAAATTATTTTCTTATGTCTTTAGAATTTTTATTAAATTTAAGTCTTAGTGTGTCGTTCCAAATGGGACTTTGAACATCTCCTGGGTCAAATGGCCTTTCCTTTTAAAACTTAGTTTAGACAAGGCCGACGACCATAATCCTGGGGACATGCAAGCCTGTCAGTAGAATTCAAGTAGCCTGGTCATCATCTTACCAGAGAATATGATGGGACTGTTTCTTGCTGAGGAGAATCGGTATTACTGAGGACAGAAGAC
Organism: Helogale parvula; assembly: GCA_004023845.1. Lineage (NCBI taxonomy): Eukaryota > Metazoa > Chordata > Mammalia > Carnivora > Herpestidae > Helogale > Helogale parvula. The sequence goes on along the minus strand of PJEM01000130.1, from coordinate 12,094 downwards.
TTTTATCACGTGGTTAATTTCACAGAGTTTGGGGTATGGCTGGATGCAGAGGTGGCAGATGGGACAGTTCCTCTTCCACCTCCCCTCTGGTAACCATCAGTTCTCTATGGTTAAGAGTCTGTTTTTTAATTTTTCTTGTTGTTGTCTTTTTTTGTTTGTTTGTTTCTTAAATTCCACATATGAGTGAAATCTAGGTATTTGTCTTTATCTGATTGACTTACTACACTTAGCTTTATACCTTTTAGGTCCATCTATGTTGTTGCAAATGGCAAGATTTCATTCTTTTTTATGGCTGAATAATATTCCATTGTATGTATATACCACTTCTTTATCCATTCGTCTGTCACTTGGGTTGCTTCCATAATTTGGCTATTGTAAATAATGCTGTAGTAAACATAGGGTTGTATATATCTTTTTGAATTACTGTTTTTGTATTTTGGGGGTAAATACCCCAAAATTGTTGCAATAACTGGATCATATGGTCATTCTATTTTTAATTTTTGAGGAACCTCCATACCAACACTAGTTGTTTCTTGTGTTTTTGATTTTAGACATTCTGATAGGTGTGAGGTGATACCTCATTGTTTTGATTTTGCATTTCCCTGATGATGTGTGATGTTGAGCGTCTTCATGTGTCTGCTGGCCATCTGTATGCATTCTTTGGAGAAATGCCTGTTTATGTCTTCTATTTAAAAATTTTTTTTAGGTGGTGGTGATGGTGGAGGGCACTTAGGGGGAAGAGCACTGGGTGTTGTATGGAAACAAATTTGACAATTAAAAAAAAATTTTTTTAACATTTATTTTTGAGAGAGCGAGCAAGAAAGATTGAGATTGAGATTGCAAGCTGGGGAGGGGCAGAGAGCACAGGGCCTTATGCAGGGCCCAACCTCACAAACTGCGAGATCATGACCTGAGCTGAAGTCGGACGCTGAACCGACTGAGCATCCCGGGTGCCCTTGTCTTGTGCCCATTTTTAATTGGATTATTTTTTCTAGTGTTGAGTTCTATAAGTTCTTTATATATTTTGGATACTAACTCTTTTCTGATATGTCATTGCAAATATCTTCTTCCATTTAGTAGGTTGTTTCTTAGTTTTGTTGATTGTTTCCTTTGTTGTGCACAAGGTTTTTATTTTGATGAAATCCCAATATTTTATTTTGCTTTAGCTTCCTTTTGTTTTGTTTCCTTTTGCTTTTGCTTTTCTCAGGAGACATATCTAGAAAAACATTGGCCAGAGAGATTACTGCCTGTGCTCTTCTGTAGGATTTTTATGGTTTTAGGTCTCCCATTCAGGTCTTTAATCCATTTTGAATTTATATTTGTGTATGGTGTAAGAAAGTGGTCAGTTTCATTCTTTTGCATCTAGCTGTCCAGTTTAACCAACACTTTTTGGAGAAACTGTCTTTTTCCCATTGCATATTCTTCCTTCTTTTGTTAAAGATTAATTGACCTTATCAGTGTGGGGTTTATTTCTGGGCTCTGTTTCATTGATCTGTGTGTCAGTTTTGTGCTTGTGCCATACTCTTTGGATTACTACACTTTTGCAGCATAACTTCAAATCTAGAATTATGATTTCACCAGTTTTATTTTTATTTTTCAAGATTGCTTTGACTATTCAGGGTTTTTTTGTGGTTCCATACAAATTTTAGGATTTTTTGTTCTAGTTCTTGGGGAAATGCTGGTTGGTATACAGATTACAGTAAATCTGTAGATTGTTTGGCATTTAAAAAACACTTGTTTGGGGCTCCTGGGTGGCTCAGTGGATTAAGTGTCTGGCTTTGGCTCAGCTCATGATACTGCGGTTCATGGGTTTGAGCCCTCCATCGGGCTCTGTGCTGACAGTTAGCTCAGAGCCTGGAATCTCCTTCAGATTCTGTGTGTGTGTCTCTCTCTCTCTTCTTCTCCACCACTTATGTGCATGCGCTTGCTTGCTTGCTCGCTCGCTTGCTCTCTCAAAAATAAAAAAACATTAAAGAATTTAAAAGAATATTTGTTCTTCTAATCCATCAGTATGGAAAAGCTTCCATATGTTTGTATCATCTTCAGTTTCTTTCATTAGTGTTTAGTAGTGCAGGACTTTTACCTCCTTGGTTACATTTATACATAGATACTTTATTTACTTTGGGTGCAGGTATAAATGGGGTTGTTTTCTTAATTTCTCTTTCTGCTGCTTCATTATTAGTGTTAGAAATGCAACAGACACCTGTATATTGATTTTGTATCCTGTGACCTTACTGAATTCATATGTCAGTTTTAGTACCTTTTTGGTAGGGTCTTCAGGTTTTCTATATGTGGTATCATGTTATCTGCAAATAGTGAAAGGTTTACTTCTTCCTTACCAGGTTGGATACATTTTATTCCTTTTCTTTGATTGCTGGGTAGGCTTCCAGTATTATGTTGAATGAAAGTGGTGAGAGTGGACATCCTTGTCTTGTTACTGACTTTAGGGAAAAGCTCTGTTTTTCACCATTGAAATATGATATTAGCTGTGTTTTATATGTGAACTTCTTTATGTTGAGATGAGATATGTTCCCTCTAAACCTCGTTGAGGGGTTTTATCTTGAATGAATTTTGTACTTTATGTACTTGAATGGATGCTTTTTCTGAGCCTATTGAAACAATCATATGGTTTTCATCCTTTCACTTACTGATGTAATTTATCACATTGATTGATTTGTGACTACTGCCACTGATTTGTGACTTTTGCATCCTAGGAACAAATCTCGGTGATGGTGGTGGCGGCGGGTTGTTGGATTCAGTTTGCTAGTATTTTGTTGAGGATTCTTGCAATTCATTCATCAGAGATATTAGCTTATAATTCTCTCTCTTTTTTTTTTTTGGTAGTGTCTTTATCTGGTTTTGGTACAGGGTAATGCTGGAGTCATAGAATGGATTTGAAAGCTTTCCTTCCTCTTCTATTTTTTGGAATAGTTTGAGAAGAATAGTTACTAACTCTTCTTTAAAGGTTTGGTGCAATTGACCTATAAAGCCATCTGGTCCTGGACTGTTCTTTGTTGGGAGTTTTTTTATTACTGATTCAATTTCATTGCTAGTAATTGGCCTGTTCAAATTTTCTATTTGTTCCTGATTCAGTTTTGGGAAGGTACATATTTCCAGGATTTTATTCATTTTATCTAGGTTATTCAACTTGTTGACATATAACGTTTCAAAATATTCTCTTATTTATAATTCTTTGTGTTTCTGTGATGTTGGTTTTTATTTCTCCTCTTTCATTTCTGATTTTATTTGAAGATTCTTTCTCTTTAAAAAAAAAATTGTTTTATGTTTGGGGCACCCTCCCAGATGTCTCAGTCAGTTAAGTGTCTGACTTCAGTTCAGGTCATGATCTTGTGGTTTGTGAGTTTGAGCCTCAGTGTAGAGCCTGCTTCAGGACCCTCTGTCCACACTTCTCTGCCCCTTCCCCACTCATGCTCTCTCTCTCTCTCTCTCTGTGTCTCAAAAATAAACATTAAAAATAATAAAAATAAAAAAAATTCATTGTTAAAAAATTTACTTTTTATGAGTCTGGCTAAAGGTATCAAGCTTGTTGATCTTTTCAGAGAACCAGCTCTGGTTTCACTGATGTGTTGTATTATTTTTTAAGTATCCATTTTGTTTATTTCTGCTCTAATCTTTACATTATTTTCTTCCTTCTTCTGCTTTTGGGTTTTGTTTTTTGTTCTTTTTCTATCTCCCTTAGGTGTCTGATTAGGTTCTTTGAGATTTTCTTCTTGAAGTAGGCCTGTACAGTTACAAACTTCCTTCATAGAATAGCGTTTGCTGCATCCCAAAGATTTTGGACCATTGCGTTTCCATTTTCATTTGTCTCCATGTATTTTTTTAATTTCCTTTTTTATTTCTTTGTTTACTAATTTGCTATTTAACCTCCATATATTTGTGTCCTTGCTAGATTTTTTTTTCTTGTGGTTAATTTCCATTTTCATACTGTTGCGCACAGTATGATTCGATCTTTTTGAGTTCATTAAAGCTTGATTTGTGGCCTAATATGGATCTCTTCTGGAGAATGTTTAATGTACACTTTAAAAGAAGATATATTCCTCTGTTTTAGGATGGAATGTTCTGAATTTGTGTATTAGATACATCTGCTCTAGTATGTCATTCAAAGCCATTGTTTCCTTGTATTTCTGTTTGGATGATTTTTCCATTGATGTAAATGGGGTGTTAATGTCCTTTCCTATCATTGTATTATTGTCAATTACTTCCTTTATGTTTGTTATTTACTGCCTCATGTATTTGGGTGAATAAATATTTACACTTGTTATATCTTCTTATTGCATTGTCCCTTGAATGGTTATATGGTGTCCTTCTTGTTGCTACAGTCTTTGGTTTAAAGTCTACTTTATCTGGTATAACTATTGCTAGTATGGCTTTTTTTTTTTCAAATCTATTTGCATGTTAAATTTTTCTCCAGTCCTTCACTTTCAGTCTGCATGTGTCTATCGGTCTGAACCATTTTAGCTGTCTCTTGAAGGCAGCATATGGAAGGGTCTTCTTTTTCATCCATTCTGTCATCATATCTTTTGACTGTAGCATTTTTAATTTCAGCGCTTTGAAAATATCATTCTACTCCCTTAAGGCCTGTGAAGTTTCTGCTGAAAAATTAGCTGAAAACTTCTGGGATTTCCCTTGTACACATTTTTCTCTTGGCGGGGGGGTGGGCAGAGAGAGAAGGAGAGAATCAAAAGCAGGCTCCACACTCAGCACAGAGCCTGATCTGTGGCTTGATCTCCTGAACCATGAGATCATGACCTGAGCTGAAATCAAGAGTAGTATGCTTAACTTACTGAGCCATCCAGGCACCCTCTTATTGCTTTTTAAATTCTCTTGGGGCACCTGGGTGGCTCAGTCAGTTAAGTGTCTGACTTCCAGCTCAGGTCATGATCTCACAGTTTATGAGTTCAAGCCCCACATTGGGCTCTGTGCTGATGGTTCAGAGCCTGGAGCCTGCTTTGGATTCTGGGTCTCTCCCTCTCTCTGCCCCTCTCCAGTTCATGCTCTGTCTCTGTTTCTGTCTCTCAGTAATAAATGAATGTTAAATTTTTTTAATATTCTCTCCTTATCACTACTTTTTGCCATTTTAATTACTGTATGTCTTGGTGTAGACCTCTCTGGGTTGATTTTTTGGGAACTCTCTGTGCTTCCTGGATCTGGATTTCTGTTTCCCTCCCAGATGGAAGGAAATAAAGTTTTCCACTATTACTTCAAATAAGTTTTCTGCCCCCTTTACTTTCTCTTATTCTGAGATCCCTGTAATGAGAATGTTATTACACTTAATGGTGTCTTTGAGTTCTCTATTTTCATTTTGTCTCATTTTCCCCATTCTCAGTTGCATTCCCATGCTCTGTCAGTTGATCTCTTTCTGCTGCCTCCATTTATTCCCGTTAGTGTACTTTTGTTTTCGATTTCTTCATCTCTGATAGATTATTTTATGTTTTCTATCTCATTGTCTAGAGTCTCACTGAGGTCCTCCGCTCTTTTCTCGGGCCCAGTGAGTATCTCTATTATCATTTTTAAAAATTCTCTATCAGACATATTATTTACCTGTATTTTGCTTAGGCTTCTTGCCCTTGTTTTGTCCTGTTCTTTTTTGGGTGGGGGGGACATATGCCTCTGTCTCCTCATTTTATCTAACTCCTCTAGTCTTTTCCCGTGTGTTAGGGAAGTCAGCTACATCTCCTGCTGTGCAGGAGAGGCACACTGTCTCCTGTTCACCAGTGCCTGGCACTGCAGGGGTGTCTCCCATGTGTGTCATGTGTGCCCTGCTGTTGCTGCAGAGCTGATGTTGCGTTCAGTTGAGTCATGTGTCTCCGTGCTTGCTGGGGTCAGTTTGTGGCTCCTGTGTTGTCACTGGGCCAGGCCCCCGGGTGATCGAGCTGTCAGGACAGGCATTTGCCAGGGATGCAGTGGCACTGAACTGCAGGGCTCTTCCTTATGGTCCCCCAGGAGGCTGAGAGGGGCTTCCACCAGCGAGGTGAGCCTGCAGTCAGACCAGCTGTGTGTCCCCAGCTCTTTGCTGGAGCCGCAGTCTGACTGGTGTGTGAGGTTACCTTTCTCTCTCCCTGGGGCAGGAGTCACTTTGGGATGGCACTGCCTCCTGTCAGGGCTGCTTCCACACTGCCAGGGTTGGGGCACTGTGTTAGGGGGAACAGGACAAGAGCGTGTTGGAGGGTGCAGATCCACATGAGCTAACAAGGTTTATGCAGGTCTGTTACAGAAGATGTGAAGCGGAGGCCTGGCACCTCTGCCGGGGAATGCAGGGGTGGGGCACAGTGTTAGCAAGTTGGGGGGAGTGTTGGTAGGTTGTTAGGGAGTAGGGGACAGAAATGGCTCATTTGTGTTTGGAGGAGTCTCCCAAGGATCCTGCCTTTGTGGCACATACTCTGAGATCAGTAAACAAATATCCCTCCCATATACCCCAGGGGTTTTCAAACGGCTTCTATGCTTTCTGTGGGGCTGTTTGGTGTGCTGTCTCTTTTAGGGCAGGGACTTAGTTTCCTTTTGCCCTCCCAGCTCTCCTTGAGCCGAGCCCACTGATTTTTAAAATTCTAGGTTTCCAATCCTGCTTGGTTGTAAGAACTCACACAGTTCAGTCCCTCTGGTTTTCAAAGTCAATGTTATGGGGATTCTTCATTCCCCTGTGGGATCCCTGGTATAAATGTGTCATCCCCTCTCTACCGGTGGTGTCCCTCCCTCCAGCAGGTAGTCTGGTGCTTCCCGTTAGCTCTGGGCTGTGTCTCTGCCCTTCCTACCCTCTCTGAGCTGACACCTTCTCTGCATTTAGCTATGGAGAGTTTGTTCTATGCGTCTTCTTCAGGTGGTTTTCTGGGTTACTTACACCGATGTGAATGTTAATCTGGTTGTGTCTGTGGGATGAGGGGGGCTCCGGATCTTCCTGCTCTGCCGTCTTCCCCATAATGAGCGTGGATGGCTTTTTTAAAAAGGCCAGTTCGTCAGGTTCCTCTCCACAGTAAACATCCTTTTTTCTTTCTTTCTTTTTTATGGAGGGAGGAAGAAGTCTGTAAGTGCCAGTTGTATGTATGTTCAAGTGTGTTGATAAATGAACTCTCAAGCAACTTGAGAGCTTCCCTTTTGGCACCTGCAGGTTCCCTGAGATTTCTAAGTAAACCTTAGAAGTGAAGGTAATTTATTTTGTTTTGTTCTATTTTTAGTTTCTAAAGGCACAGCTGTCTTGGAGCTCCAGGATTTTCAATGCCTGTGGTGAACAAGCCTTCAGTGTCAAGACAAGACTTCTGAGAAGACTTCAATGTCTTCTGGTCTCTTGCCCAGTTGTTCCTTCTGGTAGGAAAAAAGACTTCTTAAAGCACATGAAAACGTACTGTGTCTGCCTCACCTCAAGTTTTTAAAATTGTATTTTACACAGTTGAGGAAGCTTACCAGGTTTCCACTCGGTATGTAAGGGGCTGTATCCTAACTAACATCAAGTAACAAGGTGAACAAACTAAAAATCAACAATTCTTCCACATGAAAAGTGTGGTCACTGGGCAAATCACTGTCCCTAAAATTGGAGACAGAGAGGAATACATAGAGAACCACAACTTACCTAAGCAGTAAGTCAAGAGCAGAAACTTCCATGGGAACCAATGCCAGGATAGGAAACCTAAACTAACAGATGGATGGCCAGAGACTCCATGTGGACAAGTCTGAGGGCTAAAAAATTCCAGAAGGGTGCATTCATAGTGAGGTCCCCTTTTACTTTTCTGAGTTTTAGTTCCAGGAACTCTACCAGCTTCTAACAGTGAAGACTGGGGAGAGATCCTCTCAGGCTTCTGGCAGGAGGGGGAAAAGGAATCCATTCTAAATAGGCCAGAGCAAGCTGTTCTTTTAAAGTTTTTTAAAAAATGTTTTTATTTTGGAGAGACAGAGCATGAGCAGGGGAGGGACAGAGAAGAGAAAAGAGAGGGAGACACAGGATCCAAAGCAGGCTCCAGACTCTGAGCTGTCAGCACAGAGCCCCAGGAGGGGCTCAAACTCATGAACCATGAGATCATGACCTGAGCCAAAATTGGATGCTTAAGCAACTGAGCCTCCCAGGCGCCCCTTGCAAGTTGTTCTTTTTAACAAGGCCTGCCCTCAAGAGAAACTTTGTCACCAGAGCCTGACCTGATCTGGGCTGTATCAGAGCCTAGTAGACCTGGGTAAAGGGAACAATCCAACTGCAGCTCTGTGTAGCCATCCTGTCTCACCCAAAGGGAAGTAAAAACTGAAAAGCACATGTGAGGTTTATATCCCGGGGGCACAGGCTCTCTAAAAGACTGAGACTACTGATAAGATTATGGAACAATTCCCCTCCTCCCACACTATATCACTACATCACTAAAAGCATATTTACTAGCGTTCCTCTTTCCTGTATATCATACCCAGGTTTCAACAACCTGGTACAAATCATACTAAAAGGCAAAAAAACAAAACAAAACAAAAAAAAAAACGGTTTGTTGAAGAACAGGAAGAATCAAAAGCAGACTCAGATTTAGTAAGAATGTAGAAATATTCAGAATGAGACTTTAAACAACTAGGACTAATATATTAATGGCTCTAATGGAAAAAGTAGACAATATGCAAGAACAGATGGATAATGTAGGCAGAGACATGGAAATTCTATGAAAATTTTAAAAATGCTAGAGATAAAAAACATTGTAACAATAACAAAGCCTGCCTTTGATGGGTTCATCAGTAGACTGGACACACAGCTCAGGGAATAATCTCTGAACTTGACATGTTAACAGATACTTTCAAAACTGAAAAGCAAGGAGAAAAAAGAATAAGAAATTGAACAGAATATCCAAGAACTAAAGGACAACTACAAAAGTTTACACATAAGGGGAATATTAGAATAAGAGAAAGGAAAAGAAGAAATATTGGAAGTCATAAGGACTGAGTATTTCACCAACTAATGTCAGTAACAAATCAAGGATCTAGGAAGCTCAGATAAAAAAAAAAAAAAATACACCCAGGCATCTCATTTTCAAACTGGGGAAAATGAAAGATGAAAAATCTTGCAGTAAGCTGGAAGAAAAACCGCCTTACTTATAAAGGAGCGAAGATGAGCATTGCACCTGACTTCTCAGAAGCCAAGTAAGCAAGATGAGAGTGGAGTGAAATGTTTAAAATGTTGAGAGAAAAAAAACACACCAACTTTGAATTCTGGATGCTGCAAAATTATCCTTTTAAAGTGAAGGAGAAATACTCTTCTCAGACAAAAATTGAGGGAATTTGTTGCCAGTTAGACCTGCCTTGTAAGCAATGTTAAGCAAAGTTTTCAGGGCGCCTGGTTGAGCATCAGACTTTGGCTCAAGTCATGATCTCACCGCTCGTGGGTTCAAGCCCTGCATCAGGCTCTGTGCTGACAGCTCAGAGCCTGGAGCCTGCTTCTGATTCTGTGTCTGCCCCTCTCTCTGCCCGTCCCATGCTCATGCCCTGTCTCTTTCTACTTGTCAATAATAAATAAATGTTAACCAAAAAAAAGAAAAGAAGAAGAAAAGTTTTTTAGAGATAAAGGGATCCAGGTGAGAAAATTGGATGTGCATAAAGAAAAGAAGAGCAGTAGAGAAGGAAGGAGTGTATAGGAAAAACTTATTTTTCCAATTCTTAATTGACTGAACAGATAACAGTTTGTTCAAAATAATAGCAAAAGCAACAATGTATTGTATGTATGTATGTATGTATGTATGTATTGTATGTATTCAATGTATGGCTAATGTACAAGTGATACCAGTGACACAAGGGACAGGAGGAAAGAATTAGTAATATTTGACTATTCTAAGGTACTTGTACCACCTGTGAAGGAGTAGTTTTATTTGAAAGTGGACTTGGGGCGCCTGGGTAGCTCAGTCTGTTAAGTGTCTGACTTCGGCTCAGGTCAAGATATCATGGTTCGTGGTTTTGAGCCCCACATTGGGCTCTGTGCTGACAGCTCAGACACGGGAGCCTGCTTCCGATTCTGTGTCTCCATCTCTAACTGCCCTCACCTGCTTGCACTCTGTCTCTGTCTCTCAAAAACAAACAGTAAAAAAAAAATTGAAAGTGGACTTAAATTAGTTGTATATGTACATTGCAAACTCTAGGGCAACCACTAGGTGAAAAAAATATAATTGATATGGTAAGAAAAGAGAGGATGGAATCATATGCTCAGTGAAAACCACAATAGGTGGCAAAAATAGAAACCAAAACTAGGAATAGAGAACAATGGCAACAAGTAGAAAACAGTAACAAATATGGTAGCTATTTCATCACCTTAAGTATCAGTGGTCAAAATACACGATTAAAAACCAGATTGTCTTTGGATCAAAGAACCCAACTATATATTGTCTTCAAGAAACCCATTTTAAATATAAAGACATACGCAGATTAAAAGTAAAGGGATGGAGAAAGATATACCATGCTAATATTAATCAAAAGGTTGGGGCAGTTCTATTTCAGGCAGAACAGACTTCAGAGCAAGGAAGTTTATTAAGATTCTGTGGATTAATTCATAAGTGTAAATCTGGGCATGTTTTTGGAAATTATTGATCATTTTGGACTAAATTCTAACACTTTCACATTTACCTCTATAGGTTATTGTCAGTTTTATCCAGTAGTTATGTTTTAGTTTCTAAGTCCATAATCAGTGACCCTGCAGGAAAAAAAAAAAGTACAAAAATTTTCAGGTAGAGGCCATTATAAAATTTTCCATTGTAAATTTTCATTGTAAAAAAAAAAAAAGTTGTTAAAGAAGACCTTGGCAGAAACTGACCTGTCTGTTCTACTTAATAGTAATTACTTTACTTCCTGTGACTCAATTATTTCCTTATTAGTTATAAGGGTAATGTACTTTTTATATTGGATTTTGTGAGGATAGGATAAAATAATGTATATAAAGTATATAGCATATATTACAATTATATAAAGAGAATATAAGAACAGATTACAAAGTGTGCAAATTCCACACCAATCTTGCTATCCTAGTATTTAATGATTTTTGTTTTTAGATTTTTCTGTTTTTAATGTTTATTTATCTTTAAGAGAGAGAGAGAGAGAGAGACGGAGAGAGAGAGTGCGCGCACACGTGTTAGCACATAATCAGGGAGAGGCAGAGAGAGAGGGAGATGGAATCACAAGCAGGCTTCATACTCACTTGTAACCAGACGTGGGGCTCAATCCCATGACCATGAGATCATGACCTGAGCTGAAATCAGGAGTTGGACTCTTAACCGATTAAGCCACCCAGGTGATCCAGATTTCCCCGTCCTTCAATAGGAATCATAAGAAAACCAGACGTATCATCCAAATGTGTTTATGTGAATACACACGTGTTCATATACCATATGGAATTTGCTGTTGGATTGAAACAGCGTTGCTATAGAGATTGATCTATAAAACATGCTCTTTGATATTGGCCTGGTGCCTTGGTATCATTTTATTTTTTTCCAGCCCAGTTAAAACTTCCTACTGCTCCTTTGTGGGCCACAGGAACACCTGAGATGCAGGCATCATTTATTCTTTAAGTATTTACTGAGCACGTACTATATGCTAGGTAGGCACTGTATGAAGTGGAGAGTCAGTAGTGAATAATGAAAATGCTCTCCTCTCATGCAGTTTATATGCTTGTAGGAGAAACAGACAAGAAATAGGGAAAATACTTTTCAAATAGTGATAAATACTAGGAAGAAAATGAAGCAAGATTACATGATGTAGTAGGGAGTAAAGGAGTCAAGACAGCTCTCAGAGGAGATGATCTGAGCTGAATGACCAGAAGGAACCAGGCACAAAGAATAGGGCAACAGGCATAGAGGCAGAGGTAACACTGCATGCAAAGCCCCTGAGGTGGAAATGACTTAGATTGATGAATTCCTAAGTAACTTGCATATAAATCCACTAAGTTTGTTATTCACTAGATGAACTCACCATTTGAAAGAACATGCAGCTGATTCCTTTCTAAAGTGATGATTTCAAAACTATTGCAGGGGTTCCCACACCGTTGTGTGCTTAAGAATTATTGTGGGGTTGGTTAAGATACAGTTCCCTGATCAAAAGCTGAACTTGTAAAAACAGTAGAATGGTGGTTACCAGAGGCTGA
>PJEM01000129.1:643879-735553 GCA_004023845.1 Helogale parvula | reverse complement strand
AACTCCAGCCTCTCCAGTCTAAAGTCCCCTGAGCCCCTCCCCCTCGTCGGCCCCAGAGGGTCTGACTCCACTGCCCATTAAATCGGGATCGCCGCTGGAAACTGTAACCCCGGCAGGGAAACAATACTCACAAGGAAACAGACAAAAATAAGTTACCTTCTAGAAAGCCCTTCGCGAGGGCCTTTCGGGGGCGGGGGCGGTGCACCGCGAACGCGCGCCTCTGCGCCCCTCCGGGACTAGGGATCGACCCTTCTCATCCCCCCCCTACCCCACCTCCACCAAGCGTTCTAGAGGCGCTGGGGGCGCGTAAGGATCCGGCCGGGACGCCCAGAGTGGGGTGGGGGCGTGTGTTGGGTGCATTCAAATCCGAAGCCTATAGGTGCCGAGTCAGACCTGAAAGTGGGCAAGTTGGGTTGCATCCGGCTCTCTCGGGAGATTTTGACTCAACCCACCTCCCCAAAACAACACAATAGCCTCGGCGTATTTCTGAATAACGCAGCCGAATTCGATACCAGCTCCATCCCGAACGGCAAACAAGCCTGCTTCCCTCGCCAAATCGGAACCGGAGCTTTATTCCGGAAAAAGGGAAGGAGAAGGCCTTCCTTCGCGCTCTCCGCCTCCGCGGGGGTCCCACGCGACCCCCCAAGCCCGAGACCTCCCCGGCGGGGGGAGGGGGGGGCTCGTCGCGTCCCCGCGCGCCGCGCTCCTCCGCTCCCAAACGCGCGCCCTCTCGCTGCCGGCGCCGCTAGGGTTAAAAGTTACCTCTCGGTTTCTTCTGCCTGCAGCCCCCCCCCCGGGGGCCGGATGATGTAACCCCCCTCCCCGCGCCCTCCCCGCCCCCCTCCACCATGTGACACTTTAATTAATAATAGCGCCGTCAGCACAACAAACGCACAACACAAGGAGAAACTTGGTGTCCAGGGGAGGCCCCCGGCGGCTGGAGCGCGGCGGAGGCAGGCGCAGAGGCCGGAGGGAGCGGAGGCGAGGGGCGGCCCGAGCGCGGGGAGGGAGAGCGGCGAGCGGTCATGTGCCCGTGCCCCCTGCACCGCGGCCGCGGCCCCCCGGCCGTGTGCGCCTGCAGCGCGGGCCGCCTGGGTCTGCGCTCGTCCGCCGCGCAGCTCACGGCCGCTCGGCTCAAGGCGCTCGGCGACGAGCTGCACCAGCGCACCATGTGGCGGCGCCGCGCGCGGAGCCGGAGGGCGCCGGCGCCCGGCGCGCTCCCCACCTACTGGCCCTGGCTGTGCGCGGCCGCGCAGGTGGCGGCGCTGGCGGCCTGGCTGCTCGGCAGGCGAAACTTGTAGGAACGCGGGGCTTCTTGGTGGGGCCGGAGCCGAGACCCAGCCGGAGAGAGCAACAGGTACGCGAGCGCGCGCCAGGGCGCGGTGGCTGGAGACTGGTCGCGCGGAGGCCGGCCGGGGGCGGGAGAGCGACAAGTTGGCTTTCTTCTCTTCCCATCCCTTTCTTCCTGGGCTCCCCTCCCGCGCCGGGATCGCCAGCCCCCTCGCCTCCAGGTCCCATCCTTTCCTTCCAAGTGTCAGGTCGGCGATTTCTGTCCTCCTCTCTCGACTCCTTAAGCGCATCTTGCCACGCTCTCCGGTGGGGTGGCTCCGGGAGGACTTTGGCCTCCGTCACCCCCACCGGCGCCGCAAGTAAACACACAATGCAGGTCAAGAGTGTGCTTGCTAGGAGTGCGTCGCTGCTAGGTCCGCCAAAGAATTCCAATCTGTCGCGGGTTCAAGGCAAGTCTCCCGTCCTCTTCCAAGCCGTCTGCTGCTCCCAAGTCTCCAGACCCTCTTCTTTTTCCTAAGTGGCACTGCCCTGTTTCTGTTCCTCATTCTCCGGCGCCGGGGGCGCCTCTCTGGACGGCCTCCCCCTCCAGGTTTCCGCTGGAGCTGGCTTTCCTCTACGGCCCCGCGCACTTTGCAGTTTTCCTCTGCTTTGCCAACTTCTTTACTCCTTCTGCAGTGAGGTGTCCCGTATAAGGAGCTTGGCCTCTTCTTTACCAGAAGGTTGGAGCTGAGATGAAGCAGGAGGTGCCCCCAAAGTGGGCTGGGATCTTACTTAGGCTGTTGGGGAAACCGCAAGGGGAAACCTTAATAGAAGAGCATTTATTGAGCTCCTTCTGAGTGCTAGGCCCTAAAATGTTTAGGGAGGGAATGTTTGAAAGCTTGCGGTATGCTAGGCACTGCGTGCTGGCGGCGTGGGGCGTATTGAGCGCCCAGGGTGTTTGCTACCAGTGGGAGAAAGGCTCTGAGCATCTTCTGTGCACTAGGCCCTTGGGGTTGGGGACTTACTGAGCATCAGCTGTGCGCCTAGGGGAGCAGACGTGTAAGGGATTGTCTTCTCAGATTCTGGAACAGAGCAGAGCTGCAGAGAATGGGAAAGGAGAGAAAAGCAGCCCGAGCCCACCAAACGTGCGTCTAGGGCTGGAAGGTGAAGGTCGAGGCTGAGAAAGCCAGCGGCCCCGGGTGCCACGACCCCGCAGATGCCGAGCGCTCGGCCCCGGCCGAGTCCTGGCGGAGCCCCGCGGTGCGCCGACACCCTGGGAAGCTGGCGAGGCGCCCGCGGAGAGAGGCGGCAGCCGGAGCGTGGGGGGTGACAGCGCCAGGGGAGCTGCGGGGGTGCGCAGGGTGTGAGCCGGGAGCGCGGGCGACAGATGTCGCGTGGGCCGGCGCAGCCCTGGCGCTGGCGAAGAGGTGCGTGCTTCGGGGCGCTCTCTGCCCGGCCCCTGGAGGCCTCATCTGGGGAGAGGGGCTGCCCTCCGCCGGAAGGGGCCAGGCAGGGGCTGTCGAATTCCAGGGGCGGGAACCACCTTTTGGACGGGGCGCGCGGGATGGGGTTGGGGCAGAAAAAGGGAGTCGAGCGAGAGGCGCGAGGCCCAAAGCTTGGAATTTACGGAAAGGCGGACAGAAAGTGGAAAGAGAGGGAAATAAAAAGCGGGCGGCGAGACCAGGGAAGAAGAGACGTGGGAGCTGGAGGAAAAGAGACCCTGCTTGGAGAACAAATTGCAAGAGAGTGGGGAATGCGAATTAGAAGGAAGATGCGAGCAGGTGGAACCCAGGCAGAGGGCTGGGACGCGGCTTCCCGCGGTCTTGGGGTCCAGGCAGGGCTGGGAGAGCGCTCCCTGCCCAGGACGGGGCGGTGCGGGGTGCTGAGCGCCCACCCCGGGGGGAGGAGAACAGGCCGTGTGCGGGTCGGGGCTGGGGGTGCTCCGGGCCCCGCGGTGGAGACGTCCGAGGGCGCGCGGGAGGACGGAGTGCGCCCCGGTGCGCCCAGGCCGGCAACAGGGGGCGGGGGTTGGAGCTGGGAGACCCGGGCCCACGCAGCAGGGGAGGGGGTCCGACAGGAGCTGCGCTGGGGCGGCGGCGGCAGATATTGCCCCCTCCTCACTTCGCTTCGGCACCCCCCCACCCCCCGGTTCCGGGCCGCTTCTCGACTCCGGGCCATCCTTGGGTTCTTCTTTCCCCTCCCAAGTCCCGCCCGCCCCCCCCCCCGGCAGCCACACCCTCCCGGCTGCCCTAAGCCCAGCATGCCGTCGGCGACTCTTGGCGCTGCAGCTCCACGTCTCAGTCCCCCGGGACACCTGCGCTCCCGGCCGGGGCTTCGCCGGGCTCCCGGCCTCCGTCCCTGCCCTAGAAACTCGCGTTCTCGGCCCACCGCCTACCGCCTGCATGCAGCTCCGACCTTTCCTGTGCGTTTGGCTTACCTGGGGGGAAACCCATCTTGCCCCGGCCTCTCCGGCAAGTTAGGAAGAAGTGCAAGAAAATCCACTGGAGAAAGACAGTTTGCTGAGTTCTGTATGTGGTCCTCTCCGCTCTTCCCACCTGAGAGGAGAATGGAGGATGCTTATAGGATGCCTTAGGTCTTTCAGGCGTTCAGGGTGAACTTGGCTCTATGCAGGACAATTCAAGAAGCTTATTTTGAGCCTCTACTGTGTACTTTTCTCAGAAGTCATCATGAAACAAACCCCGCCGGACTCAGTTTTCCCCATATGTAAAATGGGGACAATAATAGTCCTTAACGGTAAAGGTGTTAAGAGGGTAAAATGAATTCACCTACAGAAAGTTCTAGAACAGTGCCAGAGGCATAAAAAGTAGATCTAAAGGGAAGCGGACATGCTTATGATTGTGCATTTAGTACCTTTGTTCCTCCAAACGGGACATCATTCTATGGTTAGTTGGCAACCCCACCATCCGGACGTGCCCTCTTGGGGAATCAGGGCCAGACAGGCCAGGACAGTACAAAGGTAAAGAGCGTGGGTTTAGGGATCGGATGGGACTGGATTGAAGGCACAGCCCAGGAACTTGCTGGCACTGTGGCCTTGGGCAAGAATCATAACCTTTCTGAGCCTTTATCTGAAAACCGGAGCTGTATCTCTTCTCGAGTTGCCCAGGAGGTTGATAGGGGAGCATCCATTTAAAGTACCCAGCGCACCCCTGCACTTAGTACACTCATCAGAGGCTGTTGTGAAATGGGTAATGCCATGCTTATTATTTCAAAGGGGAAACGGAGGCAGAGAGAGCTCACTTGAGTCCCAAAGGGCTGGTGGCAACATCAGAAATGGGATTGGGAAGTTCTGTCTCTGAGCACACAGTCCCCCCAGATGACTTGGGGTGGGGTACAGAGGAGGAGAAGACAGTGGCAGAAAGCAGAGAGGGGTGATGAGCTGTGAATTCCTGCACTAGCAAGATTCCCTTTCTCTGAGAGCCTCAAGGGAGGCTCCTTGGAGGCCAAGAGGAGATGGGTGTGATTTAAGCAGTCACTGCAAAAGGTTCCAGAGAGAGGGAACAAAAGATGCTTTCTGGTGGCACTGGCTGGTGGAGGAGGGGCGGGAGGCAGATCGGTGCTTTGGGAGGGGGCCGGGAGAAAGAGAAAGCAGCGGGGAACCTGGCTGGGGGAAGGGGCCAAAGAGGGGCAGACTCTTGCCTTGGGACTAAGAAGAAGGGGAGAAAGAGGATTCTGCAGGCCCAAGAGGCGACCTGGTGGGCAACAGGGAAGATAACAGGCCAGCAGCAGCCTGCTTTAATGAATTAATGACAGCCTGGCCTGCCAGACGGATGTGCTAACTGGTTCTTGGCAGGTACTTTGGGGACTAAGTGGTTAAACCTGGAGGCGCATCCCTCCAGCCTCCCACCCAGCCCCTGCGCCCCTGCCAGGATTACTTCTAGATCTTGAAAGCCTAGGCCAGGGGAGGGAGCAATCCAAAGGGAAGGAGACAGCTGTTGGGGAGGTACCCCCCGGGAAGGGGCCAGATGTGCAGGACCTTGGCAGCCTTCCCACCACATGGTCCTTGTCTGGAGTCACCCGCTTGCCTAGTGAGAGGCCAGGGCACAGGTGGCTGAGCTGTCAGTGTAAAAACAGCCGTACCTGGGGATAATGAAATACACCCGAGACGTGGGCTGGGTGGATTTGGCAATTTCTGCATTTTGACAGTAGGCTGGGGGGAAGGAGTGAAGTGGGGGCTTCTCTTTCCCCTCTGGTCATCACCAGTGTCATGTGTGATCGGATTTCATGGGAA
This sequence comes from Helogale parvula, assembly GCA_004023845.1. NCBI lineage: Eukaryota > Metazoa > Chordata > Mammalia > Carnivora > Herpestidae > Helogale > Helogale parvula. Next base: position 730,035 of record PJEM01000129.1, on the reverse strand, counting down.
CAGTGCGATGCCCCCCAGTATGTGACTTGGTTGTCACACAGTAGGTATACAATAGCTGCGTGATGAAGAAATGAATCAATCAATCCGACGCCTATTCAAGATGGGTATTCCCAAATTCAGCTTCTGTTACTTACTCAGCCCTTCGTTATTGGGCATCTACTGTATGAAGGGCATTGTGGACACAGGGAAGACCTAGACAAAGAAGTCCCTGCCCTTTGGGGGAAGAGACAGATGATAAGTTAAAAAAGATTGTTTTGGTTATTATTGCTGAGTAATGAATTACTCCAAAGCTCAGGGGCTTAAAACAATTGTCTGGCCATGCTTATACCTTCTGTGGGCTAGGGGTTCAGATATGGCACAGCAGGGGCGACCTGTCCCTGCTGCAGGCTGGCCGGGGGCTAGAATCATGGGCACGGGGAGGAGGTAGTGGGGATGTTCACTTCGCCGCCTGCGTGGCCTGGGCTTTTCCAGAGCCCGGCAGCCTCACGGTGGTTGGATTCTGACCTGGTGACCCAGAGCTCCAAGACCAAGTTTCCAGGGGACCCGTGGAAGCTGCTTTGCCTTTTGTGACCCAACTTCAGAAGTCACTTATGTTAGAAGTCGCAGGGTGGCCCATGTTCAAGGGGAGTGGAATTAGACACCACCCCACGGGGGAGTGGCAAGGTGCTGGATTAGCATATGGGACCGGAGATAAGGCTGCCACTGTTGGATTATTCAAGCTAATGCAGAGATGATTTCAGAAAGTGCCAAGGACTCTGATGGTGTTACAGGAAGGTCATTACCTGCAGTGGGTAGGGATGGCCGTTTTTGGAAGGGGCCAGGGGACCGGTGACTAGAATGACAAGAAGGAACCAGCCATGTGAAGACCTGCAAGAAAGGTGCTCTGGGGAAAGAGCTGCAAGCCCAGTGGCCTGGGAAGTGAGCCTTTGCACGGTGTGTTTGAGGAAGAAATAAAACCTGAGGAGTGTGGCTAATGCCCTATGAACTTGGGGAAGAAGTCTGAGAGGTAGGGAGGGGCTAATCAGGCCATGGGAGGGCAGCCAAGTTTGGTTCTAAGGTCAGTAGGAAGGGGTTGAGAAAACCAAGCTCAGAGGGGCTTTCATCGGTAATGGGATTCACACGTGCAGAGGGTGCACGGGCAGGTGCATTGTAAGGCGGGGAATTAGACGTGATGCAGGAAAGAGGGAAAAAGACGTGAGTCCATCACCAGCTATGACACGCACGCTGTGATGCAGGGCTGAATGAGCCCCAGGCTCCTGGCCTCAGACGCCCCTAGACTTCAGGGGCTGGAGATCCTGGCTCGGACTCTCACCCCAGCCTCTCAGTGGAAATGAGCTAGTTTACCTCCCGCCAGGGTCTGAGAGGTCCTGATGAGCTCTGAGAGGTACCCGTCCACTGATGCCCAACCCTTGGTGCCCTCAGAACACTGTGGATCCTGCCTGGATTTCCATTACGTAAGAAATGTTACCAACCAACTCAGCATCGTCTCCCTGTCTCCTTCCTGCCCTACACTGGTGCCCCTGCAACTGGGTGGAGGAATCTCTGTTTTAACTCACATCAGTGGGATGCATCTTATTACTACTGGATGCCCAGGAGACGCGAAATCTCCTTTCTGGGGAGAGAAAATGGGCTGTCCCCAGGAAATGTGGCCATCATTGAACCTTTGCTCCAAAGGCCACAGATTTGGGTACCATGAAATGAAGTTATTTGGGGAAACTTTATGTAGTAACCCCATTCAAAAATATCTTGGGGCACCTGGGAGGCTCAGTCGGCATCCTGCTCTTGGTTTCGGCTCAGGTCATGATCTCCTAGTCTGTGAGTTCAAGCCCCGTGTCTGGCTCCTCACCAACCGCCAATAGTGCAGTACCTGCTTGCGATTCTCTCTCTGCCCTTCGCCCATGCTCTTTCTCTCTCTTAAAAATAAATTAGAAAGTCTGAAAAGTAGCTTTTCTGTGATTAAAAAAATATTACAAGTTCATTAACAAATATTTGGAAAATCCTGAATAAAAAACAGTTTTTGTCGATTATTTCTATCTTACAGCAGACAGTTAATATTTTTTCTTTATTTAAAAATTTTTAAAAATGTTTATTCATTTCTGAAAGACAGAGACAGAGCACAGGTTGGGGAGAAACAGAGAGAGAGGGAGACACAGAATCCGAAGCAGGCTGCAGGCTCTGAGCTGTCAGCACAGATCCCGACGCGGGGCTTGAACTTATGAACTGCAAGATCACGACCTGAGCTGAAGTCAGACGCTTAACTGACTGAACCACCTAGGCACTCACTCCCCCCCCCCACCATTAATATTTTTGATAGACTTCTTTCCGTTTTCAAAAATACATTGGTGTGTACTTTAACAAGGGAAATCACTCGCTCTAAATATGTTGTCTGCAACCTGACTTTTCCATCCTAGCACAGATATCTCTCTATGCCTTGTAATATTTTCTACAACACACTTAGAGGTCGCTTACTATTTCATCATTTGGCTGTCCTGCTATTTATGTTCCCCGTCCACTGCTGTTGGGCATTTAGGTTGTTTGCAACATGGTGATGAAGCATCTTTGTCTATAACTCTTTGGGCACATCCTGGATGATTTTCTTAAAAATGCTTACACTTGGAACTTCTTCATTATAATAGTTCTCTAAAGGGTATAAAACCTTTTTTCCCTTTAACGTTTATTTAGTTTTGAGAGAGACAGAGCATGAGCAGGGGAGGGGCAGAGAGAGAGAAAGAGGGAGACACAGAATCTGAAGCAGGCTCCCAGACTCTGCGCTGTCAGCACAGAGCCGGACGCGGGGCTCAGACCTACGAACCACGAGGTCATGACCTGAGCCAAAGTCGGACACTCAACCGACTGAGGTGCCCCTTTTTAAAAAATAGGCTTCACACTCACCATGGAGCCCAGTGCAGGGCTTGAACTCACAACCCTGAGATCAAGATCTAAGCTGAGACCAAGATGAATCGACTGAGCCACCCAGGCACCCTGGGGAGATAAAATCTCGTGGTAAAGATCCAGAAGGGTTTTCTAGACAAACATTGCCATATTCGTTCCCATATCTCATTCATGTCACTGGCTTCTATATATAAGATGGGTCTGAGCTTGGCTCTTGAGTTCGCTGTTACCATCCTCAGCTAAATCTACGTTGTTTTCTTGTGGCATGTTCTTTGTGGGCCACACCTCTAGCTCTTGTTGGAATGCCTAAGAGGAGGGATGACTCCTTGCATGTCCATCGCAATGTTGGGAAAGGGCTCCAAGCGTGAGCAATGTTACTAAGGGCTTGGAGAGCTTGCCCACTCCGTGGCTCTATCACCGGGTACGGCCGTGTACCATGTACTTCTGATATTCATGGATCTAGCATACGGTGCTTAGTAAGTACTGAAGGACGCTTATATATGCGGATGATGGGGAAACTTGGCTTTTGGCAGGGGGAGGTCTTCAGAGAGTGGGAATGTGTCAGGGGCAATGGGATGGATTTGAGAGGTCACTTTCAAAGACAGCCCAGATTTAAAATGTTTTAGTTGGCCCACCATGGGGCCCAAGTCTTGATTCTGAACATTTAGCTGCTGTTTATCCTGTTCACCCAGATTTTATGCTGAGGCAGGACAGCTTGGTGGAAAGTGACATGAACTTTGGAGTCAGGCTGACTTTTGGGTCCGGATCTGCCATTTACCAAATGTCCCTTTACCTTCTGAGCAGTATGAGGCATGTCACTATGTTCAGAGAGTGGTAGAGAATGGCAAATGATAGTGCAGTGAGTGTGATTTTCTTTTTTTGGGATAAAATTCAGTCCCCAGGTCTGTATTTATAGTACGGTGGGAACTCATAGGGGGCTTTTGCAAGCCTTCCATTAAAAGCCGTTGCCAGTCTTTCCTCCCCCACTCTGTGGCTCACCAGCAGCCTGCTTAAGCCACCGCACCAGGGCTGCGAGAGCCTCCAGAAGAGGACTCCCCAGCCCAGGCAACACTGGCTTCTAGGTCCTCTGAGAGCGCCACTCAGGTCTATTTTGCCCACCATTGTATCGCAGCCCCTGGCATGGTGACTAGCACAGAGCAGGTATCCAGTAACTACTGAATGGATGGGTGGATGGATGGATGGATGGACGAGTGGATGGATGGATGGATGGATGAATGGGTGAATGGCTGGCTGGCTGGCTGGATGGATGGGTGGGTGGGTTGATGGGTAAATGGATGGATGGGTGGATGGGTGAATGAGTGGATGGATGGATGGATGGGTGGATGGGTGGATGGGTAGATGGGTAGATGGATGGATGGATGGATAGATAAATGAATGAATTGGTGGGACACCTCAAGGAATTTGGGAATCCTCCAAAATTCCATTAAAATTGGCTGATTTCATACTCCTCTGTTTCTCCCTACTTGAGAGAAACCAAGGCTTTGATCCAACTCTGAAAAGATCTATGCCCATAAAAGGTCACCATTCTAGAACTATAGCCAGAGCTAGATAAGACTTTGGAGACCACCTGATCCAACTCCCCCACTTTCCAGATAGGCACAAAGATAGCCTCAGAGGGTTGAGATGAGGTGGCCTTCAGTGTCAGCTGCCTCTGTCTAAGATTTGAACATGTGTTCAAACCTGGTGATCTCCCAGCTGAATCTGGACTGCTGTTGGTCTTTTTTTTTTTTTTTGACACATATGTTTCCCCCCACCCCAGCACTTTCTTTTTCTTTTTTTTTCATTAAAAAATGTTTTATTATTTACTTTTGAGAGAGAGAGAGACAGAGTGTGAGCAGGGTAGAGGCAGAGAGAGAGGGAGACACAGAATCCAAAGCATCTCCAGGCTCTGAGCCATCAGCACAGAGCCTGATGCAGGGCTCGAACTCACAAGCTGTGAGATCATGACCTGATCCGAGGTCGGACACGTTAAGCCACCAAGGCGCCCAAGGCACTTTCTTATAGAAGCCTGTTATTTCCAGTTTTTCTTGAAAAAATGGAAAGATGTGACAAGACTGAGTCTGTATCCCCATGTGGCAGCAAAAGCCTGGATGAAAATTGGAAGTCCCTTTAGAGGGATGCAGACTCTCGGGATACCCCGACCTGACCCGAGCACACTTCAGTGGTCCCACGCAGGCATTCAAATTTGCAAGCCCTGCTTTAGGGGACCACCTTGTCAGACATCCCTGGATGCATACACACACCCACACACATACCCTATTTTAAATAAGTGAGATCATCTATTCGTGTTGCTCTGTAATCTGCTTTTCCCCCACTAAAAATAGGTTGCTGAGCTCTTCCTGTGTCAACAGAGAAAGGTTTCATCACCCTTTTGAATGGCTGTATGGTGCTCCGTTGTTAGACGAACCATGTTTCACTTTCTTGGTCACCTCCGCCCCCCTGCCAAGGACATGTACGCTGTTTCTCATCTTCTGATAGTATGAATGAGGTAGGTTCTTGTTTGGACAATTTTGCCCAAAAAAAAAAAAAAGTTCCTAGTGGTGAAACTGTTGGGACAAAAAAAGTGCATGTTATAACATGTGGTACATCCAGCGAGACACTCTAAGGAGGGTCTGCCCGTTTGATTTGTGTCAGTTCTCTGCTCCATCGCTACCTGCTCACTGCCCGTCTGGAAGTCCCGTTAGTGTGCATTCAAAGTCCACCTGCTGTGGGGCGCCTGGGTGGCTCAGTTGGTTAAGCGTCCGAGTTTGGCTCAGGTCATGATCTCACGGCTCGTGAGTTCGAGCCCCGTGTTGGGCTCTGTGCCGACAGCTCAGAGTTTGGAGACTGCTTTGGATTCTGTGTTTCCCTTGCTCTCTGCCCCTTCCCTACTCATGCTCTCTCTCTCTTTCAAGAATAAACGTTAAAAAAAAAAACAAAAAAAGCAAAAAAAATAAAGTCCACCTGCTGTAACTCATAGTGGCTGAAGCTCTCAGTTCTCTGCTCTCTCTCACAGACTTTCCATAATCAATAATCAGTAATCAATAATGATTCACCAAAGCACTGGTAATCAGTCACTGAAGCACTGATAACTACCCTCTGACAGCTGTGGTAACTAGTCCCTGGCAGCACTGATAACTAGCCCCTGGTCGCACTGATAACTAGTCCCTTGCAGCACTGATAACTAGTCCCTGGCAGCACTGATAACTAGCCCCTGGCAGCACTGATAACTAGTCCCTGACAGTACTGGTAACTAGTTCCTGGTAGCACTGATAGCTAGTCCCTGGTAGCACTGATAACTAGTCACTGGTAGCATAATAACTAGTCCCTGGCAGCACTGATAACTAGTCCCTGGCAACACGGATAACTAGTCCCTGACAGCACTGATAACTAGCTGCTGGTAGCATGATAACTAGCCGCTGGCAGCACTGATAACTAGTCCCTGGCAGCACTGATAACTAGTCGCTGGTTGCAAGGTGCCAGGCACAGGGGAGCCACCGGCCCTCCAGCAGCTGCCGGAGGGCCTTCTCCTCTCTCACGTGCCTCGGAGCCGGCCTCCTGCTGTTTGGTCCCCTCACCTGACCGTCTCCTTGGCACCCGCCTCCCTAAGTGCGCAGCATGAAGTACAGCGCTGGAGATGGAAGTGAAGACACAGACCGGAGCAGTCTTCCCTCCAGGAGGATTCTGCATGGAGACCTTTGTCCCCATGATTCTTAGGCACCGGGACTGACCACTGGGACCCTCTGAACTCCACGGTCAAAATCAACGCCCTGAAACCGAAGATGGATAGCAGGGATGTTGCCACCATTATTCACTCGCTCCCGTGCCCACTGTCCCCCAGCAGGTTGAAAGGGGCCCCCGTTCTGTGCCGGGCGCTGTGCTGGGCCCTGGGGACCCAAGCATGAAGGGGGGAGACATGGTGTCTGAGAGGTTCAGGGGTGCAAGGAAGAGGGCTTTCCTTTTATTTCTATATGCTTCTCTGCTGTTTGAATTTGTAACTTAACATGTATGCAAAGAGCAAGAGCAAAAAAGGTGTTTTTAAAAATTAAATATTGGGACCTCTCAGGAGGGAAGCCAAGAGTCTTCATCTGAGGAACAGGAGGAAGGGGGCGAGCTCCGCCATGACATCCTGCCTCGCGGAGCTCGCTGCTCACAGCTCCCCCCTCACGCCCACGACGGGGTGACAGGACCATGGCCCAGGGAGGCAGGCAGGCCCCGGAGGGGCCGTGTTCTCCCCTGCCCATCTGCTCCCTCCATATGGTGGGTGCAAAGTGGAAATGGACATTTTTTAAAAGGCAAAGTTTCATGAGTCTCTTCAGCTGTGAGCTGTGGTTGTGAGTCAGCATTTGAGAAAGTTTTTTATGAGCCAAGTTTGAAGAGAAACATCTCAGGGAGTGGGACCGTGGTGCAGAGGGGTTGATGGACTTTGTTTTTTTAAAAATACAGCTGAGGGGCGCCCGGGTGGCTCAGTCGGTTAAGCGTCCGACCCTTGATTTCGGCTCAGGTCCTGATCACGGGGGTTGTGAGATCGAGCCCCGTGTGGGGTTCTGTGCTGAAAGCATGGAGCCTGCTTGGGATTCTCTCTCTCTCTGCCCCTCCTCCCCCTCTTTCTCTCACTCTCAAAATAAATAAACATTAAAAAAAAAGTACAGCTGACTCTTGAATAACATGGGTTTGAACTACACAGGCCCAGTTAGATGCAGATTTTTTTTTTTTTTGGATAAACACAGTATAGTACTGTCAATGTATTTTCTCTTCCTTACAATGTTCTTAATATATTTTCTTTCGTCTAGATTACTTTATTCTAAGAATAAAATAAATATAACACACAAAAATAGGTGCTAATTGGCTATGTCATGAGTAAGGCTTCCAGTCAACATATGAGTAGTTAAGTTTTCGGGGAGTTAAAAGCCATGTGGGAATTTTCAACCACGTGGGGCGGGGGGGGTGGGGTCAGCGCCCCTGACCCCTGCATTGTGTAAGGGTCAACTGTGGTTTTAAATTATGTAATTACTGTTTGTTCCTTGCGAGAAGAAAAAGAAAACTAACAAAGGGTACAGAGGCATAGACAGCGCTGAACATGCAATTTTACTCTGTCTCCAAAGCCACTCTCGTATGTAACTTTCAGTCTGGAGCACATCATGACAATCATAATAGCAGACCTTACTATGTGCTAACGTCTCAGTGTCTCACGTGCGGTAATAACTTTTAGTCCTCACATCAACACAGTGAGGTTCACTGTTCCTACCCCCACTTCCATATAGGGCAACTCAGGCCCAGAGTCCTTACTAACTGGCCTAAGGTCACACAGCTTTTAAGCGTCTGAGTCAGGATTCCAAGTCAGGCTTTGGGCTCTAGAGTCTGTGCCCTTAACCATTATTCTATTTTGCATATCTATAGATTTTTTATATGGATATAGAGATAGAGATAGAGATCTAGAACTAGAGATAGAGATAGAGAGATAGAGATAGAGAGACAGAGGTATCTGTATGTGTGTATAGACACATACACATATACATAGTCATTAAAGGCAAAGAGATCTGGGATCATACTACCTGGCCATTTGCTCTTTTCAATTAAAAATTGTAACATGGGAATGCAAATTGGAGCAGCCTGTCTGAAAAACAGTATGGAGGTTCCTCAAAATGTTAAAAATAGAACTACCCTACGACCCAGCAGTTGCACTCTAGATGTTCATCCAAGGGACACAGGTGTGCTGTTTCAAAGGGGCACCTGCACCCCAGTGTCTACAGCAGCACCATCAGCAATAGCCAAAGTGTGGAAAGAGCCCACATGTCCGTCGATGGATGAATGGATAAAGAAGATGTGGTATACGTATACAATGGAGTATCACTCGGCAATAAAAAAGAATGAAATCTTGCCATTTGCAACTACGGGGATGGAACTAGAGGGTATTATGCTAAGCAAAATAAGTCAGTCAGAGAAAGACACATATCCTATGACTTCACTCATATGAGGACTTTAAGATACAAAACAGATGAACATAAGAGAAGGGAAGCAAAAAGAATATGAAAACGGGGAGGGGACAAAACATAAGAGACTCATATATGGAGAACAAACAGAGGGTTACTGGAGGGGGTGTGGGAGGGGGGATGGGCTCTGTGGGTGAGGGGCATTAAGGAATCTACTCCTGAAATCACTGTTGCACTCTATGCTAACTAACTTGGATGTAAATTAAAAAAAAAAAAAAGAATTGTAACATACTTCGGGGCACCTGGGTGGCTCAGTTGGTTAAATGTCAGACTCTCAGTTTCGGCTTGGGTCATGGTCTCGCGGTTTCTATGAGTTTGAGCCCCACGTCAGGCTCTGTGCTGAAAGTGTAGAGCCTGCTTGGGATTCTTTCTTTCTCTTTCTCTTTCTGGCCCTTGCCTGCTCACACCGTCTCTCTCAAAAATAAATAAAAAAGAAAGAAATAAAAAAAAAAAGAATTGTAACACACTTCAACCCACCTCCTTCTAGTCTGCATGTAGCTTAATGCGTTGACCCAATGCCCTCCTGCTGGATATGGGCTGTTCCCAAACTGCTGCTGTTAGGAGGGAACGCTCCTGACCATAGTTGGGTGACTACGTCTGTGCACTAGATCCCTAGCCTACCATGTCCCCTTTAAGATCCTCAGAAGCGTATGCACAGGCCCCTCCCTGAGGCTGGGACGTGGTGACCCGGCACCACTGGCCGTGCAGAGACGTGCCTCTGACGTCCATCTGTCGCTACGGACACCAACCTGCAACCAGTCCATAAGCAGGCGTGGGAATCTGTCCACTTAAGTGCGCGGGGAGGCCCTTAAGAAGATATGTTATAGGCTTAATGATGTACAGGTAGGAAAAGCGAAAATCCTGGCTGGTCCTACCTCGCTTTGCAAGAAAATGCTATTCCTTCTGTGGATGGAGCAGATTAGTGTTGTAGAAACAGAGTTCTTCTCACCTCTCCTGATGCCATTGTTATGTGGCCTTGCTCGCTTCCAGTGGACATATCTACGCAGCCTCACTCTGCGCAACTTTGGGGTGCAGGTGCCCCGGATTGAGCCATACGTGTCTCTGCCCCTGGCCCTTCCCCCACATCAGTGATCCTTCCTTCTCCCAATTAGTATTGTTCTTGAGAGAGAGAGCTTGAGCAGAGGAGGGGCAGAGGGAGAGGGAGATGAGAATCTCAGGCAAGCCTCACGCCCAGCACAGAGCTCAACGTGGGGCTCAAACCCACAAACCTTGAGATCATGACCTGAGCCGAAATCAAGAGTCAGATGCTTAACCTATTGAGCCACCCGGGTGCCCCACTTCTTCCATTTAGTGAAAAAATATGAATGCATATCTTAAAAGTCCAGTTCAAATCTTACTTCCTGTCTAAAGCTTTTCCTGTGAGCACAGCCGCACGCTGACTTCTGAGCTATACCTACACCTTCCACAGTTCCGGCTTCTGACCCGCCCGGTCTCCCAGGAAAAGACTGGAGACAAATCGAGGGCAGGTACCGGCCTCATCTGGTGCCCAGAACAATGCTTTGCCTACAGTCACCACTCTGGGTAGCACTGAGATGTGGTTCCGTTCTCTCCCTCTGTCCTTCCTTTTCGTGCGTGCTGAAGGCAGCATCATCCTCTTAAGCTAATGCTGGAAGGTTCCACTGGTTTTTTGAAGATCGGTGTGACTAGGAGCCAACAAAGCAAGTTTTTATAAATTGAGCATGTTTGTCAACTGAGTTGGTGGATGACTGACTGATTCGGCATCCCGTGAACACAAAGGTGGCAAGAGAGTATGCAGAAGCCCTGCCGTGCTCTGCCCTTGTGGGGTCAAAGGGGAAATGGGGGTTCGTGGTGACAGGGCCCCTCTGCTTCCACCCGAGCAGGTCAGGGCCAAGGGACTGGGGTCACTGACGTGGATGACTGTCAGCTAATGTAGACTGTCGGGTCCATGGGATTAGGACTCCGTTGGTTCGTGCAGTCATAAGGGTCCAAGGAGGAGGCAGAGAGTACGTCCAGGCTGGGTAACCAGAGAAGTTAGTGAAGGTTTGGTGACGAGTGTAGACAGGGTTTAGCAAACCCAGTAGTACAGGGCTGGGCACAGAGGAGAGCCGTTCTGCCCTGGCCTGAAGGGCTGAGGTCAGAGAGGACTGGGAGCCCAGCCTGAGAGCCGAGCCCGGCAGGCGCTGTGGCCCGATAGGGTGGGAACTGGGGGGATACGCGCCCAGGTCTTGTACCCCATTAGGACTGGACCCTTCTATGGACTGGACCCCGCAGGAAAACCTCTTGGTGCAGTTCGTACGGATCGATGTGCCAGATTCTGCCCAACGTAGAAAGTGATCTCTCTCCCACTCCGTCTCCTACGCCGTGGGATTCGCCCTGCTGACACGGCATTAACGTGCTGTCCTCTGCGGACTTTCTCCAGCCGCACCTGCTGACTAACTCTCCAGCCTCACCCCTCCCTGGCCCCGCTGCCCAGGTTTTGCTGAAACCTCATCAGGCACTTCGACCCCATCAGGGCATTTTACTGCCGTATTCTCTCCCTTGTCCTGGTACTCCCCTTCTTCCCTGCCACCTCTCCATCCCCTTCATCTGCTCCCTCTTCCTCCTTCTTCTGATGTAATTCCCTTGCTAGAAGAATCCATCCTTTCGAAGGGCTCAGCTCTATCGTGTTTATTATACTTCAGACTTCCGGAGTTGTGCGACCAATCTCACAATCTCCTTTAGAATGTTTTCGTTTCATGTCCCCTTTAGCAGTGACGCTCCAATTCCCTCCTCCTCACAGCCCTGGACACCCACGAATCCACTTTGGTCTCTAAAGACTTGTCCCTTGTGGAGATCTCCTATCTGTGATCTCTGTGCCTGGCTCCTTTCATTTAGCTTAATGACTTCAAGGTTCACCCAGGTTCTAGCTCGAGTCAGTACTTTCATGGCTGAATACTATTCTGTTGGATGGAAGCCCCCGCATTGTATTGGTCAGTTGATGGACACATGGGTTGTTTCCACTATTTGGCTATTATGGCTACTGTGGATAATGCCACTGTGAACACTGATGCCCGAGGTTTTGGAGGAATTTCGATTCTCTGGGCTATGTGCTATTTTTGCTTCCTTCCTGGAATGCCTCATCTTATCCTGGCTAACTCCCTAGCATCCTTCCGTGCTCAGTAAGGGTCTCTGCCTCTTTCTCTCAAGAGCTCTCTCTGACTCCCCCTTTCCCTGGTGGGCTCCCCTAGCTTGGGTTTATCTAGACTGCTCTTCACATGACACTTGTCATTGATGTCAATTTCTTCTCATCTCTTTCTGTTGGCTTCAGAGCCCCTGACGAGTAAGAACTATGTCACTGGATTTATAACTCCTAGCATAGTTCTTGGTGTGTTGGCAATGAATGAATGAATGAGAGTAGAGACTGTCCTACAAGTCTGCCCTGAATATGAGTCTATGAAATGTATAGATGAAGGCCCTGTTCCTGGTTTAGAGGAGCAAAAAGGCAGCATGGTTCTATCTTCTCTTTTTTTTTTTTAATTTTTTTTGAGACAGATAGAGATGAAGCATGAGTGGGGAAGAGGCAGAGAGAGAGAGGGAGACACAGAATCTGAGGCAGGCTCCAGGCTCTGAGCTGTTAGCACAGAGCTGGATGCAGGGCTCGAACTCATGAACCGTGAGATCATGACCCAAGCCGAAATTGGGCGGTTAACTGACTGAGCCACCCAGGCGCCCCTATATTCTCCTTTTTAACCACAGAAGATACTTACGTCTGAAAACAGAAATGGGTGTGTGTGTGTGTGTGTGTGTGTGTGTGTTCAAATGTCTGTTTAGGGAAGGCTGCTGTATGGACAGGGCTTTGGCTGGGGTGGGGGTGAGGACGGGCACTAATTCTAGTTTCTGGGGAACCTCTCCTCCAAATCAAAGCTTTGTCGCTCGCTCGCAACTCTCTCCCCTCCCCCTGCCCCTCCCGACATCCAGGGCTGGCTGTGCAGAGGCTCAAGGCACTGACGTCATCCCTAGCAGCTGTCTGCACGTGCCTACTGACCGAAATACAAATCTTTATTTCTGCAGGTTGGTGAAAACCCTGTGTCCTTGGAGAAAGCTGGTTCCCATTTTCCTGAGGGGGAGCCCAGAGCTTGAAAGGCCGCGGTTGGCGCTTCGAGAAGGAAGTGGAGAGGCGCCCGGAGCGACAGTAGCAACGGCGGACAGGGAAGCCCTTTGCATATCCAGCTGCAGAAACAGACACCCCAATGCTATTTACACACAGCTCTATATATAAAAAAAGAAAATATGAATATTACTATTCAGTGCATGTCTTGTCGAGGACACGGTCCCCTCCCTTTTCTGCGCCTTCCTGTGTGAACTTTGATGCTTCCGTGTCTGGGGCACCAGAAGTGAGGTGCGTACTGTGTACCTGGAAAATCTGCAAAGACTGGTGGGAATCAGCCCCAGAGTCGACCAACCACCTGGGGAGGGATGCTGGCGGAGTGAGGGGGAAGTCGCAAAAGGCAAAATAGAAAGAAAAAAGGAAAGTGAGGAGGACTAGGAGCCAGTTCTGGTGGAGGAGTCTGGGATTCCTCCATTTCTAAGTCTTGACAAGTCCCAGTCTCTCTGCACCTTCCCAGGTAGTTGGCCAGTCCCCCTGGCACACAAGACAGATGGGATTTACCTCCCTACCAATCTGGCGTCTGGTGCTCCACTTAAATTTTGCTGGTGCTAAGTGTGCTCTTGCTGGCGCTGCCACGGTGTTCTGTTGCCAGACCGCAAGGCCAGGGGACAAGAGAGATTTCTATTTTGCTGTTTCGGATTCATTTTTTTTTAAAGGGACAAGTCGCAAAAGTGCCACTTGAGAGTCTCTTCTCTTTCTCTGCGGGGATGAAAACCCGGAGGTGTTTGGGAGCCAACCTTGGGGTCTGGGAGGGAGGAAGGGAAGGGACAGTGGCGTGGTGTTGAGCGGCTCTCTGTTGCCGACGTGGGAAGCTGACCTCATATGTGACTTGTTTGCTCTGTCCTCCGCCCCCGAAAAAGTGTCCTGGGAGTTCAGCCCCCCGCCTCCCCCACCCCCCAAGGGGATTTCAGGTCTTAGGTTTTATGGATTAAAGAGCCAAGAAATGGCTACGTTCTGGTCAAGGGTGATTTATAAGCAAGAGGCACTGGGGAGGGAGCGGGTCGTTTAAATGAAATGCACCAGCATCTCAGTGACTGACAGAGGATCTGATTTTTTTTTTCCAGGATAAGCTATTTTCAGAAGTTTCTAGAAGGGCTAAAAAAAAAAAAGATGTGTGCTGGTCTGAGACTTGGCTGCAAAGACTCTTCAGGGAGCAATGATTATTTTTTTGCTTTCATTTAAAAAAATGCAAAAAATAAAAACACAGGTATTATTCCTCTGTGCTGGGTCTCCCACACTGCCATGTGCATAGCCGAGATGGTCACCACCCAGTCCCTACAGACAGGGGTCCGCTGGGCTGCTTAGCCCAGAACACCCTTGCAGTTCTGAGAAGCCAGCAGGGGGATCAGCCCTTGTTAAGGCTGACACGGGGCTGAATTACTCCCCACGGGCTTTGTTGAAAATTACCAGGTCTTTTAGAATGCAGGGCCTTTTAGTGCTGTTGCAAGCTGGGAGCTGTCTGTCTTTCTTTCTTTTATCCATGCCTATGTTTTCCTAAATGGCCCTTTAAAGAAAAATGTGACCCAAAGCTGCTGAAGGTGAGGGCAGTCCCCCCACCCCCACCCCCAGACAGCTTGTTGAGAAGGAAAGCTTGTTGATGGAGCTTGATGATGCCCCTCTCCTCGAGGAAGCGCTCCCCTCCGTCGTTTCCAGGGGGTGGGTGTGCACAGGCAGGGTCTGCCCAGAGCAGCACGCCGCGTCGCACCGAGCCGCGAACTTAGGGAAGGCAAATTCATCAGAATGATACAAAACACAGTCTCTGCTTCGGTATCATCACTTTCCACGCCAGGCACTAGAGTCTTTCCAGCTCACCCCGTTTCCCGGGGAGGGGGTTTCCAGTCCTATAATGGTATATGTGGTCACGGCTCTCTGCTGCTGGAAGCGTGTACCTTCCACACGGCAGTGGAGCCATGCTGACCGTCTAGACGCAGGGAAAAGGGGGAAGGTCAGAGAATCCCTGTTTCAACCCTGACTTGCCTACTAGCTGATGACATTTCCACTGGAGGATCCAAACTCCTAATGCTGGGGTTGGTATTTGGGGCAATTTTGATTTCAATGAAGCCGCACTGCTGAGAGAACTGGGCGCCCGTGACCCTCCTGATAGAGCTTTACAGCCAAGTCCCCTGTACATATTCTCTTGTATTAATAGAAACTGTGTATTTATCTAATCCCGGCTTTTTCTTGCACATCATTAATTTGAGTGCACTTCTCGACTGCCCCGATTTTTGACAAGGGGTTGTTTTTAATGCTTGTTTTTATATGAGATTTGACTTCTTGATGGACATTTGTATTAGGAAATTGAAGCATGACATATATGTATATATTGTCTCCACCGTCTCTGAGGCTGCATTACTTGGATTGCATGAGATAGTGGGGTGGTGGATTTTTAAAAAAAATATTTCCACAGTGTGCAAAGCGCTGGCACCATCCCTCCCTCTCTCCCCCGCTTTTCTCCGGCTGCCAAGGAGTCATTGATTTTGATTAGCTTCACTGCAGAGCGTCTGTGAAGAGAGGGAGAGGGAGGGAGGCTTTGAAATAAATTTTAAAAAAGACTTCATATCGGGTTTCAGCAGACAGCAGTGTGTGTGTGTGTGTGTGTGTGTGCGCGCGCGCGCACGCGCGTATGTGTGTCCGTGCAAAGCAGAGGGAGGGCTCTGAGATCATCGTTTAGGTAGTTGCTGCATAATGAGGTGAGGGGCAAACAGAAAGGCCTCCTTCCTGATGTTGCTGGTTTGCTCTCAGAGGGTGGGGGGTCCAGGAGCCAAAGGGATTGCAGCCTCCTGGGACTTCAACATTCCCATTCCAAATGAGATCCATTCCCTTCTGGAAGCTTCTCTCCCTGACCCCAGCACCCATAAGCAGATACGATCTCGTTTCCCAATTTCACATTTAGGGTTCCACTTCACGGTCCTTCTGGCAGAGATGTAGCCTGAGTAACAGGTTTCTAGGGGGGAAGCCCCGTTGTCTCTCTAGCCGCTGTCCATGGTCCTAGTTCATGAGCATCCCCTGGAACCCAGTCTCCCCCGCCCCCACCCTTTCACTGAGGTACTGGAGACTTCTTTTCCACTTCTTCCAGTGTCTCATTTAAGAAATTCTTTTCTATTTTAATGAGAAAATGGTGATTTAAACAATACTGTCACAGAACGATGGAGCTGTGACTTTGGTTTCATAATTTATGTAGCTGATCTCACGTACTATTATCACGTTTCTGACAGTGATAAAATATCACTTCCCCTAGTTGGGAAATTTCGAGAGTCTTCTTCTGATCCCGCACAAGTATCTTTGGGGGACACTGGTTTGCCACTGTGGGCGTTTTGAGTGTCCACCTGGTGTCAGAAGCTGTGCAGTGACCAGAACACAGGTTTTGTTCTTCTCTGTCGACACCAGTTCTTTTTCTGAATCTTCCCTTAAGTCAGCTGGGCCAATCACAGAGTCAGAAGCTGCTTGGAAGGTGAGGGGGGGACAGGCTAGACACCCTGGTGTCCCACAGGAGCAGATGGAGGGTGCTGATGTCAAAAGTATCATTTTAAAGCTCAAACCAAAAGGTTCTTTTAAAAATATTAATTTGTTCATTCGATACCTACTTGTCGAGTATCTGCCACGTGCCAGGTTGTAGACTCTAATCTGGGAAGAAACGTAGGTGTGGAGGGTGGAGGGGCAGCCCTGCTTGGAACCAGACCATGTCCCCTGCCCCTTTCCAGTCTGGTTCAGTCAGATTTGTCAGGTCAGCCCTGTGACCGCAGGCCTTGCTGGCAGATTGGTCTATAGTATTTGTATTTGCTGAGCATCATACTGTCATGAAGCCTGTGATCTTAACTCATCGCAGGATGAAAACCTGGTTCTTGCTGCTTCACACGGTAATGAAAGCATGCTCGCCACCCTGAGCACCGCACTGGGTGCTTTACTTGGTTCCCCTCGGTTATTCCTCACACCCACCCTGTTAGATAGTAGTTACGATTCCCATTTTACAGTTGAGGAAGCTGAGACTCAGGGAAGTTTGGCAACTTAGCCCAAGGCCACACGCAAAGAGTGAGGCGGCCGAGCCCAGATCTGGACTCAGGTCTGTGTGGAACCCCCTCTGCCCCCCCCAAGCCCATGAGCTAATCGCCCTGCACCCTGGATTCCCTCCTGCATTGGCCTTATGAGTTCAAGGACAAGCAGAGCCTGGGGTCCAGCAGGGAGCAAGGGAGACTGACTCAGGGCCGCTGTGAGGAGTGTTGCATTTGGAGAGGCTCCAGGCCAGGCTAGATGGTTGAGCTGGGGACTTTGTGTATTTGTTCCCTGCCTTTTCCGTCCTTAGTATCTATAGGTCCCTGGGAGAAACATCTCATTGGTGAACGGGGCCTGTTCAGCTGACTTCCTGGGACATGGGAAGCTTTTCTCACCTCCCCTGCCTGAACCCTTAAGTTCCTCCCCCCAAGTGCCCAGGAGCGGTGTGTGTGTGCGTGGCAGGGATGGTCACGGGGGTACGTGGGACCTCAGTGAGGCCTCGGGCACAGCCAGAGAGGCAATTCGCTTGGGAGCATTCCGTTCTGGGCTCTAACCTTGCTGATTTGTTGTGCTCTTTTGTAAGAGGAATTTCATACCTTGGAGACGCTTTGTACATATTTGTAATGACTTTATTAAAAAACTGTTTGTGCACTTCCAGCCAAAGTCCTTTGCGTTTTCATTTCCTTTTGAAAGTTTGGTCCCCATGGGGGAGGGTAAGGGGGGAAAACAGGGAGAGGGAGGGAGGCAAATCATGAGACTCTTGAATATTGAAAACAAACTGAGGGCTGAAGGGGGAGGGGGAAGGAGGAGGACACTTGTGGGGAAGAGCACTGGGTGTTATATGGTAACCAATTTGACAAAAACTATTAAAAAATTTGGTCCCCAAAGATTATTGGCGGGTCTGGCTGTGCACCCCAACCTTCCCTGGGGCAGAAGGCCACACATCTCCCTTCTCTGCTGTATTTCTGAGAACTCCCCGGGGGAGGGCAGGCCCTAACAGCACCCCTGGGTTTGACAAAACGTTGAGGGAACCTGCCTGGTGGTTCAAGATCAGTGGCACCATGCAGACAAGCCAATGGCTGTGCAGACGGACGTCCTTCACTAGGGGCAGATGGGCCTCTCTGGGTTACTTCCACATACATCTACCTGGTCGAAGATGATCTGAGCGATCAGGCTGTGGTCTCTTCCTAAGAATGGGGGGTCGAGGACAGGCTATCTTTGCAGATTACAGATGCTTTCATCTCCCCTGGGGGACCCACCCCTCCCCACTCTCAAGCCGTGTGACGCAGAGGAGTGGACCCGGTCTTCCCACCCACCTGTGCCCCCACAGCTAGGGCTCAACACCCAATGCAGGTCTGGCCAGCAGTGTTCCAAGTCCCAAAGGCTAAAGGGATTGTCTTGGGGACAGATTAACAAGTCAACCTCAGGATTCCGGCTTTGGGGAAGCAGAAGCTCTTTGCTGGGGTTGTTATGCTGGTGGGACGTATGCATACACGTATACAATATATATACATACATATATATATACGTAGCTTCTGGAGGCCGTCTTCCTGCCACATGGGATCTGTCTGAAAATCAAACTGTCTCAGAGGAAAACGGAATCCAAGGATGAAAAGACAGGATTCTAATATCCCTGGAGCCCCTGAATCCAGCTGTACCTAAGGCCCATATGGTTACAAGCACCAACTAAAGCCTCTTATTTAAGGCATAGTTGGGTTGTTTTTCAAATGATTGCAGCCAAAAAGGTCTGCCTGATGATGTTTTGTGACTGGTTTCATAATGTCCTGAGAAGCATGAATTGTCACCTAATGCTATTAATTTACAGGGTGCCTGCATAGCTCAGTCAGTTAAGCTGTTAATTTACATTTTAAATATCCGTCACGACCCGGCCCTTCTTGAATCATCAGCTCATATGTTCCGGGTTTATCTTTTGGTTGACCACAGTGGTGGGCCCTGTAGGTGCCCTGCCAAGATCCCTTCTGACCCCTTCTACCAGTCCTGTGTCCCATCCTGCACCTTTGTGTCTTCTGTGACACCGGATGGACACCTTCAGGGGCTTGGGGCCTCCTCAGTGGAGAGCCTAAGTACCTGAGAGGCACCCCCGCCAACAACCCATAGCCAAGGATTGCCAGTGTGCCAGAAAAAACCCTCAGGGTTGGATAATCTCCGAAAGTAGCTGAATTCTCTAGAACTCCGTGGGACCACCCTGAGCTGGGACTTCTGACAGCCAGCCTCTCGTTTGGTTTCTTCCCCGGCCCTTACTGGTTTCTCCCAGGAGCGCTTCTGTAATAACTCATGTGCACCTCAACGGATCTGCTTTGGGGGAAAACCAACACCAGACAACCCCCCCACTGCATGAATTACTTCGTGTTTCTCTGCAAAATGGTTCCACCTGGGTTCAAGAGGCAAATGGAGACTCAAGACCACAAACCTGTTTCATCGACAGATGATATTTATTGGCAGAAGGGAACTAAAGGGGACATTAAAAACACTGAAGGTGGCTCTGTTCAGCCCAGAGCAAAATTACTAAGAGATTCTGGGACTCGCTTTATTTACATTTCTTCTTTCCAACCCGAAGGCTTAGCTGCCTGGTGTCTCCAAGTGTTCTCCGGTTATGAAGGTAATGAACTTGTTACATCCAGGTCCAAAGCTTGCCTTCTTATTCTCACATTTATTATGCTCAAGATCTTTTACATTAAGAGGGCCATTTCCAAGAGTGTCAGAAACCTGAGTCAGTGAGTCATAAAATATTAAGAGCAGGATACCCCCACCCGCTGCTCGATTAATCCTGCTTCTAACAAACGAGTGCAGAGCCAGGATGGGCCACGGAGAACGGAGCCGTTCTTCTTAACGACTCTTGGCTGCTTTTACCCCGTGGCGGGGAAACATATGCAGCCTGATGTTTGGAAAACTCCCCACTGGCTGCTGTTTCTTCTTTGGGCAGAAGTTAGATCCTCCCATTTTAAAGAAAACCTCCAGGGGCGCCTGGGTGGCTCAGTCGGTTGAGCGTCCCGCTTTGGCTCAGGTCATGATCTCACAGTTCGTGGGTTCGAGCCCTGCGTGGGGCTCTGTGCTGACAGCTAACTCAGAGCCTGGAGCCTGCTTCAGATTCTGTCTTTCTCTCTCTCTCTGTCCTACTCCTGCTTGCTGTCTCTCAATAATGAATAGATGTTAAAAAAATTAAAAACAAAACAAAACCTCCAGAACAGGACTTTTCCCCAGTATAGGGAATGAAGAAGTAAAATCCTAAATGAAGTCATTCCACCTGCCGCTGAAATCCCCCACAAGTGACATTATGTATAACGTCAGAGACACAGCTCATTATTTGGAGGATAATATTCAGAGATGTGTGGGGCTTTCTTTCTTTCTTTCGGTGGCATGAGTGTAACTGACAAAACCACTGGCACCTCCACCAGTGTCCTACATCGTTAGTGTCCTCGGGCCAGCAGAAAGCGCACAAGGTTTCTTCCTCCTGAGACGGCTATGGGGGGGGAGAAGTGACTTCCCAAAGCCATGCGGAGTTTGGAATCAGGATTCTGCTCTGCCTGCCCGGTCACAAGCTGGCACGTTAATAAACCTTCTCCAGCTCCAATTTCTTGTGTCTCTTTGATGGCATCTGCGGCCAGGGGGGTCGCTCTGATAAAAACCAGTGGCAGGAGCTCCTGTTGCTTCCCTTTGGCTCTTCCTCAAGGCAGGGGGAGCAGAGCAGCCACATCCCCACCCCCCAGCCCGACTTCCCTCCGCTTCCCCTTCCGACTTGATTATCCAGGCAAGTGGGATTGTAACAGTGCAGCCATCGCCATAGTAACAGAGCTTGAAAGATGCCACGCTGCCCTGGAAGGGACGTCTTGCTGGGAACCAGGAAAGAGCCAGGGATGTCAGGCGCAGGAAAAGGTCCTGGCTTGACAGCGCGGGGGCAAATGTCCTGAAGCTCTGAGGGGTGGGGTGGGCTTGTGTCTGGCTGAGAGCCGGGTGGCAGCGAAGTCTCCAGCATTTCCGCCGGGGCTCTGTTACTAACCTGCTCACAAGCCACGAGACTGATTTCTCCCTAACGCCACTGGCACCAGCTCATTGTGCTGAGGCTGACGGTGAGTGAACAGAGTGGGGAGGGGGGTAAGGTAGGCGGGATTCCAGTAGCTTCTAAGTGATCGCTTGTGCCGTCTCCTTCCAGATTCAAAGCAGGGAGGCTCTCTCAGGTGGAGAAGCTATCATCTTACAGAGATGAGGAGCTCTGGGATAGAGATTCCAGAAGCACTGAGTGCCGCAGTGCCCCATGCCACCACCCTGGCTTGTGGAAAAATCTGTAACACGGATCATCCATTTTGCTCTCAAGGCTACCGCGGGAGAAGGCAATGGTTGGCACGGGAGCGGTCAACTAGCAGAGACTTAAGTGCGGGGTGGGACAAGAGCAGGAGGAGGAGAGAGAGGAAGACAGGTGGAGAGGCCCAGAGATGTCTGCATCGAAACCAAAGCTGGCCATTCTTGACTCCCAAATGTGACTGAACCCCCCAGCCGGAGCCCAGCGAATTAGCAATTTTAAAGACCAACTCTTTCCATGAACTTGGCCACAGCTAGATTTCTAGAGCCAGTGCCCGCCGTTGGCATCCTCGGTGGGGCCCAGATCAAATGGGCCATGCACCTGGGCCGCTGATGGGCATCAAAATCAGCTCTGGTGCCTTAAAACACACACACACAAAATTCAACACACAAAAGCCCATGTCTGCTGGGCCCCACGCCTGCAGTGCTGGGCGGGTGAGCACGGTGGGTGACAGCCTGGGCTCTGAAGCCAGACGGGCCTGGTTGGATCCGCCATTGCTAGCTGGGTGACCCTGGGAAAGTTGCCACCTAGAGCTCTGTGCTTCAGTTTCCTCATCTGTAAAACAGAGGGAACGCCAGTACCTCCCCCTCCCAGGGCTGTTGGGAGGATTACAAGAGGTCATCCAAGCAGATGATTAGCTTGCAGGCATGAAGGGCTTGGTACACTAAGTTACTTAAAGTATAAGGTGGGGCCCAGCATCCGTATTTGGGAAATGCTCCACAGGGATTCTTGTCTGCAGACCTGAGCCACGTGGAGGCTGAGGGGTGGGAGCAGGGATCTCCAGGCCCCTCCCAGCGGGCGGCATCTGTTACTAGGACACCGTGAGTTAAAATAACAACAGGCAGGACTAGTCCATCCCCCGTTCCTTCACGTGGAGGGGGCAGGAGACCCCCCTGGGAGGAGGCCAGGTCTGAGTCAGGAGGGTTTAAGGGGGAGAGGGCCCGCACTAAGCCACAGGAGAGGAAGGTAAAGGGCGGGGGGCGGGGAAAGGGGCCTGGCTCTGCGGGGAGAGGTGGGGAAAGGCAGCAGGCAGGCTCCTCAGAGCTTGAGGCCTGTTTTCCAGGAGGTCCCCAGAGCCGGACCGATGACGCTGGCCGTCCGGCAGCTTCGGCCTCAGTCTCCGGCCCTAATACACTTGGAAGTGTGCCGAAGTGGCCCCGTCCTTCCAGCCGCGCAGCGTATCCACGGCAACGGAGCGGCAGAGCGGGCAGGTGCGCTCCCGGTCCAGCCAGAGGCAGAGGCACTCCTCACAGAACACGTGCTGCGGGGACAGCAATCGGTACAGCTGGGGGCCCTTCACCGAGCGTCCACGCCGTGCCTGCCCCGGTCCTCGGAGCGGGCGACTCAGCAGGGAGCAAAACAGACCACTCCTGCCCCCGGGGAGCTTGCACTCTAGTCAGGGAGGCAACGGGCCAAAGGAAACCCCGGAATGTAGAGTAGGCTGCGGTCAGGGCCGAGACCAAGAGGCCTGGAGTGGGCGACAGAGAGCGCGTGGGAGGGCTGCTGTGTTGGGCGTGGCGGGCAAGCCAACCTCCCGGAATACCAACATGTGGGTAAGACCCGAGGGAAGGGGAAGACGGAGCCCTGAGGATCTCTGGGAAAAGAGCGCTGCTGGCAGAGGAAATGGCATGTGCAAAGGTCCTGAGGCAGGAATGCCTGCTGTGCTGCTGAGCCTGGGAGTGGAGGGCTGGGAGGCAGAGAAGAGATCAGAGAGGCTATGGGACGGGGCGGACGGAGAAACATGGGCTTTGTGGGCGTCACAAGGCCTTTGGCTTTTATTCAGAGAGCAACAGGGAGCCATGCTTAGAGCTTTGAGCAGAAGAGTGACCTAAACAGGATTTACTTTTTGTTTTTGTAAGATTTTATTTTTACGTAATCTCCACCCAATGTGGGGTTCAAACTCACAAACCTGAGACCAAGAGTCCTAAGCTCCCCTAACTGAGCTGGCCAGGTGTCCCAGGATTTGCATTTTGAAAAGATCCCTTTAGCCATGGGTGAGAACAGAGTTCAGGCATTAACAGAAAGGCAGGGAGACTGGAAATATCAATGAGTTCCAGCACCTTCTGGCCATATAACTTGGACAAATGACTTCGCCTCCCAATGCTTCAGTTTCCTTGTCTGTAAAATGGGCCTAACAGTAGTCTGCTCATAGGAAGACTGATTAACATTAAAACTGCTCATGACAACTGAAGGCAGTACACACATCTCGAATGGAGCTTGGATGAGGGGTGAACCATCGCTATGCAAGATATTTTGAGGACAAGTGAAGAAATCTGAATATATATTATATGTTAGATAATATTTTATGTCAATTTTAAATCTCCTGGGTATGATGGTGGAATTACAGTTATAGGAAAGAATGTCCTTGGTTTTCAAGGGTGATCGCTGAACTATTTTGGGATGAGGAATCAAAACGTCACCAAATTATTCTCGACTGGTTAAGGAGAAAAAATTTACATCAAAGCAAATGTGGTAAAATGTTAATTATTAGTGAATCTATACGAAGGCTAAAAGGTTGTTCATTCTACTGTCCTTCAGCTCTCTAGTTTGAAATTTTTCAAAATAAAATTGGCAATTTAAAATGATAATATGAGGGGCACCTGAGTGGCTCAATCGGTTGAGCGTCTGACTTCGGCTCAGGTCACGATCTCACGGTTCGTGGGTTCAAGCCCCGCATCGGGTTCTGTGCTGACAGCTCAGAGCCTGTCTTCCGATTCTGTGTCTCCCTCTCTCTCTGCCCCTCCCCTACTCATGCCCTGTTTCTCTCTGTCTCAATAGTAAATACACATTTAAAATAAAATAAAATAAAATGATAATACGAAAATCCGGATACAGTGTTTCTTAGAAAGTGAAAAAATTTTAAATTAGGGGCATCTAAGTGGCTCAGTTGGTTAAGCGTCTGCCTTCAGCTCAGGTCACGATCTCCTGGTTCACGAGTTCGAGCCCCGCGTCAGGCTCTCTCCTGTCAGTGCAGAGCTCCCCGCAGATCTCTGTCCCTCGCGCTCTCTGCCCCTCCCCAGCTCCTGCAGGTGCTTGCTCTCGCTCAAAAATAAACATTAAAAAAAATTTAAATTAAAAAGGCACGTAAGGGGTGTCTGGGTAGCTCAGTTGGTTGAGCAGCTGACTCTTGCTCTCAGGTCAGGTCATGATTTCATGGTCTGTGAGTTTGCTCTGCATTGAGCCCCGGGTCGGGCTCTGTGCTGACAGTGAGGAGACTGCTTGGGATTCTCCCCCTGGCCCCTCCCCCACTTGCTCTCTCTCTTAAAATAAGTAAACTTTAAAAAAATGGCACTTAGAACAATGCCTAATAAATAGTAAGTGTTCTATAAGTGTTGGCTATTACACAGTAATAGTTGTTCTTACATTATAACTGTTTATTGTTTATTATCTGTCTCTCCGTGCCAGGCTTAAGCTTCTTGTAAACCCATTCCCGGCACCTAGCGCTCCTAGGGGTTTAATTGTAAGCAGCGTGGCTCTAAAGGAGAGCTCCACGATGCTCCATGCAACGGAGACTGGTCTGATCCGGGGTGGGGGGGAGCCCAGGAAGGCTTCCTGGAGGCGGGCACACTGATGTTAAGGTCTGAAGGATGTTTGGGAATTGACTGGGTGAAGAGAGGTGGTAGGGATAGAACGTTCCAGGTGAAGGAAACAGCCTCGCGAAGCTTCTGAGGCCCAGCAGAAGAGTGCTGGGGAGTGGGTGGCGGGAGGTGAGCAGGCCACACAGAGCCTTGAAGGCTGTGCCTGGACTGTCCACATGGTCAGAGGGGCGGGACCTAGGGGTCAGCAGGTCCAGCAGCCTCTCTAGACGCCCAGGGCATGCAAGGACCCCCCCAATGGTACCTTCCCTCCTTCATCCTCATCACCACCACCCCCAGCCCCGGGGAGCCAATGTTGCGGACACACCAGATGACTTGTAATGCAGTTTATTCCTATGGCTAAGCCTCTGGGCACGCTGTAATGTCCGTCTGGGACCCCCCCCCCTTATCGGCTGGTGGACACCTACTTCTTGTAGAAGACTCAGCCCAGGCAATCCCGCCTCCCCTGGGCGGCGTTCCCTGCCCTCCATCCCTTCACCATGTCTCCTGCACATCTGAGCCCTGTCCCTCCCTCCCAGGTCCCTCTCGCGGCATCACAAGCGCTGCCAGAGTGACCTGCCAACTCCTCTGTCTTGTTCACTGGATTAAGGGGCTTCCGGAGGGGCAGGGGGCCGCGATCCCAACACGGCTCTGAGCGTGTGGCTGGCAGATGCTTGGGGAAGGTCTGCTTAACGACCGAATGAGACTTCTCTGCGTTCCCGCAGAAAAAGGAGGCACCCACACAGAACAAAGCGATACAATCTCCGTTCATGCGAAGCTCAAGACTTCAGGTAGGTGAACAGGAAATGAGCAGCTGTTCATTCCTTCGTTCAAAAAACATTCACTGAGGCTCTCACACGTCTCATTCTGTGGTTCTCAAACGTTTTGGTCTCAATATCCCTATAACAGTCTTAAAAATCACTGAGGATCTCAAAGAGCTTCTGTACAGTGCGGGTCAAACTGGTTTATATTTCGTATATTAGACACGGAAGCCAAGTTCTACTGAAAACACAAGAAAATGAAAGGGAACACTAGGGGTTCCCTGCGCCCCACTTTGAGAACCACTCTTCTAACCTGCTCATTTACTGTTTGCCCTGCCCTGTGGGTGGTAAACTTCATGAGGGCAGCAACTGCTGCTGCGTTCCTACTGCCCAGCCCTGATGCCGATGCAGAGCAGGGACTCTGGAAATGCAGCTGACCAAGGAGTGCCTTCCCAGGAAGGTCACGTGGAAGATTCTGGGGACAGCAGGATGGTGAAGACCTGGTCCCTGCCCTCCAGGAGCCCACAGTCTCCCCCTCAAGGAATCAGGCAAGACAGACTCTAGTGCCAGATAAAGAGGTGCAAAGGACACACATTAACCCAGGGAACTAGCTGGAGGAGGTCATAACTGTGGGCCTGCTTCCAGCATCTGGAGAGAAGGGTGAGCCCTGCAGAGGGAGGGGAAGGGGCTCCTTCTGGGCCGAGCAGGGCGGGATTGGGTGAGTTTATGGTCAGTGGGGAAGGCAGGTGGCGCTGGGTCATTAACTGTTGGAGCCCTTGGGGCCGGATGGGCCACCCTCCCCTCCTCCTGAGTTCCATCCAGCCTTCCCAAGTCCCGCTCCAAGACTCAGAGCAGGTGGGTAGAGTGAGGGCGTGGGGCGAGAGTGCCCAGAACTCTCTGCTAAGCTCCACGTGACGGAGGAGGCTCTGGATGGGAGGGGGGCATCTCTTAGCCCCGCGCTTGGAGATCAGCATGAGCTGTGGAAAAAAGGAAGCTGCTAGGCCACATCTAGGTGGATGTATGCAGGGGAGGAGTACACGTAACGATCCCGGGCCCTGTCCCTCACTGAGCACAGATGCTGTGCTAGGCACTGATGATGTCCTTTACGTACTGTCTCAGGACAGCTCACAGACCAGTGAGACTCAAGAGAGCGAGCGCCACCAGCCCAAGGGCACAAAGCTGCTAGGCAGTGAGGCTGGACCTGAACTTCCAGGGATGTGGTAGGCTGACTTCTATTATGACCCCCAGTGACCTTCTCCCCCTAGATTCACACCTGTGTAGTCAGTTCCCTCTCCTTGGGGGGCAGCTGTACTTAGTGTCGCTTCGGACCCACAGAATACAGTACAGACGACGGGATGTCACTTCCGAGATTAGGTTCCGGAAGACTGTGCCTTCCATCTCGCCTGCATTCTAGCTCGTGCTTCTAGCTTGCTCGCTCAGACGAAGCCAGTGACACAAGGAAGCCAGGGTAGCTGCCAGCGAGGAAGCGAGGCCCTTGGCCCCACAGCCCACAACAAACCGAATTGAGCCACCACTGCGTGACTCTGAGCCCGGAGGCCGATCCTTCCCCAGGGGAGCCACAGGATGCCAGTGACCCTGGCTGGCATCTTGTATGCAGCCTAGGAGAGACTCTGAAGCAGGGGACCCCGCTATGCCGTGCCTGGATTCCCGATGGGGAGACCACGAGATGATAGATGCTTGTTGCGTTAAGCTGTGAAGTTTTTGGGTAACTGGTTAGGCAGCAACGGATAACTGACACGAGAGGTCTGTGACTCCACGGCAGACACTTGTGCCCACTCTGCTCTATGACGTATACTGGTCACACAGGGAGAACGTGGGAAGGGGTATTTGTAGTACTCGTGAGAAAGGACATGACGAAGCAGGGTTAGTACCAGACAAGGGCCTCTCTCTCTCTCTCTCACACACACACACACGCGCACACACACACACACACACACACACACACTACCCTAACTACAGATCCTCTTTTTTAAAGGTTTTTTTTTGTGTGTGAGGTGGGGGAGGGGCAGAGAGAGAGGGAGAGAGAGAATCCCATGCAGGCTCCACGCCATCAGCACAGAGCCAGACGCAGAGTTTCGAAATCATGAACCGCGAGATCATGACCTGAGCCAAAACCAAGAGTCGGACGCTGAACCAACTGAGCCACCCAGGCGCCCCCACAGATCCTCCTTAACCACACAAACCCAGCCAGCTTTGTCCAGATTGAGAACTAAACACGCACACTGAGTATCGGCGTGAGATGCTATGCTTCTCAGAACCCACACACAGACACACGTGCCACCTCATTTGACTGTACTGAAAAGCCTGCAAGCTGCCCAGGGCAAGCGTTTTCATTCCTGGGTGACAGAGGACATGGAGGGCCAGTGATGTGACTCGTGTTGCTCAGGGTTGCAGTTAAGGCCGGGACGCTGTCGGTGCTTGGGAAGTACCTGCTGTGGAAATCCGGAGGGAGGGGGCCGCACAGGTGCTAAGTCCGAACGCAGCTCAGCTGTCCCTCCTCCCCTGGATGTGACGTGCACAGGCTGAGCTGTGCAGGGCACAGCAGGCTCCTAGGAATTTCCGGGAAAAGGTCTCTAGTCCTCTAATGCAGTCCTGAGGACACCTCAGAGCGAAAGGCCGCATCTGGTGGAAAGGTGCCTGGCCTCTGGAATCAGGGGCTCTGGGCTGGAATCTGGTTCTGCGGCCGAGGGGCAGCGGGTCTCAGGCAAGTCTGTGCTTTCGCCGAGCCGAGCCGACTCCCTTCTCTGTAACATAGGGTCACCATTTCCCCACAAGATGTCTGTGTCTGTAAGGACGGAAACGGGTAAGGCCTAGTAGAAGTGGGCGGCAGCTGTAAGCCCCAAATCAACAGGAGTCACTGTTCTCGTGCCCTCTTTCCTTGACATTACCCATACTCAGAAACCAAACCAAACCAAACCAAACCAAGTAGTGATGAAGAACTTCATCGTGACCAAGAACTAATCGCACTTCAACTTTTCTCTTTGGTAAGAAATCCTTTAAATAAGCCAAGTTTCTGACTTTTTGTTCAAAATGCCCTTCCTTTGATCTGCCCCCTCCCCGGGCCCCAGCCTGGCAGGAGGCATGCCACAATACTTGTGGAGTGACTAACTGGACAAGGGCATTCTGTCTGCGCAGGGTTCTAACCTCTGGGCATGCTCAGTGGCCGCCTGACTAGCTTAGGCTGACAATCTGCTTCCCAGGCTCTGATTGGCTGGGGGAGTGGGTAGGCGGGGCATGTGTTTGAGCGCTACACTGCTTAATTTGATGCCTCTTTGAAGGGGAGATAGGATGTTCCTTTAACCTAGCAGGCTCTTCATCCATCCATTCATTCATCTGTCCTGTTCATCCATCCATTGATCCATCCATCCATCCATCCATCTCCAACTATCCATCCATCTATCCATTCATTCATCTACCCATCCAGTGCCCCATCGACCACCTGTTTACCTACCCATTTGTCCATCTACTCAGTCACCCACACACTTATACCTCTATCTACTCACCTTTGTGCTCCTCTATCCACCCCTCCACCTGGCTCCCATCCATCTCCATCCCAACCAACCATCCATCCACCCATCCATCCAATATTTACGGAGTCAGTACTATGAGTCTGCTGCTAACAAGACAGAAGACATGGTCACCACTCTCAAATGGCTTACTCTTGAGCAAAGAGGAGACAGACCTTACACAGCCAGTTGCCCAGTTGACTAGCTGACAACTGGGGTAACTGCTCTGAAGGAAAAACACAAGGATCTTTGGACCACACCACCGGGAGCACCAGCTAGTCTGGGGAAGCAGAGTCAGAGAAGACTCTGCGGAAGAAGCACTTGACTCATTTATTCATTCAAGGCACTTAGGAATGAACGAGGGAGGCGCTTTTGCCTGTGGAAAGCGTCTCCCAGGCCCAGCTCATGGCAGCAGAGAGACTGGCGTGGCCAGGACTGTGGGCTCCAACTGCCACTGCGTGTGGCCGGTGCTCCTAGATCTGGGCTCTCCCAAGAATTTGCATCAACCTTTGGGAAGACATCATGGCATCAGGAGAAGAATGGGAGAGAAACAAACACATGGAGTCTGGGAGCGATTGCCAGAAAGGAAGAAGTACGACTTTCACCTTGACATCATATTCAAATCATCATCGCCAAGGAGAAGGCTATACAGATGGTCTCTGAATCACGTAAGAAAAGGGCTCGTAGTTAGGGAAATGCAAATGAAAACCGCACTGAGACAGGGTTTGTCACCTGACAGACTGGCAAGGCTCGGAAGAGGCTTGATAACGTGGTGCGTTGGTAAGCGAGGGGAGTGACAGGTCATGTCACGCTCTGCACGGGGAGCGTACATGGATACATTCATGATGGAGGGCAATTTAGTAAAATCAGTCAAGACCGGGTACCCTCTGACCTAGTAATTCCACCACTAGGAATTTATTTTACCAGGAGCTCACACGTGTGTGAAGTAGAATGTGTGTCAATAAGAGCGATGGTGAACTGAACCCTGACCTCATGCCAGGACTAGTCCTAAATGCTTGTGAATTAACTCATTCGATCAACATGATGGGCCCAGGTAGGTACTACAGACCTCCCCGTTTCTGACCCCTCAGGACAGCCATCATTGTAATAACAAAAGCTTACACGCTACTAAATGTCCATTGGAGAAAGAGAAAACAAAGGGTGATTCACCCACGAAATGGGATGATCTGCAAAGAAGGACTGATCTCTGAAGAGTTTCAAGTCAAAGAGGAGAGAGGCAGAACAAAGCTTGGGTAGACTATACTACAGTGTAGGTCTTTTCTTTCCCTCCGTTTTAAAAGTAGGCTACACGCCCAGTGCAGAGCTCAACATGGGGCTTGAACTCACAACCCTGAGATCAAGACCTGAGCTAAGATCAAGAGTCAGAGGCTTAACCGACTGAGCCATCCAGGTGCCCCAGCATAAGTCTTTTTGAAAAAGACATGTT
This sequence comes from Helogale parvula, assembly GCA_004023845.1. NCBI lineage: Eukaryota > Metazoa > Chordata > Mammalia > Carnivora > Herpestidae > Helogale > Helogale parvula. Next base: position 699,403 of record PJEM01000129.1, on the reverse strand, counting down.
CGTGTGTGTGTGTGTGTGTGTGTGTGTGTGTGTGTGTTTAAATTCTATAAAGCATCTCTACAAAGATATAAAGGGGAGCTGGGGGAAGGGCAGGAGGCTGGTTACCGTTTTCCTTTCTGTATCTTTATTTTTTTGTTTAAAAAAATTTCTTAATGTTTATTTTACAGAGAGAGAGGGAGGGAGGAACAGAGTGTGGGCAGGGGAGGGGCAGAGAGAGAGGGAGACACAGAATCTGAAGCAGGTTCCAGGTTCTGAGCTGTCAGCACAGAGTCTGACATGGGGCTCAAACTCATGGACCTGGAGATCATGACCTGAGCCGAAGCTGGATGCTTAACCGACTGAGCCACCCAGATGCCCCCTGTGTCTTTATTAAATATTAAAAAAAAATACACTTGGGGGGGCTCAGTCGGTTAAGTGTCTGACTTCGGCTCAGGTCATGATCTTGCAGTTCAGGAGTCTGAGCTCTGCGTAGGGCTGTCTGCTGTCAGGACAAACCTACTTTTTAAAAAATATAATTTGTTGTCAAATAGGCTAACATGCAGTGTGTAAAGTTGCTCTTGGTTTTCGGCGTAGATTCCGTGGTTCATCACTTACATACAACACCCAGCGCTCGTCCCAACATGTGCCCTCCTCGATGCCCACCATCCACCCTCAAATTGTTCTCTGTATTTAAGAGTCTCTCACAGTTAGCACAAACCCCACTTTGGAATCTCTGCCCCTCCTCATCTCTCTCTCTCTGCCCCTCCTGTTTGTTCTTTTTCTCCCACCCCTCTCAAAATAAATAAACTTAAAAAAATTAAACAAATTAACGTTTAACTTTGGCATAATTTTCGACTGGCATAAAAGTTGCGGAGATGGTGTAGAGAGCCCTCGTACAGCTCCCCACCAAGTTTCAGCCCCCCCCCATCATCGTCTCGCTTTACTGTGGTGCCAAGAAGCCCCCCGTGGATACATCACCGACCACGGAACTCCGGACTTTGTCTGGCTTTTGTCAGTGCGGTTTCCCTACTTACGCCCTTTGTCTGTGCCAGGATCCAAGCTGCTGCCTTAAGTTCCCGTGACTCCCTACTCATGAATTCCTCAGTTTGAATTCTGAATCATGCCAATATATTCTCCATTTAAAAATAAATAAAATGAAAGGGGAAAAAACCCCTCCTAATATCCCAAACAACAAAATAATAAGAAATTTGGCTCTTGCCAAAACCTTCACCTCTGGCCCTTGAACCCCCGGAAGGTAGGTCGTGGTGGCTACTGAAGGGGGGCGCATCTGTGCTCCCATTTCTTCCAGCGGCCAGGCTGTGCCCCCCACAGAACGCCTTCCTGAGCTGGAACTCATTGCTCTCTGTCCCAGTCCCCCGGGAAGCTGCATGAATCTCTCTTACACAGCACTTATCACTGCCTGCCTTGTTTCATAGTTATTTATGTATGTGTCTGTCTCCCCAAGGAGACCCCGAGCTTCCAGAGGAGGGAACAGGGTTGGTGTGGCCTCTGCCTCCCCTCTCCGGTACCCGATAGGATGCTTTGACTCATACACGCTTGCTGAATTGACATCTTAGCCCCCGATGTCAGGGGCAGGGGGTGGGGGGTGTTTAGGGAGTTCAACATGGGTTGCTATGAGTTGGTGACCCACAACTCGAAATGAGAACAAACAGTAATAGTAAATTACAATGACGATAATAATTACAACACGAGCAATTTTTATGGGTGGATAATTCAAATTTAGCTCTTTCACACAGGATCTCGTTAATTCCTAACAATAGCTCTATGAAGTAGGTATTATGATGCCCATCGCATAAATGAGAAAAGTCAAGGACAGAGTGACCCCCCTGCAGGGCCCGCAGTGGGACTGGGACTCTCACTCGGGACATTCTGACACCACACCACATTGAAGTTTTCCTTGTTGACACTTGACTCATAAAACCAAGGCTCAGAGGGGTGAAGTAACCTGCCCAAGGCCACCCACCTCATACGCGGCAGACCTGACGTCTGAAGCCAGGTCTGACTGACTCCAGCCTTGACCCCACTGTTTCCAGGGACCGATCCCAAAGCCTTGAGGTTTGGTCACGGCACTGGCACATGGGACTTCTGTGTGAGACAGGGCCCCAGAGGCCCCCCAGTCCCCAGGGGCTGCGCCCAGCTCTGCTTACCTGACACATAAGGACCAGGGGCTCCCGGAACTCAGCCTGGCAGATGGCACAGATATCGCCGGCTTCTGTGCACTGCTGCCCGGTGGCCCGGACTCCATAATTCTGTTTGGAGGAGGAGAGAGAGAGAGAGAAGCCCGGCTGTCGACCCTCACTAGATACACTCAGAAGCGCTGCGAGCTGTTTCCAGCCCCGGCTCCTTTGTCTTCAGTGGGGGCCGTTTGATGTCAACTCACCTGAGAGGTGCATAGAAGCTTCAGGGCTTTCCTAACTCCACCCACACGGCCACAGATGTCGAATGACTGAAAAGAGAGCAAGGTGATGGCTGAAAAGTCTCACCAAGGGTTGTTCAGGACCTCTCTCACCGCTCCTGAACCATCCCCACTGACCCCTCCTCTTTGACTCTGAACATTTCCAGGGCACTCTGTCCCACCTGGAGCTCCTCATTTCTACCAGTTTGGCTTGGCATTTGTCTTGCAGCCTCACGTCAACAGTCTCCCTTGCTACCTGGACCAAGAGAGTGAACACCCAGCACGCATACTGCCTCTCCCCACTGCCAAGCCCAGCACAGGCATTGCTAATCAATCCCAGCACTCGCTGCCAAGCCCAGCACAGGCATTGCTAATCGATCCCAGCACTCTTCTTCCGAGCCCAGCCAGCACTCCAGTCAGCCACTGCCCGTTGATCGGGATCAGCAGGCAACGGAAGCCCCGGTGGCTGATGGGGCATGGGTTGCCTTTGCCTGGCTAGCCCTGCTGGGAGGAAGGGAAGGGAAGAACACGTGGATTCCCCCAGCGTTCTCTAGAGCCAGAAATAGAGAAGGAAGAAGAAAGAGAAGAACTGTATCCCGCCTGTAGGCATGAGGGTGCGTGCCTGAAGAGGGACGGAAGCGAGTTTGGGGGGCACGTCTGCGGGTAAGAGCTCCAGGCCTTGGAATCCGACTGCCAGGGCTCGACACTCACTCTGCGATCTCGGGCTGAGTGACGCCGAGCAAGTGGCTGCTCTCTGAGCCCCCATCTCCTCGCCCATCATGTGGGAGTCATAATGGAAATATGTGACAGGAGAGCATATGGTGAGCTTCATGGGCAAGAAATTAGGGAGGATTTAACCACAAAAAGGAATGAAGCATCGATATATGCTACGACGTGGAGGAACCTTGGAAACATGATGCTAAGTGAAAGAAGCCAAACACGGAAGACCACATAGGGCAGGATTCCATTTACACGGAGTGTCCACAATAAGTGAGTCCGCAGAGACAGAGAGCAGACTGCTGGCTGCCAGTGGCTAGGGCGGGGAGTGGGCAGGAACAGGGAGGGATGGCTTAATGGGTACAGGGTTTCTATCTGGGGTAATGAAAATGTCTCAGACCTAGACAGACGTGGAGGGGCAGAGCCCTGTGAATCAGCTCAATGTCACTGTGCACCGGAGGACACTTAGTGGTTAATTTTGTGTTGTGTGACTGTTACCTCCATTAAAAAAAACAAAAAAGATGCCAAGCTCCCCACTTGCCCCACCCCCACCCCAGGCCCAGCTGAAGCACAGACCCTCCTCAGGCCCGCCCTCCTGCTCCCCAGGCCCACCTCACCTTGCACAGGCTGTAGAGAACAATCAGGACCCCTCCTAGGAAGTAGCTGTTGGAAGAGTCATCCCCCATGATGTATTTGTACCACAGCTGGATGGGGACAAGCGATCGGAACAGCTGGCTCAACTCCTCGATGACCAGATAGAACTTGCCCTACAACCGCACAGAAAGCATCAATTATGATTAGCTGTAAAGACCCAAAGGAGGCGGCCGGGGGGGTCCCCCAGCCTGGGCAGTAATGACGTCCCAGGTCACGGGAAGGCCATTAATCAGCTTCGGAAAGCACTCACACCGGCTCCTAATGGGTTTGCGATGTGGCCGGGGAGACGTGGCCCCTGCCCGCCAGCCTCACCCGCTGCCCACCGGCCCCGAGGATCAAAGCTCCCAGGATCGCATTTCATGGAGGGAGAAACTGGACACTTCCGTCGGAGGGCTGCAGCGTGGGTCACTCCGGGTGCCTGCTGTGGCTCTGGGGCACGGCCCCTGGCCCTGCACACAGGCTGCCCTTGTCTCGAGGGCATCAGGGGCGCCCGCCCTCGGGGGCTCGGGCAGGACAGACCGCAGGGCGCAGCTCAGGGCAGGCCCAGAGGAGGGGTCGGGTGCCCTCTTTCCCACTCCACCACCTACTGTCCTCACGGAGGCAGGACAGCTTCTGGGCAGAGAAGACACGCTTGGGATTCAGACAGGGCTGGGTTTGAAGCTTACGCTGCTGCCAGATCCCAGCTTCCTCATCAACAGAACGGGAGCCACGACTCCCATCTCCCAGGGCTGCCCTGAAGACTCCCGGAGAGAAACAGGAAGAGCACCGGCACTGTGCCTGGCACGGGGCAGTACTCCTCAGCTTCGATTTCCCTGCCTCCCTTTGCCCTTGGACAAGTCCCTCGAGCTTTCTGCGGCCTGTGCTATGAGATGAGATGGAAATAACCCCACCCTGTTGGGGCTGATAAAGTTGGACACACACCTACTCATGACCCAGCAATTTGCTTGCAGGTATGTACCTGAGAGAAATGAAAATATATGTCTGCGTGTACACAAATGTTCATTTAGCAGCTCTGTTCACAATACCCCCAAACTGGAAACAGCCCAAATGCCCATCAGTGGAGGGACGGACACACAAATTGTGGTATATCTGTAGGACAGAATGCCACGCAGCACTAGGCATGAGTAAGGGACTGACATACACAACGGCGTGGATGAACCCCCCATGCGTTGTGTCCAGTCGAAGGAGGCAGTTTATTGGAGAAAATATATTGTACAGTCATCATTTCTGTGAAATCCTGGGACAGGTTAACACTAAACTGTAGTGACAGAAATCAGATCAGGGGTTGTCTGGGGTAAGGAAGAGGGGATTGCAAGGGGTGTCAAGGAATTTTGGGAAGAGAGCTATTTAGCATTGCGATTGGGATGTAGTTACACAAGGGTATATGCTTGCCAAAACTCACTGAAATATATGCCTCAAATCTGCATGTTTTGTATTTAAATTACACCTCAGTAAAGCTGATTGAAACAAATAAACATAAAGAAGCAACCAACCCTGCCCCAGACATGTGTAGCCTTAAAAAGGTGAATAGCATTTGCTCCAGGGATCCTATTTTTAGGAATTTATTCTAGCAAAATAATCAGGGATGGGAGTCGAGATGTGCCCATGGGAACAGTCGCTGCAGCGGTCTTTGGTTCTTTGTGACAGTGCAAACAGAAACAAGTAACAGACTGAATGTACAACCTGAGAGTCTGGTTATGATAGAGATCTATAATGGAAACCTGAACCGCCATTCAAACATTATCCTGAAAAAGAGCAACTTTACTGTGAAGAAACGCAGCACATAATACCCCCAGCGATCAAGGTTTATGCCAGCGGTAAGTTATAGTGACAGCCTGGACCCCCTGCTCTGATGCACCGAGAAGAACATAGTATCACTTTTGTGGTTATTCTGCAACAATTTGTAAAACCTCGATGGAGTATTAACAAGAGACACATCTAGATTGAGGGGCATTCTTTTTTTAAAATTATTGTTTTAAATTAATTTATTTTTGAGAGAGAGAGAGCAAGCATGAGTGGGGGAGGCACAGAGAGCTATGTGACAGAATCCCAAGCAGGCTCCACGCTGTCAGCGCAGAGCCGGACAGGAGGGGTGGTTGGGTGGGGTGGGGGCTTGATCTCATGAACTGTGAGAGCATGTCCTGAAGCCAAAATCAAGAGTTGGATGCCTAATCGACTGAGCCACCCTGGTGCCCCAAATCGAGGGGCATTCTACCAAAGAAACGTCCAGCACTCTTCAAAAGCATCAAGGTCACAAAAGACAAAGACAAGATCAAGGCGTTGTCAGATTGGAGAGGACAGATGGATGCAGTGTGGGGTCTTGGATTCACTAATCCTAGACTGTGAAAAAGATACTAGTGAGACAGACTGGCAAAATCTGATGAGATGTGTAGTTCACTTAACAGTAATGGCAATGTTGTTACTTTCTTGGCTTTGCTCATGGTACTGTGGTAGTTCTAGACGTTACTGTTGGGGGGGAGCTGGGTGAAGGGTACGTGCAAACCCTCAGTGCTGATTTTTAAGTACAACTTTTCTTTAAGTCAAAACTTTCAAAATTAAAAGGTAAAAAGTCATCCTGGTGAAGAAGACCTATTAACTCGAGGAAATGCTCACATTATAGTCCCGAGTGGAAAGGATACAGAATGCAGAAACACCTCCTTGTGTTTTCCTGTCTTTTCCAATTTTTTTTTTTTTGTACTGAGCATAGGTTTACATTAGAGGGGGAAAAAGGTTATAAAAACATGCTGTGGGTCCATCAAATGGATGCTGTCTGGGGTGAGGGTAGAAACTTTGCATCCACCTTGCTATATTCCATCTTGCTGGGCCTAGGAAGGGGGCCTCTCGAAGCAGATGTGCCCACATCTGCTAAGGACCAAGGAAGGGCATCCAGTTGTCCATTCACCCCAATGCCTGACCTTTGTGACTGACTGGGTCAGTCCTTGTTGTGAGGGCCCTCTACCCGCTCTGTCTCCCACCAGGCCATGACCCATGGATACATTCCCTTCTGGGGAATGCTGGTTCCCTCTGCAGCCTCTGGGAAGGTGGAGGTGACTGGGGAACAGAGATGTGGGCGATGGCCGCTATGTTTGTTTTACCTGCCAATGGGGCAGAGGGAGAGGGAACAATGGTACAGCAGCTCAGTGGATGGCTGGGCTCCTCCGGCTCTGTCCGGTCCTGACAGCAGCTCCCAGGCTCTGCTGAACACTCATGTGGGGCGTGAGCTTTGTTTTCTGCACCACTTCAGCCTCAGCTGCCCCGCGCTTCCCTCACTGCTTCTAATTGCTCTCAGCCAGGGGCTCTAAACTCTTGCGCGTTCCATCTCATTCTGGGTCAACAGTCCAGTCTCTCCCAACATCTAACCTTAACTTGCTCTTGTCACTCCTTGACTTCAGTGAACCTCCAGAAACCTCTCCTTTCCTTTCTTCCTCTCCCCCTTCTCTCCTAGCCATGCATCCATCGATGTATCCATCCGCCTTCCCGCTCTTCCTTCCCTCCTTCCTTCTTTCCCTTCCATTGACTGGACCCTCCCTTCCATTACTGGACATGCACTATGTCACAGCACTAGGCTCTGGTGATACTGGGATGACTAAGACCTTGTCTCTGTCCGCAGGGAGTTCACTACCTAATGAGTAAGACAGACACTGGGCAAATTATTATAATATAGTGTGGTACAAGTCTGCTAGAGCTGAGCATGACTGGGCCCTGGAATTGAGGGATGGGGGTGGGAGTGGGGTGGAGATGTGATTAGGTAAGTCTTCTAAGAGAAGCTATCATCTAAGCTGATCATGGGGCGCCTGGGGGGCTCAGCTGGTTAAGTGTCTGGTGGTGATCTCACCGTTGTGGGTTTGAGCCCCATGTCAGGCTCTGTGCTGACAGCTCAGAGCCTGGAGCCTGCTTCAGATTCTGTGACTTCCTCTCTCTCTGCCCCTCCCCTGCTTGCCCTCTCTCTCAAAAATAAATAAACATTAATCAAAAAAGTTCATTTAAGCTGATCTTGAAAGTCTTGCTACCCAAAGTGTGGTCCCTCAACAGACAGCATCAGCACCGTCCGCGGGCTTGTTAGAAATGCAGAATTGCAGACCTCACCCCAGACCTGTTGACGCACAGTCTCCATTTTAAATGTTTCCCAGGTGGTCTATGTGCACGTCAAGTTTGCAAAGCACTGTCTACTGGCTAAAAGGCAGAACGATGAAGGAAATGTGAGGAGGATGAGGGAGGGCAGGTGTTCTAGTAGCCCCGAGGTGACAGAAAGGACAGTCAGTGGCCCCCACCCCGTGCCATGCCTGTGGGCAGCCTCCTGCTCAGTCGGCCTGGCCTCATAGTGGGTGAGGACACAGCCACCTCGTGAAAGGTCCTGTGTCCCTCTGTCTCTGGAAACCCTGCAGGCTGGCATCTGGCTGGCTCTGGGGACAGGCTCGGCTGTCTCCTCTCTGGCAAATAGTGCATGACCAGCCTGGCTTGGTGGTTAAGAATGCGGCCTCGAGAGCCAGACAGCCAGGGGTCCGAGCCTGTTACCCACCACCTGCTCGCTACTGCCCTTATTCAGCCTTGGTCACTGTCTCTGGATCCCCAATTCTCAGGCTCTGTTAGCCATGTTCCCTGGTCCAGACTCCAAGCCTCCCACTTGCCCACGAGTGGGTCTGGATAAGAGATTGGCAACATTTTCCTGCAAAGGCCCAGACTGTGAACATTCTGGCTTTGCAGGTCATACGGTCTCTGTGACAACTGTTCCCCTCTGCTTTTGTCCCACAACATCAGCTCTAGACAACAGGTAAACACAGGCATGGCTGAGTTCCAAGAACTCCTCTAGTAACGAAAACAAGAGTCAGGGCATATTTGACCTGCTGCCTGTGCCTTGTCGACCCGCCCTAAAATTGTGAGAACCCGGGGGGCACCCGGGTGGCTCAGTCAGTGAAGCATTCCACTCTTGATTTCGGTTCAGGTCATGATTTCACAGTTTGGGAGATTGAGCCCTGTGATGGGCTCCACTGCTGACAGCACAGAGCCTGCTTGAGATTCATTCTCTCTCTCTCTCTCTCCCTCTCCCTCTCCCCCCCCCCAATAAATAAACTTAAAAAATAAAAATAAATAAAATGTCAGAACCCAGGGAAGTCAAACTGTGGCAGGGACTCTCACAGCCGCCCCCCCCCCAGAATTTCACAGCACGCTCAGAGATCGGCTTCTTGGCCCTTCCTTCTGTTACCTTACTATGCAGACCATGCTCCTTCTCCGCAGATGGAGTACTACTGAGTAGGGCGTGAGCTAACACCTGTTCGTCTTCTAGGTCAGCTAACTGTCACGTGCTATGGAAAGCCTGCCCTAAGCCCTTCGTTAAATCAGGTGCTCCTGTGATACCCACTGAATCACTCCTGAGTGCTTCGCACCATATCTAAGAAACCACGTCAGTGTCTGTCTCTCCCACTGGACTGTGAACCCCACAAGCACAGAGGTGATTTGGCTCCTGGAGGTCATGTTCCTGGCATGTAGCACATAGTAGTTGCTTGTTTAATAGCTGGCACCTTTCTGAAGCTCAAGATTCCACCCTCATTATTCACGTCAGCTTCTCAAGTTCACTGATGGAGGAGAGGTGGGAGAGAGAACTTCTCTTTAGAAGCCAGCCGATGTCACAGAAAGAAAATAAAGGGAGTGAGCGCCTGTGTGGCACCCGTGCCCAAGGTAGCAATTAGCTGATGAGGGGTGGGCCACTTGGAGAAGGAGACACAACCACCGGGGGAAACTGGGCATGTCCCCGTGTAACCATCTCTCTCTAATTAAGCAGCTTTGTAATTCCAGGTTTCTTAAGCATGTTATTTCTGGCGACCACCAAATGGAACGTGTGGTTTCTCTGGGGTGTCAGGGAACAAGGAACGCGATCAGATTGTGAGTCGTCTGGCCGCCCTGCACCCAGGCGGGAGAACAGGGAGAACGGGAGCAGACGTCTCCGCTGGGATTCTGATGAAGGGGGGCGGGAGCGGTGGAGACGGGAAGGCGGATTCTGCGCTGACTTCCTTACTGCCAGGATGGGCGGTGGGGGGGGGGGGGCCCAAAGTGAAATGGGAAACAAGGAAACAACAGAGGGCTGAGTCTGGGGGTGCTGGTAAACGCAGGAGAGCGGGCTGTTGAGAAGCAGAAGAAATGAACAGAGAAGGACGGTTAAGAAAGCATCTGGGGGGCGCCTGGGTGGCTCAGTCAGTTAAGCGTCCGGTTTCAGCTCAGGTCATGATCTCGCTGTTTGTGGGTTTAAGCCCCGCATCGGGCTCTGTGCTGACAGCTAGCTCAGAGCCTGGAGCCTGCTTCAGATTCTGTGTCTCCCCCTCTCTCTGACTCTCCCCTGCTCGTGCTGTCTCTCTCTGTCTCTCAAAAATAAATTAAAAAAATATTTAAAAAAAAAAAAGCATCTGGGTGGGGAAGAGGATTTGAAGAACTTTTGGGGGTAAGGAGGGAGGGGAGACACAATCAGATTGTCGTTAGCGGAGTTAATATATAAAGCATGGACAGACAGGGATGAAAGTGTTTCTGCATCAAAATTCATAACGAATATTTACGCAGCTTGGTCTGTTTATGACTGTCTTTCTTACGTCCTGGTCTCATCTGCAGAAGCAGGACAGCACAGCAGTTAAGAGAATGGGATCTGGGGCTCCAAGGTCAGGTCTGCCACCGACTAAATTGACTTTAGACCGTTATTTAACCTCTGAGCCTCAGTTTCTTCATCTGTAAAGGGGCTGAACGTATATAAACACACACGCACGCACACACGTCCATGCACTGGTGCACTGGCAAGCCAGGTCTCTATGAAAACACAAAATACGGCCCTGATTTGTGTGTTTGTCAATTTCTGTGGTATAAAGACTCCCACAAGGCCAATTTCAAGCTACCAAGGGTTTAACAACTGCTTGGAAGTTTCCTGAAAAATTTAACCCTTGCTAGGTGCAACCTGGCTCCGGGACACCAAAGGTGACCATGTGGATTACATCAGCAAATGAGCCTAACACGCAGGGACCCGGGAAGAGCTCTGTGTGTGACAGGAGCTGGTCATGAACGCCGGGATCATCTGAGGATACGGGCATTATAAATGCCAACTTCTTTCGACATCTGTCAGGTTCAGAAGGACTAAGGGACACCTGAATGCGGTGAACTGCTGTCTGAGACTCGGGTCTTACGATACAGGGCAGACTTCATGGCCTTCCTCTTGCAGCTGTATGTTGTGAGAAACCCAAGCTACAAGGAGAGATTATGAGAAGAGGTCCTAGAAAGAGGGAGAGGCTCTGAGAGAACAGGTAGGAGCAAGAAGCAAGGAACCCAGCTAACAGTGAGAACTCTTGTCTTGGGTGTAGGACCCTGGGCAGAGTGATCACTTCAGCCACTGCAGCCGACGCATCACACCTGTGGGTGAAGAAGCCATCTTGGATGGCCCGGCCCCACCAGACATCACGTGGAGACCCGCTGTCCCTGGCGTGCCCTGACAGAACTCCTGACACCAAAATCTATTCTGCTTTGGGTCTGGGGCGTCTGTGAGGTCAAAACTATTTTCATAATAGTACCAATACATTATTTGACACTTTGTTCCTCTCTACCAAGTGTGCAAAGGATTTTTTCCTAAGGCTCATGACATGTGATTTCCAACAAATGAGAAAAGGCAGCAACTGGATGCCTGGGTGGCTCAGTCAGTTAAGCATCGGACTCTTGGTTTTGGCTCAGGTCATGATCCCAGGGTCGTGGGACTGAGCCCGAGTTGGGCTCCGCACTGGGCGTGGAGCATGCTTAATATTCTCTCTTCCTCTGCCCCTCCTCTGCTTGCACACACACACACACACACACACACACACACTCTCTCTCTCTCTCTCTCTCTCTCTCTCAAAAAAAAAAAAAAAGTTTAAGTAATATCTACACCCCATGTGGGGCGTCTGAGCGAGTACAATGGCGAAGATGCTGGAGTCCGGGGACCTGGATTTGAATTCTGACTGTCTCCTGCTGACAGACCTAGGCTAAGTCACTTCATCCTTCTAGGCTTTAGTTTTCTCACTGTTAAATGGGGCTAACAGTAATACATACCTCCTAGGGTTGCTGGGAGGACAAAGGAGCTAATGCAAGCAGAGTGTGAGTCCAGTGCCTGGCACACGGGCTTACCACTGCCCCTGGTAACAGTGTGATGCGTGTAAAACATCTTTTGGACAAAATGAATTAACTAAGCGTGACTATATAGGATGAGAGCAGATGAGGAAGGTGGGTTGGAAGAAAACCGATCTTCGTAGGTAACCGTTTACAACGTAAAATGGTGTTAAAAGTGTCAGTGTGAAGTCGGATGGCTAGGGGTGCGTCCTCTGTAGTTGTGTGGATTTGGGCAAGTTATTCTTCTCTGGGCATGAGTGTTGCTTTGCGTGATGGGGGTGTTAACCCAGCTCTAACATCCACACTGCTAAGCACTGTTACAAGAACTCCTGGAGTAAGAGTGTCTATTTTAGTGTCACTTTCAGCTGTAAGTGACAGAAAGCTAACTTGAAGTAGGTTATAGAAAGATCGTGATGTGCTGGGTCACAGAATTGCCAAGGCAGGGAGGGTTCTGGTTCCAGGACAGCCGGGTCCAGGAGGGCCAGCAAAGTGGTCAAAGATCTCTCTATACTTCTATAGTTCTTTCCATCTCTCCTCTTCTTTCCTGTATCTGTCGGCTTGTCTCTGCTCCTCTTGTGTGTAAGTTTCATGCACTCCTTTCAAGAGCAGGCCCTCTCTAGGAGGTGATCATGATGATGATGATTATAATTATTACTATTTCTTAGCTCTAACTATGTGCTAGGCACCATTCTGTACACAACACATTGAGGGAGGTGCTATTAATGCTCCCATTTTACGGATGAGTCAACTGAGGCACAGAGGATAGGTAACCAGTTGCAGGTGACAGGGGTAGAAAGTGCTAGATTCAACTATATCTGGTAGGAGAGATGACCACTGGCAGCCCCAAGCCAACACTCCTAAAGCTTCAATTCCAATATGAAGAGACCTGTTTCTCCCTGGGCCCATTCACCAAAATGAATTCGAAGCCTCCATCCTTGGAACCAAGCTCAGAGGCCAAAGGAGGTCATGGGCGTCTATCATTGGTCGGGCCCAGTCACGTGGTCAGGGGGTGGGCGGGGCGCCAGAACCGCAGGGAGAGGGCCTCGGGAAAAGCAGGCCAGAAAGCTTCCCGGAGCTAGCACAGGGCCATACCGGGTTCTCCTTGCGAAGCCCTCCTTTCCCGTGGGGGGAGACGAAGGGTCCCCTCAGGGTCCCCTGCGGTTTCCCCGCGTTTGCTTTGCTCCCCCTGGACTGCGGTTAGCTTCAGATGGCCACCTGGACGGGTGGCACTTCCTGCACAGAAATGGGAGGACTGGGCCAGCGCGAGGGGCTGAAAACAGACTTGTTTTCCAGGGAAGGAGGCTAGTAGGTCTTAGGATTGAAGGCTGCACAGGGACCTCGGGGCCCTTGAGGACAAAACAGAGGAACAGTGACCTCTGAAGAGCGGTGCCATCAGCCGAGAGGTGGGCGCGCGCAGTCTACCTCTTCTCTGTCCTGGGAAGGCTGCAGGTCGGGAAGCGCTTGGCAAGTGACTTCGCAGCAGCGTGGCCAAGAGTAGTGGCAGAAAGAAGTGTCGACAGGACTGGGGGCAGAAGGAAGGCTAAAGGCGAGTGCAGGGAGGGAGGAGGGAAGGAGGGCAGAAGAAAAGAGGAGGGGCGCCTGGGTGGCTCACATCATGATCTCATGGTTCACCAGTTTGAGCCCCACATCAGGCTGTGTGCTGACAGCTCAGAGCCTGTAGCCTGCTTCGAGGATTCTGTCTCTCTCTCCCTGCCCCTCCCCTGCTCATACTCGTCTGTCTGTCTCTCTCTCAAAATTAAATATGACGTTAAAAAATTAAAAGAAGAAGAAAAGGATAGAGACAGAAGAAAAAGGGCACCTGTCCTGAGAGACCATGCGAGGAGCGGAGGAGGCCAATGAGAAGGAAGTAATCTTATTGTCAAGCACTTGGGATGGGCCAGGAATTGCACATCCACGGCTCCCCTGGTGGCTGGCTAGTCATGATCCATTCCCATTTCTCAGATGAGAAAGCTCAACAGAGGCACAGGAGGGAGGAACAGATTGTGGGAGACGAAGCTACAGGAAGAATGACAAGAGGAAGAGAAAGAAACCAACGGAAAGAGAAGAAGGGCTGGCTCACAGCTGGGTGATAAATCTCTCTGTGGAACACTTAGTACCTGCATACTGCCCTCATACTTGGAGAAGGACCCTGTTATGATGAGCCACGGTTAAGAGGCGAGGAAACCCAGGCTCGAAGAGGCAAAGCAGGTTGTCCCAGTGTTAGACAGGGGTAGAGCCAGGGCTCCAAACCAGTGTGCCTCTCCATCAGATCGTGCTCTGAGCCACTGCTAGGCAGGCCCTGGGAGTTAAAATGAAGCATAGGGAGAGAGAAAACAAAGTGAAGAGAGATGATAAAAGTCAGAATGATGGGTACCTTGGTAAGGGTACTGACCAGCAAAGGAGGAATGAGAGAGGCTTCTGGGTACCGGAAATGCTTTATACTGCACTGCCCAATATAGTAGCCACTAGTCACATGTGGCCACCTAACATTTTAAATGTGGCTAAATCCAAACGGAGATGTACTGAAAGTATAAAATGCACACATAAAATACACAAATTTTCAAAGTCTTAGGAAAAAACAACAAAAAGGCAAAACAGCTCATTAAAGTTTTTACACTAATTCCCTGTCGAAATAATAATTCTTTGGAAATACTGGGACAAATAAAAAATATTATTAGAATTAATGTCACCTGCCCCATTTTTACTTGTTTATTGTGACTACCAGGAAATGTGAAGCTATCTATGTGGCTTGCATTACATTTCTATTTAGGAGCGCTGAGATCTGGAAACATATGGACATACATATACATATTTTACATATAGATATATAAATATGTAAAAATTCATCGAGTCTGTAAACTTATAATTAGATCACTTTACAGTATGTAAGTTGTGCCTCAATACAAAAAGAATAAAAGAAGAAGAAGACGACGAAGAAAAAAAAAGCAGAGAGAGGAGCGAGCCAAGACTCTTTGGAGCTGAGAGCGCGGCAGGTGGGGGGCGGGGCCAGAGGCCGCGAGTTACCCGGCAACGGGCGCTGCCGGTGACGTCACCGGCCGGCGGCAGCCATTAATCCCCCTCCGCGGGAGTTGGCCGGCCGGGCCGCCTACCTCCTCCTCCCCGGGGCCCGGATGAGATCACCGCGGCGGGCGACCGGCTGTCCCCGCGCTCCCAACAAATCGACTCCTCGGCGAGCGCCGGCATCTCATGATCTCATGGCCCCGCGGGACGGCGCCGGCCGATGAGGTCACAGCCCCGCGCCCCTGGCCGCCCGGGTCTGCGCGCCGCCGGCTCCGGGCCGGGGCCTCCGCGCGCCCCGCGCGGGTACCGACCCTCGAGCCGGCCTCTCCGACCTCCGCGGACAAAGGACGTCGCTGTTTGCGAAGGGCAAAGCCGCCTTTTCCATTTTTTCACGCGCCTTCGCAACCCCAAGTGCCAGCAGGGAGTGACCGCACGAGCTCCCCTGAACTGGGGATCCAGAGCGGTGCCAGGCGACCTGCCTGCGTGATTTCACAGCCGCCCAGGGGAGCAAGTGCTGTTCTTCGCTCTTAGGCGGGAATTGAGCTCAGTGGGTCCCAAGGTTCCCCAGCTAGCAAAGGGTGGAGCAAGGACCTGACCCAGGATGGTGCGTTGCCTCTCCCTTTCTCTGCACCTTTGTCCCAGTTCCTGCCCTGGTGGGGTGGGAACAATGAATGGTAAAGGTCGCGCTTGCTGCGTGCCTCACGATGTACTTGGACGCTTGATGTTAAAGGTCACTATTCCCCGTGACAAACCACTGGACAAGTGGTGTATGGACCAGTTAGCAGATGAGGAGGTTCAGGGAGGTGAAGTGACAAAGCTGGGATGTGATTCAGCAGCACTGCCTTTGTATTACTCTACCACACCACTTTCTCCAGGAAAAAAAAGATGAAGACTTCCTGTGGACAGTGGACAATATATAGTCTCTCCTCTCTCCCACCCCCAGGTCTGCCATCAAACACGAAGGGCCAATGAGACCCTTAAAAAATCTCACAGTTCACCTCCCAGCAGCAGATTCTCCATCACTAACTGCTCACTAACAGCTCCTCTGCAGAACTCCACAACATGCATTGCCCTGGGACAGGGAGGAAGGCAAATGACCCTGAGCCCCCGTACTGAGCCAGACATGGATGGAGGCAGAGCTCATTACCAAGGGCAGAGCTGTGAGGGGGCAACTTCCATCTCCATTTTGCAGATGGGAAAACTGGATTTATTTTAACCAAAGTCCGATGACTAGAAAGTACAAGTTTCAGTTCCAGTACCATTTGTGCAGAGAAAGCTCTTCCCATTTCCCTACATGGGTCCTCCATGAATTCGGTTTTATTTTCTGCCTAGTGCTTACCACAATCTGAAGTGTTATGGCTGTGTGTTTGTTTAATCCCAGCTAAATAAAAGCAGGGATCCTGTCTGTTGTGTTCTCGGCATTCCTATGTCTACACTGCCTGTTGTACAGCAGATACTTAATATTCCTGGAGTGAACTCAAAGAATCGGTGGCTCAAGCTGGTGGGCAGTGCTGATATTCAAACCCAGGGGTGTCTGAGTATAAAGCTTGGTCTTCCTGCGTTCTTTCTAGAAAGTCCAAGGTTCTTGGTTACAAGTACTTTCCACACTGTAAAGTTCCTCTGGTGCTCATTGGGGCCTATTAATTCTAAGTTTATTACGGTTATCGACAAACTTGATGTTTGGGTATCCCAAGCAGCAGCATCCATGCTTGGTAATAGGAGAGAGCAGAGGAGGACCTGGTCGGAAGCTAGGTACGGACGGCTGTAGGGCAATACATGCTTATGCCTGCTCTGCTATTTAATAATAGCTCATCAAGAAAGGAGACATAAAAGCAGACAGAAGGACAATAAGTGAGGGGGAACCGCAAAACTCCATGGTTTCTTATGAGCAAAGGGAGCGAGGGAGATGGATGGAAGCCAGGACGTGTGCACAGGGAATTTCTAAGATGTTATTCATTTTCTACTTTTAAAACAAAGCTATCTGTTATTATTTTTCATACCTTGTATGTGTTATTTAAAGAAAGCCACATGCAGAAAATTTGCTCACGTTTTAAACTGACTGTAACAATCTCATGAGCCAGGAGGAAAATTAGTACCCTCAATTTGTAGACAGGGAAACCGAGGCTCAGTTTCAGAGAAGTTCACCAGTTTGGCTAAGATCACAGAGCTAATGAGTGGTAGACGTGGGATCCGAGTCCAAGTCTGTCCGATGTCAGCACAGACGCCTTTATCCACCACCTCATCCTGCCTTCTGATAACTGGACACTTGATATTAAAGACCAGAGCTGGTGAAAATGTGTCACCTTCTCCCTTACACGGGTCCTCTCTCGTCTTCTGGGTTCTACGCCCAGGATGCGGAGGAGGCCAGAAAGCATGTCAAGGGCTGGGGTAGGTCTCTGCGGTCCCAGGGGCCGGCAGGCGGAGTCCTTGGGGCCTGGCTGCAGCCCCACAGGAGTCACTAGACTGGGAGGAGGACTCTGCCCCTCAACAGGCAGGGCTAAGCTCACTGGCTGTGGTTCCGCTGATTAAGAGCTCCGGCCCCATGAATAGGAAGGGCTCAGGCTACGGGTCCCCGCAACATGCACATCAGGAGCATCCTTACAAACAGGGCCCTGCGCCCTGGGGCCCAAGAGAGGCCCAATTATAAGGTGTTGATGATTAAGCCTGAAGTGGCCTGGGACCCTGTTAGGTGCAGAAGGCGGCCTCTGCCCTCTGTCCTGGTCCCAGATGGATGGATGTCCTTATCTGTCCCCATGTCAGCTACAGTCTTAGTTGCAAACGCTCTGGGCTGCCACTGCCCAAGCCTGTCTCCCACCTAAAACATTGGTTGGGAGCGGGGAGGGAGGTCAGGTGTAAGGGAGAGAGACAAGCAGAGATAAGCCAAGGTGCCTCTCCTTCCTGGTGGTCTAGAGCCTACGACTTGGAACTAGATGGACATGCGCCCCAACAGCAGCTCTGTCCTTTTGCTGGGAGGAGTCTTTGCCCAAAGGTGACATCACCTCTCTGGGCCTCGTTTTTCTTATCTGCAAAGTGTGTGTGTGGAGGGGGGTGATAGGCTGAATGCTGGCCCCCCAGAGATGTCCACATCTTAATCTCTGGAACCTACAATGTTGACTTACAAGGCAAAATAACTGCGCGGATGTGATTAAGTGAAGGATTCGCAGCTGGGGAAATTATTCTGCATTCTGTCCACATCTGTGCAGATGTGATTAAGTGAAGGATTCTGAGATGGGGAGAGTATTCTGGATTAAGGGGGACAATGAAATCACAAAAGTCCTTGTCAGAGGGAGGCGGGAGGGTCCAAGGGGAGGGAGCAGAGGAAGGGAGTAAAGCCAAGGAATGCAGGCGGCCTCTGCACGCTGGAAAAAGCAAGGAAACAGTTTCCCTGGGAACTCCGGCAGGAGCTGCCCCGTGGACACTTGGACTTTAGCCCCGTGAGGCTGACTTTGGATCTGTGACCTCCAGAACCGTAAGATCATGTGTTTTAAGCCACTCAACTGGCTTAAATTTGTTACAGTAGCAACAGGAGATTAATACCAGGAATCATTCCCACATCACAAAGACAGTGTCAGGGTGGAATGCTCAGATAACCTTATTTGAAGGTCCCCCCCAGAAAGGCTGGCTCTGAGGCAGGAGGGGAGGAGGCCAGAATGGGGCTGGGGCAGAGGGAAGAGGCCTCCCCTGCTGCCCCTCTAACCGTATCTCCCACCACCAGCTCCATAACCTGGAATGCCCAGTGGGACATGAAAATGTGGGGCCTCTTGTTAAAAAACCATTAAGAATTTCAAGACAGCAGCAGAGCATTAAACCAAGCTCAGGGCCCCTCTGCACAGGCTGCACACCCAGGAAGCTGGCCCTGCCCCCAGCACTGCTCTGGCCATCCTGACTTGCTGCTCCTTGAGCTGGCCACATATGCTTCAACCCCAGGGCCTTCGCACGTGCTATTTCCCTTGCCTGGAATATTCTTCTCCAGGTGTATGCAGGGCACACTCCCCTGCTTCTTTCAAGTCTCTGCGTGAATGTCAGCTTCTCGGTGAGGCCTTCCCCGACCACCCTGTTTAAAGAGCAGCGCCTGCCACAGCCATTCCATTTTCTTTTTTGCCACCTCACCTACCGCTTTATTTCAGCATCTTGTTTACGTAAGTACCTTGAAAGTGGATACCGTGTTTTATTCACTGCTGAATCCCTAGGCCTTAGCACAAGGCCTGGCAGAGAGTAAGTGGTCAGAAAGAAAAAATTCCATTTGAATGAATGAATGGATGGATGGACGTAAGCAGAGTAGGACCATGCTTGGCACGGAGCACGCGCACTGTGATTCGTTTCTGCAACGCTGCAATGACAACGTTATCATGTAGTCCTAGGGTGTGATGCGGGGGGAGGGGTGGTATCATGGCTTCCAGGGCCCCCTCTCCTCTGCTTACTTTGTTCCTTCCTTAAATAAACTGTGGCTACTGCTTACTGAGCTGCAGGAACTGGACGCTTCATTCGCGGGCATGATCTTGTTTAATCTTCACACTGGTATGATCACTAGCCCCATTTTACAGATGATGAAACTGAGGCTTAGAGAGCCTCGCCCGAGGCCCCACGGCTAATAAGTGGAGCAGCCGGGATGGAACCTGCCTGTGTCCTAACAGACCCTCTCCACTGCCTGCAGGCAGCCTGCTTCAGGGCAAATGTGCCTTTGCCACACTCCCAGTTTTGAGTGCCTACTGCATACCATGCACATGGCTAGGGGTAAAATGAAACACACGAGAGATCTGGCTTCTGCTCTCACCAGCCTTCAAGCGTTTGTGTGTGTGTTGTGGGGAGAGACAAGCCAGCGATCTGAGCATCGTATGCTGCACGCACGACAGGAATAACCCAGGCACGGTGGGGGCACACAGGTGAATTGCCAAGCCCAGCCAGGGCCAGATTAAGTCTGTCCAGGCTTCACAGGGGAGGGGAAACGTAAACACAGACCCGTGAGAGATTAGAGGTCAGCCAGATGCAGCTGGGGCCGGGGGACAGTGTTCCCAGCAGAGGGAATGAGGTGACAGAACAAGAAGAGGAGGGGCCAAGAGAACTCCAAAACTGGCAAGTGACGAGCAGCTGTCACACCAGAAAGAGGCAAGGGCCAGGGGGTCAAAAAGACTCCCTTGCTCTTGAGCGGCTTCAAGATGAAGGACAAAGTGCTGACACCCTAGGGATGATGGTCTCCCCCTCTTAAAACAGGAGGCCTGGCCGCAGGGGACCCGTCTCCCCCAGTGAAGGGACAAGTGTGTTCTCAGTAATGCCAGGCCCCAGGGGCCCGTGGCAAGCCAGTCAAGGCCAAGCCCAGGCGGGAACAGGCAGCATGCTCCTGCCTTCCTCCACCCCGTGCTGCCCCATGCACCTGTGCTGCCAGCCCTCAGCACGTATTCACGGAGGGCTGCGATGTGCCAGGGACCCTGAATGTGCGCACAGCAGGGAATAAGAGAGGGGTTCCCTCTCTCTCTGTCCTGTTCTTATTCCTTTTTAAAAACTTTTATTTACTTTTTATTTTTTAAATGTTTTTCTTTATTTTTGAGAGAGAGAGAGAGAGAGAGAGAACATGAGCAGAGAAGAGGCAGAGAGAGATGGGGACAGAGGATCTGAAGCAGGTGCTTTGCTGACTGCAGTGAGCCCGACGTGGGGCTCGAACCCACAAACTGTGAGATCATGACCTAAGCCGAAGTTGGACACTCAAATGACTGAGCCACCCAGGAGCCCCTTGTTCTTGTTCTTTTGCTTGTGAGGGTCTCCCCCTACCTCTCTGTCAGCCTCTTGAAGGCAGGAAAGGGGCTCTGCTCTGAGAACTCTCTGCTGAGCCTTCTCAATACATGACCTTATGTGCTCCTCTCTGGGGTCCTCCTGGATGCAGGAAACACTATCAACCAGTTCTATACACAGACGTGGGCATGGAAGCTCAGAATTGTGACCCTGCTCACCTGAGGATGCACACTCAGTGGCAAAGCCAAATTCAAACCCAGACGGCTCCCAGATCCTGTCCAGGGCTGGGCGCAAATAGGTAATTAGGAAACGCAACACTTCTTTCCTTCTTTGGGCCATTCAAGGTCTGACCTTGGCACTTCTGGACCCTGAGTGGAAGAACCGGAAGTCCGCCAGATTTTAGTGGGCCCTCAGCCTCGAGTAATGAGCCTGGATTTTACCTCCAAATTCCAACCTCCAGCAGAGTCCTGACCCATGAGGGTCGTGACAGGGAACGTAGGTATACGCATGAGACTTCTGCTCCCTGCCAGAGATTGCCAAGGCACCTATTTACTTGTTTATTTACTTAACACTTATTTTCTAGCTCACCTTAATTCTCCCCTAAAACCCTGAGAGGTAAGCAGCAGCATCTCCTTTTACACAGACAGGGAAACTGAGGCAGGGAGCAGAGCGGTGACTGGCCCGAGGCGCGACATGTGGGAACGGCAGGGCCAGGGTTTGAATTTGGATCCGCCTGTCCCCAGGGCTCAAGCACGTCCCTGTGGACTCTGGGACCTTTCCGGACAAGCCGATGGGGTGGAGAAATGTGAAGCAAGTGGTGGGCTCTCTCTCGGGCTAAATCTCAGTTCCAGGGCCCTTCTTTCTCCCCAAGGAAGGAGGACCATCTGGGGGAAATGGAAGGGCAGGACAGCCTCACCCACAGCACCGAAAGCAACACAGAAAACCTGCAGGCCCCCACCTGGGGGAGGGGGTGAAGGGGAGCCTCCGGGGCCGCCTCAGGGAGCCAGGCTGCCTCCCTAATCATTTAGCTGAAGAAGAGCAAAGTAATCACCACTTAGCAGGTTAATTAATCCCTGCAGCACCCCGGAGCGGGGTTGCCGCTGCGTGCAGGCCCACAAGGTCACTTGGAAAGGCAGGCCAGAGCCTCAGGCCTCTCTGCCTTGGCCTGAGTGCGTCTTCACACCAACCATTTACATGCACCCATCTGTTCACTCGAGAGTCACTGCACACCTACCGTGTGTCATCGTGTCTTAGCGTGAGAATGGCAGGGGCCACCTGGCCCTCCTGGAGCCGAGAGCCCAGTGGGAGGAAATGTGCAGCAGTTACCTGGACAAATGCCCCCGCCAAACTGTTTCCTGCTTCCCCGCCACGGCTCTGGCAGCCCCCTCTCTCTGGCATGTCCTTTTGCCTTGGCTTTGCCTGGCCACCTCCCACCCCTCTTTAAGCCTCAGTTCTGAGGTCACTCTATAAGTAGACTTTCCTGGGAGCTGGCTTGGATGTTCTTCCTCTGTTTTCTAAGAGGGCCCCTTAGTCCCTGCTTCCCTGGCCTGCTTCCTCCTCAGACTGTGAGGTTTGAACTTCAAAGTCCAGAATCTGGGGAGCCCCCATGGCTAGCACTCTGTTGATGCCCAACAAGTATTTGTAGAATGAATGTATGAGTTCAATCATGTGACCTGAAACAGTAACGCTGAGGCCTTGGTTTCCCCATCTGTACAATAAGGTCTTTCTGGGTCTAACAGTCTGTGACCGATAGGGCAGGGCTGTAATTCAGCCTCTGAGGGACCAAGGGGCCTCTGGAATGTCCAAACTGAGCATCAATCATCATAATCGACCCTACTAAAGTCACAAGCAGGCCAAAGCCTTGTGCATCCCCCCAGGGTCTGCCAAGGGGGCTGGTGTAGCCATCAAGTTCTCTGCAAGGAGCTGAAGCCGGCTCTGGCCCACCTAAGGAAAAAGGGGACTTTGAGGCATTCCAGCTTATCTCAGGCCTTAGAGGGGCACTGGACCACCAGGCCATCACAGCTCCTCTTGATGGGCAACTTTCACACACACACGGATCGCCTGGGGATCTGGTTAGAAGGCAGACTGGCCCAGGTGCTGAATGAACGCACCCAACTTTTACATCACTCACATCCTGGAGAGGGCACCGGATGGGCCCTGCTCCGGCTGGGTGCTTGTGCAGGACTTTCGGTGATGGGCAAGGGGGTAGGGGCACTGCTGTAGGTGAACAGCCATGGCCCTGGTCCCCATTCCTGTGTAGGCACTTCCTCCGGGAGAAGGGCGGGTCTTGGGATGGGGCGGCCACCCTAAGAGGGGCTGGCTGCAGCTGGGGCAGAGCCGGGCCAGCTCTTGCCACAGTGACCAGCCGTCCGAGCTGGTGAAAGGTATCATCTTTCAACCTGGAAAGTGATTTCCAGAGGCCCAGTGCAGGGGGGACGTGGAGGGGAGCAGAGTGGCAGGACAGTTTAAATAGCAGCTGTGTTCCTAATTTCCCCAGGAGGAGGCCTGGCCGCCCCTCCTCCGTGCTGAGTGTTGGCCATTAAAAACAAACAGTATCATTTGGTTCAATGTAAAATGAATTAAAGGAAATTAAACTGCAGGGGCCATGTGGCAAGCCTTGTCCTCCATTGTCTGAAGCCGTTTTTCATCTTCCCCAGTGAGGAACAACAGCTTGGGGGGTGTGGAGCAGAGCAGGACTAGATAAATAAATAAATAATGCAAACACCCCCCCCCCTTCCCCGCACCCTCTTCCTTCCTCCCTTCCGGCGCAGCACGACGGGTTTGGGAAATCCCAGGTGCCTGCCCTGTTCCTCCTGTGTCCCCTGGCGGTGGAATGTAGCCTCTGAGAGTCTCCCAGGGATCATAGTGAAGGAAAGAAACAAAGCAAAACAAGAACAACAAGAGAAAATGACGTGTGGGCCTCAGAGACAGGCAGGGCAGGAGGTTATGGACCAGCTAGCGGCCGGTGGTGGCTGGAGACAGGGTGTGTGGTGCCCAGATTGCTGGGAAGTGATTCCGACCGGCTGCAGCTTCACAGAATATTTGCTGTACCATTTGTGTTGAGGGAACTGAGTCAGGAGAGTGAGGGGGGTGAAAGATGGGCAGAGGGGACTGTGTGATGCTTAAAAGTTGGGGTTCTGGAAGGAGACTGCCGACTTCAAATCCTAGCCCTGCCATTTACTAGCTGTGTGATTCTCAGCAAGTAACTTACCCTCTCTGTGCCTCACTTTCCTCATCTGCAAATTGGGGGTTAGGGGAGTATCAGCCTTGGAGGACTGCTGTGAGCTCAATGCATGTTTATGAAGCTCCTAAAACAGTACTAGGCAAATTGGTTACTCTATATGATATTATATTATATTATGATATTTTACTATGATGGTCCTTGGGGCATCTCTCTTGGGATCCGGAAGACCTCACCTCAAGTCATAGCTCTGCCACAGACCTGCTGTGTGACCCTGGGTAAGTGAACGCAGCACGATCAAATGCGGTTCATTCCCACAATGCAAGGCTTACCAGAAAGCCTAACAGTACGGTTCTTTACTCTAACAGATCAATGAGGAAAATCAAATGACTTTTTATCAAGTTCAACAACTAGTCTTAAAAAATTTCAATAGGGGCACCTGGGTGGCTCAGGTCATGATCCCATAGTTTGTGAGTCTTAGTGCCACATGGGGCTCTGTGCTGACAGCTTGGAGCCTGGAGCCTGCTTCGGATTGTGTCTCTCTCTCTGCCCCTCCCCTACTCATGCTCATGCTCTCTCTTAAAAGTAAATAAATATTAAAAAAATTTTTTTAACCAATAAATTTGATTAGATGGCTGTTTCCTTGACACGATAAAACACTGGCCTCGGCCCCCAAATGGGCATCTTGTTTAATGGGGGACTGCAATGGACAGTTTCATGCTTCAGGTGAGGCTCTAGCATCCGGTTACGAATCAGATGCTGATCTAGAGGTTGCTGCCAGTGGTACTGTGTAAATGTGATTAGCATCTACAATCAGTTGACTTTAAGTAAAGGAGATTATCCTCAATAATCTGGGTGGGCCTTATCTAATTAGCTGAGAGGCCTCAGAGGTCTGCAGATGCCCAGAATGTTCCATTTTCTTTTCAAGGAAAAACTGAAGTTGAAGGCCTAGGCTTCATCTCGTGCTCTGACATTGATTGGTGGAGGCTGTGTGCATTGTTGCACTGAGAGAGAAGAACCCAGGTTGAGCAGGGCCAGATAGATTAGTGATGCCTGACATAGGCTGGTAAATGGGAGCTTTCAGGCTGTTTGCTCTCTCAGGCTTTAGCACTTCTCCAGGGATTAATGGGTACCTGAGCTACAAACTTCAAGCAGAGCAAACAAAGAACAAATCCTAGGGATGAGTGTGATCCTAAGAAGTCTTGCAGACCATTTGTTGCCTTAGGGTAAAATTAAAAATTAGCCTGGTGGGGCTCCTGAGTGTGGCTCAGTCGGTTAAGCATCAGACCTCAGCTCAGGTCCTATCTCTCGGTTTGTGAGTCCAGGGCCCCTGCATCTGGCTCTGTGCTGACAGTGCAGAGTCTGCTTGGGATTCTTGCTCCCTCTCTTTCTCTCTCTCTGCCCCTCCCCCACTTGCATGCACACATGCTCTTGTGCTCTTTCTCTCTCTCTCAAAAGAAAACATGAATAAACTTTAGAAAAAAACCTAGCCTGGATATTTCAAGTAGTCAAGTCCTTAATACCACACTTAGTCAAACTCACTTCCGTTGGTTTCCTTGGGGTTGGCTATTTCTCAAAGTGTCTGCCCTAGACTGCGGAGTTTCCCCCTTATACATAGCTTTCTTGCAAAGGCCAAACTAGAAGGAATTAGGAACATAAACAGATTCAAACTCCTGATTAGAGGTCAGTTCATTCCTGATCTGGATCTTTTTCTTAAAGATCCAGACATTAAATATTTTAGGTTGTGTGGTTCATACAGACTCTGTTTCCACTACTTAACTCTGTCTTTGCAGCATGAGAGAAGCCACAGCCGGTACTTACCTGCACGCGCATGGCCACGTTCTAGTAAGAGTTCATCAAAATAAGCACTGGGTCCACAGCTTAGGGCTTGCCACGCCCCAAACTAGATTTTGCAGCACATTGTGCTCCTCAATGAAAGGGTTCCATGGGGCACCTGGGTGGTTCAGTGGGTTAAGCCTCTGACTTCGGCTCAGGTCAGATCTCACGTTTGTGGGTTCGAGCCCCGCGTCAGGCTCTGTGCTGACAGCTAGCTCAGAGCTTGGAGCCTGCTTCCGGTTCTGTGTCTCCTTCTCTCTCTGCCCCTCCCCCTCTCATGCTCTGTCTTTCTCTGTATCAAAAGTAAATAAAACATTAAAAAAATAAAAAAAAAATAAAAGGGTTCCATGGTCAGCACACTGGGAAATGTCAAACAAAGGGAAATGAATGTGTTGATTGCAGGCTTTCTCAGAACCTCTACTATGTCAGTGTGCAAGTAGGGTAGGGGGTGGGCGTATAGATAATGCTCAGAGCATTTCCCAATGGTCAGAGCAAGTGAGGTGGGGGCCGCATCATGTGGGCTCAAACCTCGGCTCTGCCACTGTCTAGCCGAGTGGTTTGGGACAGGTAATATCTGTTCAGCTTCCCCACTATTTCAGTTTCCCCATCTGTGATATGGGCACAACGAGGCTGCCTATTTGCACTGCTGCTGGTGAGTTAAATAGACCGGCCCATGTGGAGTGTCCATCGGAGTGCCCAACACATGCGCCCTGAACATGCCTTAGATGTTCTTTAAAATAATTTGTTTAAAGTTTACTTTTATTTATTTTGAGAGAGAGATGAAGAGCAAGTGGGGGAGGGGCAGAGAGACAGGGACACGGAATCCCAAGCAGGCTCCACCCCATCAGTGTCAGCGCAGATCCCCTCTGAGGAGCTCTGTGAGATCGAGACCTGAGGTGAGATCGAGAGCCAGATGCTTAACCGACTGAGCCGCCAGGCGCCCCAATGGCCCGGATAATTACCAAGCAGTGCAGTGTATCCTGGGACGAGGGAATGAAGGAAAACGAGCGAGGGCAGCTACCACTGTCTTAAGGGGAAGGGGAAACCGCTATTTAACTCGAGTCCTGGAGAACCACAGAATCCATGGGTCAAAGAGGACGAAGCAATTCACAACTGTCCAAGGTGTCCTGAGAGGAATCTCTCTGAAAATCCTTAATAAATCTAAGCCTTTTCTACAGTACAAAAATCCAGGTGACCCCCACCCCTAAAAAGCTGACTTTAATTACTGCATGCCATGGGATACGCAGTCGAGTCCGCACAACACCCTTTGAGGTGGTGTGTTATGCAGCCCTTGAATTTCCCACCTTGGTCCTCAGGATTGTACTAAAATGGGCTTTCTCACCCAGGAGTCTGTCACGTTACAGAAGGAAGGGATTTTGCAGATGTAATTGAGGTTAGCCATCAGTTGACTCTGAGTTTATCCGAAGGGAGGCTATCTGGGTGGGTCTAATCTAACCATATGAGACCTTTAAAGGCAGAAGGGGAAGAAGACAGGAAGCAGGAGAAGGATTCTACAAGCCATTTCTAGCTTGAAGATGGAGGAGACTACAGGCAAAGGCCAGAGATTAGTCTCTGGGAGCTCAGAACGCCCCTCCCGGCCGACACCCAGCAAAACGGGGACTTCAGTCCTATGCCCACACAGAACTGAATTCTGCCAACAACCTGAATGAGGCTGGAAGAAGATTCTCCTCCAGAACCTCTAGATATGACCAGTTCTTTGATTTTGACCCTGTGAGACCCCCACAAAGAGAACACGGTCAAGTCCGCCTGGCTTCTGACCTACAAAACTGTGAACTAATACATGAGTGCTGTTTGAAGCTGCTAAGTTGGTAGTAATTTGTTAGGCAGTGATTGAAAACTACTAGTGGGGGCTCCTGGGTCGCTCTGTCCGTCAAGCATCTAGCTTTGGCTCAGGTCGTGATCTCACAGTTTGTGGGTTCAAGCCCCATGTCGGGCTCTGCACAGACAGTGTGGTGCCTGCTTTGGATTCTCTCTCCCTCCCTTTCTCCCCCTTGCACTCTTGCTCTCTCTCTCAAAAATAAATAAACTTAAAAAAAAATTAATAGCGGTAGGCACTATTACTATCTGCAGAGATGTCTGCAGGGTCGACTCCTTCTGAGGCCTCTCTCCCTGGTTTGCGGGGGCCTGACTTGTCCCTGTGTCCTCGTGCGGTCCTCCCTAGGTGAGTATGTGTGCACAAACGTCCCCTTCGGTAAGGACACCAGTCAGATCAGGACCCAACCTAATGACTTCATTTCAACGAAACTGCCTGATTCGAGGATCTTTGTCCAAACACAGTCCCATTCTGAGGTACCAGGGGTTAGGATTTCAACCCCTGAATTTTGGCTGGGGGGCGGGGGGGGGACACACACAATTGAGCCTAGAACGGGGGAGCTGACTCGGGGCCATAAAACAAACATTTAACCTAGGGTTTCTCAACCCCGGCACTGCTGACACTTGGACGGGATCGTTCTTGGCTGTGGGGTGGGGGGTGGGGAGCTGGCCTGTGCACTGCAGGAGGTTTACCAGCATCCCCGGCCTCTCCCCACTAAAAATAGCTAGCCTCCCGAACCCATTGGGACAATCCAATATGTCTCCAGAAATTGCCAGACGCCCCCCTCCCAGTTGGGAACCACTTGTTTAGCCCCTTCTAGCACCCTCTATGCAAGAATCTGGGGCCAATGCAGCTGGCCCTTCCAGAAGTTCTGCACTTGCATCCACGGGATGATGTGCTGTAAGAACTGGAGCCTCGGACACCCAGACCAGCCCTGGAGTAGATAGATGTCTGTCGGGGAGGGGAGGGCAGAGCAGAGAGCGGAAAGCTTGACCTCCAAATGGGGGTGGGGGAGAGACTCAGTCGGTGGGGAACCTCTCTCAGAGCGAAAGTGCTGGGTTCAGGGCCCAGAAAATAGAGGGATTTTAATGGCACAAAAAGCCTCATGAATCCTCTCGGCTCTCACGTCAGAGAAAACCACCTTTCTTAACTTTCGTCCCGTCTCCCTCTCTCCCTTTCCACCCCTGCACTTGGAGGTGAGCCAGTGAGGCTGACATCTCATGGAGTCTCCCCCTCCTGAAACCTCTTGTCCAAGGGGGTGTGTGTTCGGACTGTGCAGTCCGACAGGAAGTTCAGCCTCAGAGGATTTTGGACTCAGGAAGGGCTTGTTCTTTCCTAGTACGGAAAAGGCAGAAAGTTGGCCAAATGCTGGGTTCCTTGGAGAAAACCGTTCAGCGAAGCCTTTCCTTGTTTTAGACGGAGCTGGCCCTAGGAGCTGCCCAGCGGCTACGCTGGTCTTCTGCCTTCTGAGAATCTGAAAAGGCTAAAAATGACCACTTCTAGGGATGAGGAAGCTGAGGGTTCCAAAGAGTGAAGTCACTTGCTCAAGGTTGCATAGGGACCACATCACGGAGCCAGGATTTGGACCTAGTTTTGCTCAAGGGTGGCGTTTTCCGTTCTTTGGAGCTGCCCTACTTACCAGAGCCAAAGAATTCTTAGACAAGCGCCTGCTTTTCTCTTTTCCCATCTGAGACATGGGCAGAATGGCAGCTTCCTGCTACCCATACCATTGGGAGGCTGAAGAAACCCTGACCTCCGAATGTTCTAGAACAGGGCTGTCCAAAGAACATACTACTGAGAACTGGAAATGTGGCCAGGGCAACTGGGGAATCAAACTTTAAATTTAACTGATTTAAATTTAACTAGTCACATGTAGGGGTGTCTGGCTGGCTCTGTAGAGCATGGATTCTTGATCTTGGGTTTGTAAGTTCGAGCTCCACATTGGGTGTAAAGATAACTTAAAAAAATAAAATCTTTATTTAAAAAAAAAGTAGCCACATGTGGCTTGTGGCTGCCATATTGGACCGTGCAGTGCTAGAATTCTGGATGAAGACTATTTCATTTTAATAAAAGCAAGGAGCAATGCAGACAAGCCAGATTTTTAGTCATTATTACTACTTAATATAGGAGTTCAAGTGTATGAGATTCATGTTTATGGGACAAGAGTCTTACCCTTCTAACTAGGTCTGGATTAGGTTACTATAAAAACAGGTTTCATACTTATTTTTATATTCTCAGGGTCTAAGATCGCCCCTGTCAGCCAATAGGTCCTGAATAATGTCAGGGGGCCTTGTGTGGGGGGGGGAAGGAGTCACAGAAGAACTCTATGTTATTGAGGAAGGAAATAAAATGGGGGTGTGGTAAGGCAATTTGAGGACAACCACCTTCAACAGGGTGGTTAGGGAGGTGACATGGTCTCAGAGTAAGTGACACTGGAGCAAAACTTGAATGATGGGAAGGAGACAGTCATGGGGACCGAGGGAGAAAACTGCCCCAGGCAGAGAGGACAGTAAATGCAAAGGGCCTGAGGCAGAAGGCCACCAGTGGCTAGTCCGGACTGAGCAAGGGAGACAGACGGTCACCGGTGATGAGGTCAGACAGGCGGGTAGCAGCCAGGTGGGGCAAAGCTACGACACACGGGTTACACACATTATCTGGATTCACAGTACAAGGGGCTGCTGCTCTAGATACCCAGCCAGCGTGATGGTTTGGGGTCGGCTGCCATCCTTAACCCCATCCCCGTCTTGGCTGGCCAATGAGCCCAGCACTCCTGGGAGACCCAGGTGGGAGAAGATTCCTGACGGACCCTTCGGTGTCCCGAGGCATCTGGGACTTGGTGGCGCACCCGGTCTCACACGTCAGGGACTGGAGAGCCATCAAGCAAATCCAAATGCCAAAAGCCCTTCCAGTATAACGATTATCATATTAAAAACCAACCCACCCTCTCAGTGGATGGCATGGAGGCGCGGGACAGAGCATCTGCGCTGTGAGCCATTAGGGGTCCCTGACAGATGTGCTCTCTCCCCCCTCCCCCCCCAGCTGCAAATGAAGACCCGTCCTTTTCTTCTGCCCAGACAAGGATTGATGAGGATTCGGAAGAGCACTCAGACAGGCAAGGAAAGGCTGTGAACCTTTTCCAAGCCTGCAATTTATCTTGAGGAGACTATTCACATCACTTTTTACAGGCTGGATTATGCTGTGACCTGGCACATTAATCTCGCCGAATAAAATAATAATAATCAGAAAAAGGGAGCTGGACAGTTGCCAGGGACGCATTAATAACTGTCGCCACACCTCAGCGGCACAGGGAAGGGGTGCCGGGTCATATCCCCACCCCTTGGCCCCCAGAAGTGCCAGTCTGAAGAATAAGGAAGTGAGGGAGCCATGGTCTGAATCTGGGGGAATTTTATATAGATATGGGGACCGCTCTCCTTAGTCAAGTCTGAGCAATTTCCCAAATAAATCCAGGGAGCTTACATAGGAGGGACTACGGCCTAGAAGCTCAGAGCAGGGGGTTCTGGAGTCGGATTCCCTGAATTCAAATCCCTGCTTAGCCACTTCGGTGGCTGTGTAGCTTCGGGTTCCTTCCTTAATCTCTCCCTGTACTTGTTTTCTCCTCTGGAAAACGGGGATGAAAACAGCACCTGTCAGGAGTGTATAGTGGCACAGCCATTGTGGAAAACAGTGTTGCAGTTCCTCAAGAAGTGAAAGGATTACCCCATGACCCAGCAATTCCGCTCCTAGGGATGTGCCCAGAAAAACTGTGTTCCAACGGATACCTGTACACACCTGGTTGGCACAGCACTAGTCACAACAGCCAAAGTGTCCATCAAACCCAAATGTACATCAACAGAGGAATGGGTGAGCGAATGGTGGTCTATCCACACCAAAGAGTATTCAGCCATAAAAAGGAATGAAGTGTAGCTACTTCAACACGGAGGACCCTTGAATACATTATGCACAGGAAAGGGAAAGAAGCCAGGGGCGGGGTCACATAACACGAGTCCACTTCTATGAAATGCCCGGAATGGATAAATCCAGAGCGGTTGGAAGCAGATTAGCAGGTGCCCAAGGCTGGGGGTGTGAGGGGGCACTGGCTGCAAACGGGGAGGGTTCCATCAGGGGTGATGAAAATGTCCCGGAACTAAAGAGAGGCGGTGACGGTTGCACAAACTGTGACTACGCTGAACGTCGATGGCATCGAATTGTGTACTTTGAAAGGATTACTGGTTAATCTTACAGTGTGTGAACAGGACTTCAACAAAACACACACACACACCCCAACAGCACTTGCCTTGGGAGACAGATGTCAGAAGGAGATGAACACCTGGCCAGTACAGTGTGGGCTCCACACGCACTGCTTCTACTGCTAAGTGTTAACTGTGAGGTTTGCAGTCTTTGGGATGTGATTTCACGCAGTTTCTGTTCGGTGACAAGAGAGAGTGACATCTACCACTCCAGGATTAAGACTGATGAGACAACGTCTTCAGTTGACCATAAACTCCACGAGTGTAGCGATTTTTGTCTACTTTGTTCATGGATATATCCCCAGTGCCTACAACAGGGACAGACACGTAGCTGGCATTCAGTCACTGTGTCCTGGGCAAATGGCAGACTTAACATACTGCCTAGCACCTGGTTAGTGCTCAGCGATGCTTGGCCGTATTTATTATTATTGGTTTGGCTTCTAGGTATCTTTAAGGTTCTCTATATGGTCCTTCCAGCACACAGAAGGGAGTACTACTTTGTCTTGTGGATTTCTGTGTCTTCATGACAGAGGTGTTTGGACAGCTACCAGAGACAAGAGGTTTGGCAGAGTTGGGAGAGGAAGTTAAGTTCTCATTGCTGCTAAAAGAGGAGGTGATGAGAGTCAGTGCAGCCGGCTAGACTATCGACTCATTGATTCACCCATCCATCTACCCATCCATTCGTCCATCTACTTCTCTGTCCTTCCATCCATCCACCCACCCACCCACCCACTCACTCGCCTACCATCTATCCACATGTCCACCAATTTTCCCAACCAGCCATCAAATTTATCCACCTACCTGTGTATCTATTCACTCATACATTCATCTGCACATCTACCCAGACACACTTGCATACAGTAAATGCTTCTGAGTGCATATCAGATGCTGGGGATCCATCAACAAACAAGCTAGATGCATTCATTTCTGCCATCACAGAGGTGACAAGCAGAGAAGTAAGCAAGCAATTACAGTCAGGGTGGCGAGTGCTCAGATGAGGGGGGTAGAGGGTGCTCTGGGAGACCTCATAGGGGGCGCCATCCCTAGCCCGAAGGGGCAGGGATGGTTTCTAAGAGGCTGTGATCCACGGAGCAGGAGTTAGTTACGACATGAAACAGGGGAAGGGTCTTTGAGGCAGAAGGATCAGCAGGTGCAGTAAGTAGGAGACAGGCTACCACATAACCCACTCTGGAAACTGTGCAAGTTAGTTAGGCAAGATCTCAGTGCCTCCGTTTTCTCGTCTAGAAAACGGGTTAAGGAGAGCATTTCCCACATGTCAGAACGGTGCCAGTTGCTATGTGTGAAGAAATGAAAGAAGTAGAGGCCGAAGCAGAGAACAGAGTGAGGGGCAGGCGGGGAGGAAGAAGCAACTGCAATGGGGAAGCATGAGGACAGGTGGGTGGGACCAGCGGCGGGGGCTGCAGAAAGGGGCCTCACGAGACAGAGGCAGGAGATGTGATGACAGAAGCAGAGAGCAGGGAGAGAAAAGAGAGAAGGACCCGGATTCTGGGGATGGAGGAAGGAACACAACACCTTGATGTTGGCTCAGGGAAACACACTTTGGAAATCCGACCCCCAGAACCACTGGACAATAAATTTGTGTGGCAGCTTGTTACAGCCATGGTAGGAGACGAATACGCTACAGGAATAAATACCTCTGCCTCTCTCGCCTTTCAGGCTTTCTGCTGGTGAACCCAGCTGGGAGCTGGGGGCTGTGGGAGCCCGTGGGCACAGTTCACCCAGGTCAGCCTCCAGGGCAGACAGCAGGGTGGGAAGGAAACGTGGACAGGGTATCTGGAGGGGCAAGAGGAAGACATCCAGCACTGAGGAAACTGAGGCACAGAGAGGTTACGTAACTCATCCAAGGTCGTGAAGACTAGACAACACTAGGAAGCGTTGTGAATCACTGAGTGCTGACTATGTGCCAGGCGCGGGGAAAAGCAGTTCCCACTTCCTACCAGCAGTAGTACTTAGTTCCAAGTACTAACTTCTTAGTGCTTACGAGGAAGGTGCATTCTTGTTATCAGTTGACAGATGAGGAAATTAAGGCTCAGAGAGGTTTCACCATCTGCCCAAGTCACACAGCTGGGAAGGGGTGGAGCTGGGACCTGAATGTAGACGTGCCCAATGCCAGAGGTGCCACAAAGTCCACGTGTGTAACTGTTAGGCCACATCACTGCCCACTGTCAAGTCCCAGCCGCCTACATGGTACATGGTGTGAGCTCGGGGCAAATATAATGGTCAGGATGGCCTCCGAGGGGCGGGGGGAGGCCTCTCAGGACTTCTTGAGGTCCGTTGTTTCCCTTCTGTCATTCCTTTCTGTGTCCCTTTTTGTCTTTATGCCATTTTAGACTTCCTGGCGCGGCCCGCAGCCCCAGAGCTGTGGCTTCAGCTGAGGAAGCCACAACAGCCGAGCATTCTGGTTCAACCAAATAAACCACCTGGTCAGGGGGTGGGGTGGGGAGTGTGATGCAGGGGACAAAATGGGACTCGGCCTGCCCTGGCGTGAAATAATAAGAAACATCTATCAGTTTTGCCCCTGGTTGCTGAGCTTAACCCCCTGGAATTTCCTAGAATATCTTTGGGTCTAGTGAGGGGACTCCTGGTGGGCTCCCGGATGGCAGCTGCTCACCAGGAAAACCAAGCCATGGTTAGAGGCTTAGGACTTTCAGCCCCCCTTCCCTTATTCCGGAGAGGTGTTATGACCCATCATGGAAATGGAGTTATGATCCATCATGCATGTGTGACAGTGTCCACAAAAATCCCAACAGTGCAGGATATTCTGAGGACTTTGGGGACGGGAACACGTCCACAGGTGAGGAGGGAGCTCCTGGGCTCAGGTCCCTCCCAGACCTCACCTTCATGCCTCTTCCCCTGGCTGCTCACTGGTGTCCTCGGCCATATCCTTTATCATATGACAGGTGCGTAACCGAAAGCGTTACCCTGAGTTCCGTGAGCTCTTCCAGCAAATGACTGAACCCAAGGAGTGGGTCACGGAGACCCTGATTTCTAACCAGTCGGTCAGAAGCACCAGTGACGATCTGGACTGGCAATGAGTGTCGGATGTGGGACGAGGACAGTCCTGCAGGACCGAGCGCTTAACCTGTGGGATCTGATGCTACCTCCAGGTAGACAATGTCAGAATTGAGCTGAACTGTGGGACACCCGGTTGGTGTTGGAGAATCGCCTGACATGTGGGAAACCCACACACATGGGGTCAGAAGTCCTGAGTGTGTGAGTGAGGAAGGGACATGGCAGTGTCTTTCCTGTGCACCTGGCCTCGGGCTGTGGGCACACTCAAGACGGATGGCCAACTCCAACCTGCTCTCTTGCCAACCAATGCCTGGCGTGAATTCTGAGTTTGTTTTCTTTTATGTTATTTATTTTTGAGAGAAAGACAGACACTGAGTTCATGAGCAGGGGAGGGGCAAAGACAGGGAGAGAGGGAATCCCAAGCAGGCTCCATGTGGTCAGAGCAGAGCCTGACGCGGAGCTCAAACTCACAAACCGTGAGATCCTGCCCTGAACTGAAATCAAGAGTGTGACGCTTCACTGACTGTGCCACCCGGGCGCCCCAAATTCTTAGCTTTCTGAGGGTGAAAAGATGGCTGCCTTTACAGAATGGGAAGGAGGAGTCTCCAGAGACCTCTGTCCAGATTCCCTGCTACAGTCTTCCCTCAGAGGCACGGGCATTCAGTACCCCAGAGATGCTGCTTTCTCCTAGCTCTGCTCAGCCCTCTGAATTACAATAGTTCTCCCCCAAGACCGCTCCACCCCAACACCTGTCAGCCGCCTTTCCCTGCAGGCAAAGCACCCCCGCCACCACGCCCAGTCCCGTGTCTGTGGCAGACATCACTAATCGATCACAGAACTCATTTCTTCTGAGCCTCAGAAGCCCTCCGGTTAAAGAACGACACTCCTGAGGTCACAAAGAGTGGAGCCCTACGAAAGCCACCCATCCCTGGGAGAGCAGGATGTGTCAACCTGCTTTTTTCCTGTCTCAGGTGAGACTTAGATGAAAACTATACCAAGGGCAGTTCTGAACAATGAAACTTAGGAAGTGTCCTTGGAGAGCAGAGGATGGTGATGACAACAAGAAGCCAGGCTCAGACTCGAGGAATTGTGAGAAACGTGGGTGACAGGCTCTGTGTATTTTAGACGCTGGTAATCGCTCCGGCCGGGCCGATTCTTTCCTCCCCCAGAAGATGCCCCGAGGCCCCTGCATGACGGGCGTGACTGGGGCTCCCTCGTGGACACAGCCAGTGCCTACCTTGGACTTGACAGCCAGGATGATCTTGGGCAGGGCCACGACGAGGCACTTGAGGGCGATGGTGACGTACTTCAGCACAAAGTCTGCGATGCCCACGATCCACAGCAGGTCGAAGAAGTCCAGTGTCTCCAGGTTGGGCTTCAGGAATATGAGGCTGGGGTGAGGGGAGGGACAGAGTCAGGATGCTCACTTAGGATCCCGGGCCCTTAGAAGCTCCTTCGCCTCACTCTGGGAGCTCTGACAATACATCCTGTAGAAAGAGCACTGAACTGGGACTCAGACATCTGTGTCCTGTTTCTGAATCTGATACTAAGTTGCTGTGTGACCTCAGGTGGGTGTCTTAACCTCTCTGAGCCTCAGTTCCCCTGAGGGCTATGCAATGAGATTGGCCAGGAGCATGGTTAGTTAAGGTCTCCTCCAGTTTTAGGAGTCCACAACAGGCTTCACAAGAGGAAGCAAGAGGGAGGCGGGCAGGCAGGCTGGCCAGCACTGTGCAGGGAGGAGAGGAACTGATGTGCAGACGCTGTGCTAAGCTACTTACTTACCGTACCTCTCTGTCCCGCAGAGTGGACACTGCTTAGTCCCAATTTATGAATGAGGCCCAAAAGGTTGGAGAGGTGAACTAAGTGGCCCAAGGTTACACTGCATGAAAAGCATATGGGCATTAATATCAGACCTGAATTTGAATCCAGTTTCCTCCACTGATTGGACGCTGGGCAGATATTACCTCTGTAAGCCTCAGTGTTTTCATCTGCAACATGGGACTCATTCCCTCCTTCAGGTGGGATCCAAGGAGCTAAGAGACCCTGCCGTGCGGCAGTGACAATGAGCAGCAACTCCACAAGCTAGGCACTATTTAATCTGCCCCATTTTGCAGACGAGGAAACAGAGGCATGGGAAGACCAAGTAACACGCACCAGGTGCTACAGATACTAAGGGACAGAGGTAGATTCAGACACGGGAAGCCTGGCTATCGTCAGGGCCTTCCATCTTTATTCCACAGCAGCGCCACGGAGGCCGTAAACCCGTCCTACCGGCTTGGGACCAGGGAAGTTGACTCCACGCTCAGTTTCTGTACTTACCTTGTTAAACATGGACATCAAGCCATTCTCAAACTGCCACCGGTCCGTGGACCACACTTTGAGGAGCACTGCTTTCTACCCCCAGAAGAGGAGGATGTTATTCATCATAATAACGTATGAGCTAAAATATCCTGGCTGCTTCCATCGTGCTGGCCTCTTCTGCGCACTTTGCACGTCTTAACTCATTTCATTTTCCCAAAGAGTCTAGGAGGCAGGCTCTGGGACTGATTATTCCAATCTGAGCTGGGGAAGAGCGCTAAGAGGTACCGTCACCTGGCCGTGGCTCTGGGCTAGAATGGGAGCCAGGACAGGAACCAGCATCCAAACTGCCCACGTCTGCTTGCTTTTCCTCCTGCTGGATTGGAGGCTCTGAGCAAAGGCCACACCCAGTCCTCTCTGCCCTCTGTAGAGCAAGAACAGTGCGCCCAGCCCAGCGTGGATGCTTTCTCCGTGCTCTGACATACTCTGCTGGGCTGGCAGGGAGGAGTGCACACCAGGCTCCCTTACTACAGCCTCCTAGGAATCAGCTGCTCTGTTTGTTTTTAAAGTTTATTTATTTTGAGATAGAGAAAGAGAGAGAGAAACAGAGACAGAGAGAGAGGTGAGAGAGAATCCCAAGCAGGCTCTGCGCTGTCAGTACAGAGCCTGACTCGGGGCTCAGTCCCATGAACCATGAGATCATAACTTGAGCGAAAATCAAGAGTTGGATGTTTAACCAACTAAGCCACCCAAACTGGTCTGGTTTTTACTTTTATTTTTAAAAAATCGATTCCTATTTATAATAAAGATTCCCAAGGGGCTAGAGTAGGGCAAAATCAATAAAAACAATCAGGGGCGCCTGGGTGGCTAAGTCGGTTAAGCACCTGACTTCAGCTCAGGTCATGATCTCGAGGTCTGTGAGTTTGAGCCCTACATTGGGCTCTGTGCTGACACTTCGGAGCCTGGAGCCTGCTTCGGATTCTGGGTCTCCCTCTCTCTCTCTCTCTCTCTGCCCCCCACCCCTGCTCGTGCTCTTTCTCTTTCAAAAATAAATAAACATTTAAAAAAAAATCGAAAAATAAAAACAACCTAGTTTGGCAATCTTACCCGATACCTCTGTGTCCTTTCATGTTCCTGCCTTGTCTCCAGAGGACACCTCATCTCCAGGCTTGAGTGGCCCTCCGTGTTACGATCCAGGGAGAGTCTGGCAGCCAGGTGCTCTTTTCCTCTGCTCCTGTCCCCGCTCCCCGCCCCCCCCTCCGGGATCTCGGGCTGGTTAGCGGACTTCTACACTCTACTTCTCTAGGACACTTCTTGGTGACAATACATTAAGATCTGCCTTGCACTCATCTCGGAGACACTGACTGGTCTTACATTCATCTGTCTGGGTTTCAGCTCATCACCTTAGGGGGTTTCTTCTGTTTTGGCTTTTGGAGGAGGGATGGGGACAAAGTGTTTCTGCATTCTGATCACTAAGTCCACTTGTTTCTAAGGTACCATATGAACTTTAATGGACTGATGTATTTTACTGTAGTTTCACTCCCCATTAGGCACCATCACCAAGAGGTATAGTAATTTATTATAAAAGAATAATATCAATCAGGAAAGGATTATGATACATCAGTGTTTCAGTACTTCTCATGCACTATATGGCATTTGGCCTTCCTAATAATTAGTCTGTCGGTGGACAAGGCAAGAATAACCTGGTCCTGGTTCTGCAAATGAGGAAACCAGGCGAGGCATAAGGAAGCTCCATTATTTGCCAAAAGGTGCGAAGGTGGTGAAGTGGAAGGGTGCCGGTCATCAGATTTCAAATCCTAGGATGATTCAGTCTTGCTGTTAAGGGCTGCCTAGCAGGACGAAGACTCATTAGGAAAAACTGCATTAAGCCTCAGTTTCCTCACCTATGAAATGGGGCCATCAGTACCCTGCCGGGTCACTGAGAGGGTAAAGTAAGGCGACGGCTGTGCGTATCACAACACACTCTAGACACTGACATCATTACACAAGGGGGCTCAGCTTCGCTGCTATTCTCCCAAGCCTCTCTCTCTCCCTTTCTGTGCTGCCAGTTTGACTCAGCTCTGGTTTGACGGGGGCACGGAGGTCTGAGCCTGTGAATGTGATCATGCCCAGGGAATGGCATGAGCTGGAAATTCATCCAAGATTCTGGGAAACTCCACCTCCTCCACCCTCCACTTGATATTCTGGGCCCAGACAATAATGCGTTGTGTGTGATGTGTGCTGATGCCTTACAACTAACTCTCCAAATGGCTTTTATGGGGTGGCCCCAGAGAGTGGGGAAACTGTGTGCACGTTCCTCAAAGCCCATTCTTAAAACAGATGACCATGATTTGAAAGCTTTGCTGGACCTACAGGCCTTCTCTGGCTAACCCGCACCCCCCCCCCCCACGATGTGGTTACTCAAAATGCAAAATCACACACATGGCTTACAGCATATTTCTACTAGAGAGCCCTGCTCTAGCATGCGTGCATACAACAAGAGGGTGGGATTTAAAGGTCACGTGACACACAGCCACTGCTCTGTTCTCAAGGGAAGGAGTTGTGTGTCCCAAGCCCAGCAAAGTACCCCCCACATTCCCACTAGGGGTCACCCCCCCACTCACCTGTTGTACAGCTGCTGGGAACTGAACGTATAGAGCACATACAGGGTGTTTCCTGCCAGAAAGGCCAAGATCCACAAGATGACCAGCACCGATCTCTTTTCCTGGAGACAAAGCAAGAGATTTGTAGGGATACTGCAATGCCTGAGGTGCACATGGCAAAACATTCCAGAATGTTCTCTGATAAGTGCCAGTTTTCCCCTTTCTCAAAGGTTTGGAAAAAGCAGGGTTGATGGTGAAGGGGAGGGAACCCAAGGGGTGGTCACAGAGAAGGTGACAAATGTGGAAACGTGTGGGGCGCCTGGATGGCTCAGTCGGTTAAGCATTGACTCTTGATTTCAGCTCAGGTCGTGATCTCATGGATCATGGATCTCATGGATTGGACTCTGTGCTGGGCATGGAGCCTGCTTAAGATTCTCTCTCTCTCTCTCTCTCTCTCTCTCTCTCTCCACACATGCACCGCACATGCGCGCGCACACACACACAGAAACCTGTTATGTGAAAAGGCAGGAAGGCACTGCAGTTAGCAGTACAGCTCCAGAAACCAGATGGCCTGGGTTCAAACCCTTGGTCTGTAATCGGAGGGCTGGGCAAGTTACTGAAACCTTGGATTTCCCTCTCCTCATCTGGAAAATGGGTATATGCTGTGTCTCCATAACGGACTCGTGAGAATCCATGTGCACGAAATCCTTAGAACAGTGCTGTACACAGTAAATGTTAGTTTACGCTTCGTGTAAAGAACTGAGGCACAGAGAAGGCAAAGAGCTCTTGCTCAAGGGCACGTGTTCTAAGCCTCCATGCCCTTGTCTGAGGATGGGAGTTTTGCTACAGATTAAGTTTCAAAGGTAAACATTCAGTCTACTGTGGGTTCCTATTTCAGGCTCGATGAATGCCAGGCCTTCCCATGACTTTACAACTCAGCGGTAAATTCACATCTACAGGTTGGCAAGTTCTGCTCCCACTTTTTCTAGCGTGGACCTCTGGGCTACTATCCGGCCTGACCATTCAACGTAGGGCCACGGCGCTAGGGTTAAATTCAAGCGTGTACATGAGGCCATCAAAGTCTTTGCCCAAGTCATCCCTATTTCTCTCTTCAGCTTCATTTCTTTTTTTGTTTTCATGTTTATTTATTTTGAGAGAGAGAGACAGAGCAGGAGTTGGGGAGGGCAGAGAGAGAGGGAGACACAGAATCTAAAGCAGGCTCCAGACTTGATGGAGGGCTTGAACTCAGGAACCATGAGATCATGATCTGACCCGAAGTCGGACACTCAGCCGACTGAGCCACCCAGCCGCCCCACTCTAGCCTCATTTCTGATTAGTCCCCAGGAAGACAAGAAGGAAAACCTTCTTGGTTTCCTGTTTCCCGGCAGCTTCTCGGGCTGAGAGCGATCGCGGGGAACTTGTGGAGAAGGTGCAGAGCAGGGGGCTTGTGTTCTGGGGAGACAGGCACGCGGACCCCTGTGCTGCTGAC
Source organism: Helogale parvula (assembly GCA_004023845.1). NCBI lineage: Eukaryota > Metazoa > Chordata > Mammalia > Carnivora > Herpestidae > Helogale > Helogale parvula. The sequence continues at coordinate 658,259 of PJEM01000129.1, read as the reverse complement.
TCTCAAAAGCTCATCTTTTCCTGGATCGGGGCGGCTGCGTTGCTGGAATAAGATGAGGTCATCACTTTCCCAGTGTAACCTTCCCTGAGGTTTTGGTAAATGCTCCACTGTCTCCAGACACAGATCAGTGCTCCACGCAGGGTTACAAAGCACATTTCCATAGTAGGCAAAATAAATGCATCTCCATCCACCCATTATTCCAGGCGTGGTCAAGGTTAATGACCCTAGAAACCACCTCCAACCGACCCACGGCTCTTATCAATGTGAATAATCTATTCAGCAGCCCTTCTTACTCCAATAAATAATGGATTCCAGCTTAATCCCCCTGCAATCCAAACCAGAGGTGGAATACAAAGAGAGAATTAGCAAAATGCCCTGAGAAGCCAAACTCTGAAGGACAAAGGGAGAGCTGTCTAGCAGAAAGTTGATGACGTCTTAACTTGCTAAAGGTCACGGAGAATCTCCTTCACAGAAAATAGGTACAGGTGCGTAAAACATCACCTGTGTCTTCAGAGGGTTCAAGGTTCCCTACTTGGAATGCCTATCGATGGACGTAGGCACTCTTTTGCCCCCTAAAACGGAAGCGAAGGTGCCACTTGGATATTATTGCATTTGAGAGAGAGCTAGCCCTAAAAGCGTCCCGCTATGGTGTTAATCAGTCTGCTGTCCTAATGGCAGCAGAAAGGGGTCTGCATGAAGAAGAGGGGACCGAGGGTCATGGAGAACCTCTGCTCCTGCCCAACCCAGGACCTCCAGGTGCTCATGTGTCAAACAGAGACTGAGCTGCCCTCCTGCCTCATAGAGGCTCTGATGCTTCTGAGAAAAGCCCAGAGAAGGGTCCGAGGACGGTGGCTGTTACCGGATCATCTGCACAGTAGAGGGCGTGTGCCTTCTTGGAAGGAGCTCAGTTATGTGTTTCCGATATGCCAGGCCCTGTGCTAAATGCCTCCTAAGCACTATCTCACGTGAACGGTTCATCTTCTGGGGCGGTACTTGTGACTGAGATCACCAAGGTGACCTGTCCACGGGCCTGTGTGCCAGTGGCCGGAGGAGCTGGAGTATCAACCTGGGGTGAGCATGGCCTGTGGGCCCTGTGCTGGGGTTCACCACCACTTCAGGCCTCCCACACAAGGCACGGAGTGGGTCTGAGCCATTGTTCCCCCACGGGGAAGATCACGTAAGGATGATTCTGCCTCCCTCCAGGGCTGCTGGGACAAATCTGCTCTGTGAGCTGTGCCGTCCGCCCAGCTTTGTGCTGGGAGTGGTCAGCGCCGCACAGATGACGGTGGTGAAACTGTATGGCCAGCCAACAGCCCAGTGGAATGGCCTTAACCGCAAGAGTAGCCAGCCAGATAAGGGTGCCATGGGCACATGGGGGGAGACCCTGCTGTTGGAGAGGTGTGGGGAAAAGATGGCAGGCGATCTGTCCAGGAGCGGCAGGCAGAAGAACAGCCTCGCCTCCCGCAGGTGTCCCCATCCTGACCCCGGTAACCCAGGGATATGTTAGCTCACATGACAAAGGGGACTTTAGGCTGCTACCCAGCTAACGCTGAGATAGGGAGAGACTCCAGGATTTTCCAGCTGAGGCCGATGTGATCACAAGAGTCCCTAGAAGTGGAAGAGGAGACAGGAGGGAGAGTCCCAGGGAGAAAGGACTATGGGCAGGTGGGCATAGAGGCTGACTCCAAGGAGAAGGAAAGGGGCCACGAGCCCAGCTCCTGGGAAAGGCGAGGGGATCTCCTCTGAACCCTCTGGAAGGAACACTTCTGTTGACACCAGTCCTTACCTGGAGAGACCCACTTAAGACTTCCAACCCACAGAACTATAAGGGAGTAAATCTATTGTTTCAGCCACTGGCTTTGCAGTCGTGCGTTACAGCTGCCTCGGAGACTAATTCACAGGTGACTCACCTTCAGAGAGACCTGTTCTCGCAGCGTGGAGTTGGCATAGGCAAAGGTGCTGGCCATCCCGATGCACACGGCAATGCCTGCGGGACAGAGGACGGTCTGACAGTGCCCACTTAGACGCACCAGACCTGGCCCTGGCTTACCGGGGACCGTGAGCAACATTAAACAGTCACTACCCTCTACTGCCTCACACCAACCAAGTGGCAAAGTTTCTGCTGCCAACCTCCCCAGCACGGAGGAGGAAACAGCTCAGAGAAGGCGACTGACTTGTCCCAGGTCACACAGCTGGTCGGCCAGGGTAGAAACTCAGGTCTTACTCAGAATCCCATAATCCTAAGCACCATGCACCATGGAGGCCTCTACTGCCTTGCCCTGGCACCGGGGATGACCCACCCCGCACCCCCCTTCCCAACGGTGAAGCTCCTGGTTGACACCCCTGTGACCCACTGGACTCACCGAGCTTGTGCTGAAAGCACACTTTGGCCAGGAGGATCAGGATGAAGGGCAGGCCTTTCTGGAGCCAGCAGACCACGGCCTTCAGCTCGGACAGGGCAGGGGCGGGCGTCCCCGGCTGCTCATCGCCCCCCTCGTCGGAGTGAGCGCGGTGGTCCCCACCCACATGCTGAAGCAGCGAGCTCCCGCGGTGGGCTCCGTGGTGGAAGTGGGGGAGGGGCTGGCGGTGGTGGTAGGCACTCCCCTCACCCCGGCCCCCACCCTCCTCCCTGGACGCTGGCATCTGGATGAATACGTCCCCGCCTCCGGCCGATGCCCCCAGCACCAGGCTGGACGGGAACGAGGCGGTGGGGAGGCTGCCCGCCGGGAGGCCGGGGAGGCCGGAGAAGAGCGCAGGTGGGGAGGCCGCCTCTGCCTTCAGACTCTCAAAGACGCCGCCTTCATCCACGCTTGCCTCGGAGCTGAGTGCTTGGCTGCGATTTCTGGGCCAGGAGGGAAGAGAGAGCCCCACCAAGTCAGGCAGAGAGAAAGCGAAGCAGCCAGTGGGGGTGGGGGAGGGGTAAATAATACTACCCATAATGCTACAGGCTGAATCGTGTCTTGTGTTGAAGCCCTAACCTCCAGGATCTCAGAATGTGGCTGTATTTGAAGACAAGGTCCTTGCAGGGGTGATTAAGTTAAAATGATGTCATCAGGGTAGGTCCTAATCCAATATGACTAGTGTCTTTATTATTCTTTTTTAATGTTTATTTACTTTTGAAGGAAAAAGAGAGAGCATGAGCAGGGGAGGGGCAGAGAGAGGAAGACACAGAATCTGAAACAGGCTGACAGCCCAGAGCCTGACACAAGGATTAAACTCATGAGCTATTAGATCATGATCTGAGCTGAGGTCGGACACCCAACTGATAGAGCCACCCAGGCTCCCCATGACTCTCTCTTTACAAGAGGAGATTAGGACACAGACACACAGGGAAGACCCTGTGAGGACAAAGGGAGGAGGAGGAGGCCTTCCACAAGCCAAAAACAGTTTCAGAAGAAACCCACCCCGTCCACACCTTGATCCTGGACTTCCAATCTCCAGAACTGTGAGACGATAAATTGCTAATTTTTTAAAGTTTATTTATTTTCAGAGAGAGAGAATGAGAATGAGTGGGATAGGGACAGAGTAAGAAGGGAGACACAGAATCCCAAGCCCCAACTTGGAGCTTGAACTCACAGAACTGTGAGATCATGACCTGAGTTGAAATCAAGAATCTGATGCTCAACTGGCTGAGGCACCCACGTGAGTCTGTACTGTTCAGGGCACCCAGCGAGTCGTATCTTGTCACAGAAGCCCCGGAAAACTCATACAAATAGTAATAGCAATAGGATCATCATCTCTTTTCAAAATGTACTGTGTGCCAGACGCTTTTCTAAGGGCTCCCCATGGATTACATCAAGAAACCCTCCGATCAACCCTGTGAATTAGGTATTAATAGTACCCCCATCTGACAGATCAAGAAACTGAGGCACAGAGAAAGTAACATGTCCTGAGTCACATAGCTGGTAAGGGACAGAGCAAGAAAGATGCAACTGACTCCAGAGCCTGCTTTACTAACCGCTATACTTTAAAGAAAAGCTAGCACAGAATCTATGAATCCAGAGTAACCTCAGAAACTCAGGCAGCCCTGAGGAGTACTATAATCTTCAATGACTCCCAGTTTCCAAGAGGGCCCAGCCTCTTGGTCACTGGCTGGTATTTAGAGAGCAGCAGACATGTTAGAAGTAAAGACTCAACAGAGAAGCCCATGTTCAAACTCCAGCTCCATCCACCCTAAAGATCTTTTTTTTCTTTTAATTGTTTATTTTTGAGAGAGAGTGAGCGAGAGAGGGGGAGATAGAAGATCGTAACTAAGCAGGCTCTGTGCTGAGAGCAGAGAGCCCAACACGGGGCTTGAACCATGAAATCATGACCTGAGTTGAAGTTGGAGGCTTAACCCAGTGACCCCACCCAGGCGCCCCTCACCCTTCCTAGAGGTCTTACCAACCCTGCGCTCAGTTTCCTCACCTGAAAAATGGCGTAAACACCATTCATACATAGAGCTCCTGTGGGATCAAATTTAGAACATCCTTTTCAATGGACCCAGCACATAGTAGGTGCTCAATACATGGGTGATTATCTGTAATCCCTACGGAAAGACCCCCAGGGCCAACTGCCCTCTCTAGTTCCAAAAAAGCTTCCTGTATTAGAATGCAGCAAAGGATTCTGGGGCTCTTTCAGCAGCATCGCTGGAGGAGCAGAGAGCCCAGAAGAAACACCCCTACAAGAATGGAGAGCCCCTGAACTGGGTACACTTTCCATGAACGTGAAGCCCTGGAGTCCCGGATGTCACGTGTCTTGGGCTGGTCGTCTTCTCAAATGGGACCATGATGTAGACGTTCAGTCTACACCACAGATGCAAGTGGAGCCGATTTGCTTCGTGTGCATGTGTCGGCGGAGGGGCAAAGAGCCTCCCTCCCCTGCCCTCCCTTCTCTCACCCTGCAGTAGGGCCCCCAACGCACCTCCCAGACCCTTATGGTCCTTAAAATATACCATGACCTTCGTGAATGTGAGAGCCGAGTCCCATTCATTCTCAGGACTCCACAGCCCAGGCATACAGTAGGTACTTAGTAAGTGTGAGCACGTGCTCACCCAGGCACATCACACTAGACTATATAATCTACTGTCTGCTCGAGAGACCAGGATGCATTTTAAAAAACACACGTATGACTACTTCCCACTCAAAGGGCTTCCCATTCTAAACTCCTTCTGGAAGGCTCAGATAAACACTATCTATAGATAGGGACTAATATTGTTCCTCTTTTACGGATAAAGAAACACACTCAGAGAGACAAAACTGCCAGATGCCCTGGACTATCTGGCCCCAAATCCCAAAGTCGTCATGTGCCTTCTTCCTACTGCAGGGCCTTTGCATAGACACCCGGATGTCTTCCCAACTGCAGCCCAATCCACCGAGGTAACCTGTGCTCTCCGCCAGGTTTGAACTAAAATCTCTCTCGCTTGGTGGAGCCCTCCCTACCTCCTAGACAGTAACAATCTCCTTGCTTCTGATTCTCACGGCACCCGAACCCCCTGCATGGGATTCCTCCCAGATATCCTTTCTCTGCCTACCTGGCTCTCAACCCTAGCTGCAGGTTAGAATCACAAGGGAGCGTCTGAAAAAAACGGGTGCCTAAGACCCAGTGTTAACCAACTGAATCAAAACCTCTGGGGGTGGGCCCTGACATTGCTAGGTCAGGAGAGCCCTCCAGGTGATTCTAATGGTCACTCAGCACCAGGAATAGCACTGTAGACCGGACCCTGCTCCAGAGGTCAAACATCATGACTGTTTGTTCCTATTGTCTCTCTCCGCCTAGCACAATGCACCTGGCACACGGAGCATGCTCAATAAATACTGTTTGAAATAATGACTGAATGAACACACTAAAGGCTCTGAGAAGGCCTGCAACTAACTGCATTAAAAAAATTGATTTTGTTGAAACGTCGTGTTTCTCAACCTTATTTGACCATCAAATTCTTTGACCTATCAACACCTTTTAAGGACACTTGTGAAACCCAGTAGGGGAAATGCTGGCCTGGAGAAATCTTAGGGTTACCTTCTCTGGCTTCCTAAACTTGACCTGGGGGGAAAGTTATCATAAACCCATCCCATGGCCCATCCCTGCTGGCTCCAAAAACCCAGGAGGTGTATGGTCCCATTCCCCTGGGCCCAGAATAACAATAAAAGTAATATTAATAACAACAACAACAGACACCATGGCTATGACCCTCAAGGGGCCATGAGCTTTTCCTGCACTTCATGAAACTAAGCTCAGAAAGCAGGAGTCCTGGCAGGTGTCTACACTGACCCACACAGGGGCCAAGCTCTCTCCCCCATCGGGCCCTAGAAAGCCTTCCTGGCCCCCTTGAGCTCACCCGCCCTGAGTTCACTGGGCTCAGGGGGCCTCCAGTACAACCAGGGAAGGCTCAACCCACTGAGGGGCTTTTTATAGTTGGCCTCCATTCCCTAGGCCTCTCCCCAGTATCCAGCCGAGATTTCAGCCTAAATGGGAAAAGAATATTCCTGGGAGGACAGAGGCTGTGCTTCCAACTTAACCTCTTAAGGGCCAGAATGTGCGGAAGCCCAGGAGAAGTAGAGCCACCACATAGGAGGCAGTTGAGTGTGCTGATTCAACGCATAGACTATGGGGGGCAATGGACCGGGGCCTGAATTTCAGCCTGCTGCTTCCTGGCTGTGTAACTTCCAGTAATTTACTTCCTTTCTCTGAGCCTCAGTTTCCTATAAAATCATCCTGATCTTATCAGGCATTAATGTGAGGGTGGCAGGGGGTAAGCGCACAATACACAGTGGCCATTATTTTTCTGCTGTGGTCTCTGCCCCCGAAGCCCTCATGTTCACTTGAGGGCAGACGGCAGCTCTGTCCTCAGAGGCTCGGACAGCCCCGAGAGGCACGCGTATGATACACTGGATACCATCTTTATGCGTCTTCATGCTCGGTCACTCATTCACAAACAACCCCGAGTTTTATTATCTAGATTTTGTGGATGGGGAAACTGAGGCTCGGGGGAAAGTCACTTGCCAAAGGCACCGGAGGTGGAAGATGGCCTAGCTGGGGTTTTGGCTGAGGGTCACCTGATGTAAGGCCAGTGCTCTACGCACTGGTAAATACTCTTCGGGATGCCGTAGTCAATCTTGGGGCTGCGGGGGACCCGGAACGGGAGGGGAAGGAGGAGACGATCATTTGCGTGTTCCTCCGAGGCATGTGCCCAGCACAGGGGGAGGGCGTCACAACCTGGGGACAGGTCTCCATGGTGCATATTCTCCTGGACTCGGCAGATAGTCATTTTAGCTCATGAGTGTTTTTAAATGTGTTTTCTTAGATTTTCTCCTGATCTGTTTGGCATCTGTTAATCAGAGGGCCAAAGTAACAGCCAAAGCTGTTTACATCCCCACCCACTCCCTAGGGTACAACGGGCACACCCAGCCAGTATTTCCCCAGCCCTAACCCCCCCCCCCCCAGGGCCACAGGTACCAGAAAATTAGAGACCACCCCTACAGCCCAGAGCCCGGTGACAGTATTCAAGCTAGCCAATCCTAAACCACCCCCCGCCCCTGCACAATGAAAGCTGTGGCCTATGATTACTCTTTGGCTCTTTCTGCCTCCTGACTGGTGCTTCCCCATGTGGCCCCGCCTACTGAGGCACGCCCCTCCCTCTCAGGAATCTCCCAGTGGCATTAGCCTCTCCACGTCCTCACTTGATCACCTCTAGAAGTTAAAGCCTGGGAAACAAGGGGGTCACCAGTCACACGGGCTTTGGAAATGACCATCAAACCAACAGCAGCTGCGATGCATTGCGGAACGCTGTACCATCACTGGGCAAAGCAGTTTCCAACCGGATCTCCTTTGCTCACCTAACGAGTAACCCGAGAAGCAGGTGTTGCTCAGTCCATATCTGGAATTGCCCTTGACCACCTGTGCCCAGAGCCTCCGGATGGAGCGAGGCCGGGAGACATCTACCTACCTTTCAGGTGGGCCGTTATCCGTGTTGCTGCTGTGGCGTCTCTGCATTGTCCTTAAGACCTGAAAGTCAACACACGGCGTGAGCCCGCCTCTCTCAACATTCCCATTGCTGGTCAGGTTGCCAAGGCAACCGTAAACAAGTACCACTCCTCTCTCACATCCCCAGAGCTCTCTGACATTCTGCAAACCCTGTTTGCATCTCTTGGGCCATTCAGCCTTCAATTTAACATCTGATCCCAGTGAGGAGCGTGTTATCACCCCATTTTGCAGATGAGGATGTTGAGACCCAGGGGTGGAAGGAGCCTTCACGTGAGAGGAAGCAGTGGACTGTGCAGCAAAGAGGTGCTGGATGACAGGAAGTAGGCAGCGGACTGGCAGTACAAGGCATGGCTTCTGGGGAGCCTGGTGGCTCAGGTGGTTAAGCATCTGACTTCGGCTCAGGTTATGATCTCATGGTTTGTGAGTTCAAGCCCCGTGTCAGGCTCTGTGCTGACAGCTCAGAGCCTGGAGCCTGTTTCAGATTCTGTGTCTCCCTCTCTCTGCCCCTCCCTCCCTCACACTCTGTCTCTCTGAATTTCAGAGAATCTCTCAAGAATAAATAAATTAAAAAAAAAAAAAAGACATGGCTTCTGGACCGATGCTGCCCCTAACTTGCTGTGTGACCATGGGGGCAATGAGTAACCTCTCTGTGGCCTCGGATTCTCCACCTGTTAAATGGGGGATGGGGGAGGGAGTGCGGTATGAAGTTGCTGAAACCCAAAGCTTCCTTCTAGTCCCCCCAGGTTAATAAAGTGGTAACAAGGATGTGAATTCTCATGGAGACATGTCACCTGGTTCACGGCGAGGAGCCACATGGACTTCAGAACTCCATGTTGATGATGCCTGAGGTGGGCCTTCAGGGCTCTTGATTGGAACGTGACCGCTAGAGGCCAGAGAAAGCAAGCCTCTCCCTCCTCTTCCTCCGCAGAGGACGCACAGGTCACCAGAGCTCACCAGGGTCCAAACCTTGGATGGAACAGAACAGTTCAGGGACTAGTCCTCCAATGGCTTGAACCTGAGAATGTCTTAGCTCTTAGCATATCTCTGGTTAGCCTCTCACTGATCACTCTTTAGGACTCCTGGGGACGTTATCTCAATGTATTTTGACCCATTGTCAAACGAGGAGTCCTGATTGGGGGACAAAGAAAATATGTTTCAGGCCCTCCCATGGCTTCCCATTGCAACCAGAATAAAATCCAAACTCTCTTTATGGCCTACAGGTCCGGCCTGATGCCGCCTCACCTGTTTCCAATCTCATTTCCCTCTACGCTTCCTTTACCCGCCATGAGCTGTTCTCAGATTTGCTGGCTTGTCCCTGCCTCAGGGCCTTTGTTCTTCCTGTTCTCATCCTCCAACGCTTTTCCTTCTGTCTAGTTCCTCAGGTCAAATGTGATCTTCTCCTCTCACCCTCCTGACCCACTATATGCTGCCCCGTTTCATCTTCTTCATAGAACTTACCATTTATTTACATGTTTGCCTATTTATTTATCATCTGTCCTCCATTAGAGTGTGAATTCCACAAAAGCAGGCACCCTATGTCTGGCTTACCCCTGTACCTCAGCATCCCGAACACTGCCTAGCACAGAGTTGCATTAAACAAATAAATATTCAAATATTTATTCAACATTTATCTGTGGGTCTCGGTTACTTTTTTGTACACCCCCTTCTCCCTCCCTAGAGAAATAAAAGCCAAAGACTTTCCATGAATAGGTTTAGGCTTAAACATATATGTATATGTATATATATATACACACATCGCAGTTGGTTTTGCATGATTTCCTTATCTTGACCACCTTCTTCAGGGGTAACATTGGTGTTAGAGAGAGAATTAAGTGGCTAAACCTCTCTTTCAAAAGATCACCTAAGAAGTGGGTCAGTATCACCATCCGGACGTATGATAAAAAGCTCATTATGTAAATACTTTTCAAGAACTTGCAGTGTCTCCTCAATGCCCTCTCCCAATGATCCTCCCCATCACCAGCAAATCCTTGGGGGGAAAAATACAGCTCCCAAAGTTTCCATCCACGATTTTGACACAGTCTCCAAAATCCCATGCGCAAGATTCTACTTTGAGATGCTCGTTTTTGAGGGGCTTCAGATTCTGTGTTGGAAGCAGGCCCTACGTAATTATTCCTATATTGAACTCCAGAACAAAATTCTGCACGTGGGATGCATCTGAATGATTGAACGAAACGTCTCTTAGCCCTCTCTTCCATTCATTGTCCTACATCCCTATGAAGAATTACCCTGAGACTTTTCAATACATGCTTTGTTTTCAGTTGCGCCCCCGGGCCGCTACGTGCACCGAAAGGCACGCGAGAGCATCTCCTGCGTTACATGCACTGGAAGCAGGCAGGTGCACTTTGGGAAAAAAGCCTCGAGCGTCTCTCATTTCTGCGACCAACGTTCAGCACAAAACGCCCTAGGACTACAAGGGCAGGAGGCTATACGAACCATCCCCAGAGAAAAAAAACCGCGTTCTCTTTTTACCTGCCCAGACAATTCTGCAATCACAGCGGCATCATTCACGTCCTTCCAAGCCAATCACGCGCGCGGCCCGGGTGGCACGTGACTTCCGAGTGCTTCCGGCCCCTTGTTGGGTCTCTCTCAGGTGGCCTTAGCCCGGCTGTAAGACCGCGGCGCGGCTCCTCGTGCTGTGCGCACGCGATTGCCCGCCCTCTTTTCGGGATTCAGCCAATAGGAGCCCCTTGCCCCTCAGGGACCAATAGCGAGGACCCGAGGTAGGCGGGCTGCCCAACCGAGCGGAGCGGAGGCGGGGCGTGGAGAGGAGTCACGTGGGGCGACGCGGGGTGGCTGCCGGGAGCTGGCTGTGCCAAATGCCGAGGGGCCGGCGCCCGTCGCGGTCTATGGGTCCGCCGGCTGCGTAGGGGCCATGCCGCCCGGGCCCCGGGCCTGCCCCGCTGTGCACCCCGGCTGCCGCGCCCCGCGTCCGCGCCGGCATGGTGAACCTGGCGGCTATGGTGTGGCGCCGGCTCCTCCGGAAGAGGTGGGTGCTCGCCCTGGTCTTCGGGCTCTCGCTCGTCTACTTCCTCAGCAGCACCTTCAAGCAGGTCAGTGGCTGCCCGCCGACCTCCCACCTTTGCTCTCCCGGCCGCCTGGTTTCCCCCGGGGTTGGGGGGAACCGCCTCTGCAGCCGCGCTGCCTGTGTGTCCGAGGGTCTCTTGCGCTGGGACTGAGGACGGACCAAGGGACCTGCCGGTTTCGTTGGTGCCCGGGCGAGACGGCGCTGGGGTACAGGGGGGACTCGAACCCAGGTGTGTGCGCCCTTAACACTGGTATGGTGGTTACCCATACTGCCCTCGGCGTGCCTTCTACTGACGGGCACTAGGGCTTAGAGGGAGCGTGCATTTCTTGCTTCATCTCTTGGTAGCCCTGGGGGGGTGCTGTCTGCGCTTTGCAGCGGGGGAAACTGAGGCTCAGAGAGGCGGAGGTGGTGAGTACCCGAACTTCGAGGCCAAAGCTTGCGTTCCTGGCCTGCGTTTACTTTGAGGGTTCGGCGGTCCACCCGGGAGACTCAGCAGGACCCACGAGGTACCCTTCCGTGCGTAACTTGGTTGGATGGAATTTTCTTTCTACCACCGCGTCCCGTTAGTTTTTCTTCCCATGTGAGAACTTCTGGGAGAAAAGGCAGGATGCTTCGGTGAGCAATGCGGCCAAAGCAGTTGAAAGTTTGTTTAGTAGAAGTCCGGTTTGAGCGTTTGGGGTTCTAGAAGGGGTGCGCATACCTCAGAGTGTATCAGGGACAATCGGTCTATGGCATTTCTCTGATGTAGTTACTAATTAAAGCTCCCTTTTTGACTCCGGAGAGTCAAGTTCGTAAATCTGTTAACCAATAGAAAATGAACTGTGTGGTCACCCTGGTTAAATGGGATTAGTGGGAGGGCTGCCTAAAGCGAATGTGGAGACCTGTACCCCATCTCTTACCTTAGGCAAACAGACTGAGTGTTGTGAGCCTTTTATATTATGTGTTGGTGACACGCATGAACTGAGTGCTTCAGGGACTTGTGTTTCCTGGGACCTCACAGAGACCTTCTCGTGGTCACGTGTTGTTCCTTCTCCGTCTGGTGGACCACTGAGTGTTGTAGTGATCTTGGACTCAGATCCCTGCCTTTCTCTCTCTTCGACCCACTGTTTAAATACCAGTTTATGCTCTTGACACCCCAATTTATGACTTTAGCCTGGACCTATCCAGAAACCCTCAATTCTTCTATCCATCTGCGTACTTGACATCCTGAACGTGTCGTAGGCTTCTCATCCTTGGCCAAAACGGAACTCCTGATTCTCCGCCACCGACACTTCCTCCCCAGTCTTCCGTGGCTCAGGAAGTGCATTACTCTTCACCAGGTAGTCAGACCATGAATACTTCCTCCGCCCCCCCACTCCCCACAGATGAAATACTGCCTCTGCCTCCACAGTGTATCCTGATTCTGTTCCTTGCTCGTGACGGTCACTGGTGCCACCCTAGGTCAGGCTACCTTCGTCTCTTGTCTGGACTTCTGCAGTAGCTCACCAGCAGGTGTCTGCTTCCTTTCTTGTCTGACAGTCAGTTTCTCTACCCAGCAGTAGTAGAGTTGATAATCTGGGTTGGGATGGGGGGAAAAATAAATCACAGCAGTCCCCTGGGTATAATTCTTTGGGTTTCTGTTGCACTCAGATAAAACTCCAGACTCCATTCCAGGATCAGTGCATCGTGAGTTGCTTTTGTTTTTTGGTTGGGTTTTTTTGTTTTGTTTTTGTGTGTCTGTGTGTCACTTTATGCCAGACTGTTACTGTCTCAGGCCATAACAGGTGACACCATGTAAGTTAAGGATCCTTGCCCATGGATTCGCTTTATTTTCTTTGTAGTAGGAATCACTGACTGAACACTTCTTGTTCATTTACTTATCCGTCTTCCCTCTCTCTTTCTTCTAGAAGGTAATTTTCTTGAGAACAGGGCCCTTGTCTGTGTTGCTCGCGGAATCTCACCCCTGAGAGTATTGCCAGGCACGTCATGGGCACTAAGATACGGGTTGAACAAACGAGTGAGTCATGCGTCTTTTTGATTGGGATGACTTTTCCTTCCTTCTCACTAATTTTGCATGTCTTGACCCAGATGCTCTCTAGTCTGTGACCTTCCCTACAACCATCTTTTGAGTCCTCTGGTGCGTCTTGTATATTATTTTTAAATTACAGGGTATATATATATATTTTTTAATCTGTCATCTGTGACCATGATTGAATCGCAAGGGGATGATTGTGATTCTCCTAAAACTGTTGGCACATTTCTTTGGGTCTGATCCCCCCACCCCCCACGCTGCCCCAGGCTAAGGAACACTTTAGTGGTCACCTCTCTCGATCCCTGGCCATCAGCCCCTGGCAACCACTAGTCAACTTTCTGTCTCTGGATTTGCTGTGCCGGACGTTTCATGTGAATGGAATCATACAACATGTATTCTTCTGTGTCTGGCTTTTCTTTCAGTTCGAAGGCAGTGTTTTCAAGGTTTATCCACGTTGTAGCATCCATTGGTACTTCATTTTTATGTGTGAGTAGTGTTCCATTCCAAGTACAGTGGGATATTATTCACAGCCCAGATATCCGTCTTGTTTGGAGATACATCCTCAGTTCTCTTAGGTACAGTCCTGGAGCGGACTTGACGGGCCACGTGGTGACTCGGTGTTTACCTTCTTGAGGAACTGCCAGACTGTTTTTCCAAAGTGGCTGCACCGCCTGCAATGCCCATTTAAGAAACTACACTTGTCAGGTTTGGCTGTGGTGCCAAAGATGATTATCTGTAACTATTTGAAACCGCCATTCAAATGTCCCTCCCATTTCCAGCTGTGAGGTAGATTCTCTTAATCTGCTTCGGCCCAAAGGACCTATTGCAACAGATGGACGGCAGAGGGCGGGATGAGAACCCAGGCGTCCTCCATGCAGCCAGACGTTAAAAGGAGTTGCGGAAATGTAAAAGCATTTTCTCACCAAATCTCTTTTTTGTTTCGAAGAGCATTTTTTTCCACAGACCAAAAAAAAACCCAAAAACACCTGTTGACATATTTTCAGTGTTATTTTTATATGAATAAAGTAATTTAAGAATTTATTTTTTAATTTCCAGTATGATAAATGTCAGTAGGCATGATCCTCATAAACCACTGTATCAAGATTCTCCGTAGAGAGAATCTGAAGGGGTCTTGGGACCCACACCTGGAGCCCGTCCTGGCTGATGCCACCCGCCTTGGCCCTTGAGTTGCCCCGCGCTCTCTGCTGGCTGCACAGCTCTGGCCTTGCCCCGCCTCACTGAGCTGCCTGAGGCCAGTGTGCTTGGTGTGCCTCATGTTCCTCACCTGCGGAGCGGAGATTCGGTATAGAATCTATGCGGGGGGCGGGGGGGGGGTGAGGTGAGGGGTGGGGTGTGTGTAT
>PJEM01000129.1:390931-643779 GCA_004023845.1 Helogale parvula | reverse complement strand
AATGCATTGGGGGATAGTTCAAATTGTAGAGATGGGAGCTCGGGTGAAATTAATGACAATAGTGGGATGCCATTGGGGGAAAGGATTGGGTGCCAAGTGACTTGGGTGCATTTAACCAATGCTCAGTGAGCCCCAGCTGCGCACTAGGCGCTGTCTGCTAGGTGGAGAAGGTGGGGGTGTACGAAGCAGACAAGATCTTATTCTCCGAGAGCCCGTCTCTGCCAGGGAAATCAAGGAGCAGAAATGGCAAATGATCAGAAATGTTTCAGATTTATGATCCAAAGGAAACAAAAAAACAGGATGTTGTGATAGAGCAACAGGGTGGACTCACCCACCCTGTGGGACATTTGAGCTGATTTGGAAGGGTCCTTAGAGGTCCACTTAGTAAATAAATGTCCTAATGTTCAAGTGGAGCAGTTCCTGAAAGTCTCAGGGCTGTGTGCATAGTCTTTGAAAATAATGAACATCTTTCGCATTCAAGTAATTGTGTAAGTGTACTTCTGTAGTGTCATACATCATAAGAGAGTTGCTAATCTGTTTTTGTTTTGTTGGTCACTGGTTACCAAGATATATATATTTTTCAGAAAGTCTGTGGAGCATTGCCCAGGGTAGAGGAGGAAAACAGTGACCTGTAATTTCATCAACTACGGGACATTTATCTCATTTAACCATTGATAACCTCTGAAAAATAGGACAGTTATTGAGAAGTACTCCTTTTTAAGTCAGGTTAAGTAACATATATTAGTAATAAAAACACAGTAACTCCTTATAATTTATGAAGAAAGTTCAGATGTTATTTTGTTTTGCTGCTTTTTGTTCCTGCTCTTTTCTTTGTACCCTAGCGTACCCTGTGTGGCCGTCTGTTGTGGTTAATTGCACCAATTTCTGTGTGTACTTTATCGACTGCTCTGGGGACTCCTTGAGAGTAGAGAGCCTGACTGCCTTTGTCTGTATATCCTTAATGCATCGTAAGGACGTGTTCCCTTTGCGGGGGAAATACACACATGTACACACACACACACAAGTACGTGTGCTCATGTATAAAAATACAAGCCTAGAATTGAGACAACCTCGTAGGGTGGATGAGTTTGGTGGGGGTTTAAAACCATGGAAGGAATCCCTTCAGTGCCCCTCATCCCATCCTTGGTGAGACTGGACCCTCAGAAAAATGAATGTTCATTCATTACATTTGCCACCGTGTCTTACACTGTCTCTTGTATGGTTTTGTTTTGTTTTGTTTTGTTTTCTGAGTGTTCAGCTCTTACCCAGTCCTTTTGGCAAGGGCTTGAGTATTCATGTTTGAGAACAAGTTTAAGTACTGGAAGAATTGCCTTCCTGTTTACCAGGAGTGTAGTTATGTGGAGGAGGTCCTTCTGGGGTGCACTTGGCTGTGAACACTTGTTTTCTTTCCGGAAGAATAACAGGATAGTTTGAGAGTAATGTCAGGAGTACTTTTAACGTTGTTGTGAGATACAGTGTACTTTGACCAGCCACTTACTAGTCCTTATGGCTGTTAATTTATCTAGGGCAGCATTGAAAGCTCAGGTTCGTTTGGACATAGCTTGACTATGCAGTTAACTGATAACGGTCCCAGCAGAGCAGAGGAATATGACGGTAGAGGAAGTTAAGCCGTATGCACCTAAGTGATTTGTCCCGTATTCCCCAGGCTTCTGCACTGAGCCCTTCTTGCACCAACCAGCGCGTACAGATGTTGTTTTTATATAGCCCATCCTGTTTCTGCCAGTGCCAGCTTTTGCCTCTAAGTGAAACAAAAGGGAGGGGCAGAATAGAAATTAAAGCCGTGAAGTGTAACTGTTTTACACTTAGTAAATTAAAGAACAAAGCCAGTATTGGTGCAGCGGTGGTAAGAGTGTAAACACGGTTATGTAAATGCTGGTAACGGTACAAATGGTATACATAACTTTGGGGGGTGTTATTTGGCACTATATGGCATTAACTGGTTTTGATAATTATTACAAGTTACTGAAGAGAATAAACAAAAACTTTTTACTGCAGTGCGACCTCGGATAACAAAAATGTTATTCTGTAAAAGATGTGTTTACTAAATTACGGCCCATCAACATGATAGATTATTATATAGCCTTGAAAATGTTCTTATCAAGATAATGTAGGTACTTGAATGCCTTACCATCCAATTAGTGTCAAGAAGAGTTGAATGCAAAGCATCCTCATTTGTAGAATAAGCAGCAGGGTCAAAGGCTAGAAGTTAATCTATAAAAATTGATATAGCTTTGTTTAAGCAATGGGATTGTGGGCAATTTTTGTCTTTAATGTTGGCAATCATGCTTTTTTAAAATAAAATTTTTATGTTGGAGCAATTACAGATTTAAAGAAAAGTTTCTAGGATAATACAGAGATCATGTAGATCCTTCAGTGTCTTCTCTTATTAATAATAATTGTGCTTCTATCATTTTATTTTAGCAGGAAAATACCCTGAAGATGACAAAAGGTGTTAACCATCACCTCTGTCCCTTCCATGTAAATAGTCTGTAGCATATCTTTCCATACTTTTATCTCAGCTCTTCCAAACTTGTATGTGTATGTTGTTATAATTGTTATAGTGTGTGATCATATGCACATTCTTTTGTAACTTGCTGGTTTCACTTAATATATTGTGGGCACCCGGTGGTGCACACACATTCTGTATTAAAGTCAGCTGGGTGATTTAACAATACTGATGCCCAGGTCCTGTTAACAGGAGATTTTTACTCAGTCTGAAGTTGGGTTCAGGAACCAGAATTTGTTTTAAAGTCCCTGCATAACTTATGTGCTAGTTCAGATTTAAGAATCTAGGTAAATACATATCATTCACATCTGAGTTTTTGTAATGGCCAGAGCTGTACCAGCATTTTCAGTCATTCTCTGTTGGGTTTCTAGGTTTTTCCTGCCATGTAAACCGTGCTGTAGTAAACATCCTGGTGCATCCTTACACAGTGGTACTTTTATAGGAAAAGCCCCAAAATGTGCTTGCTGTGCCAAAGAAGTAGATGTGGATGCACGTCTAAAATTTTTTTAACGTTTATTTAGTTCTGCGGGAGAAAGAGTGCACGCTTGCTCGAGTTGGGGAGGGGCAGAGAGAGCGGGAGACACAGAACCCGAAGCAGTCTCCAGCAAGCTGTCGGCACAGAGTCCGACCTGGGGCTGGAACTCTGAAGCCGTTGAGACCATGATCTGAGCTGAAGTTAGATGCTTAATCCCCCTGAGACGCCCAGGTGCCCCTGTGGATATGTATATTTTAAATATTAGTAGCTTTTTCCAGATTGCTTTCTTAAAGAAATCTCAGTAACTGTAACTATCTGTTCCATTGTTTTAAAGTATATATCCTTTGGCATCAAACTTTCAAGGATAGTCCCTTTTGCTGGTGATATGTGACAGACCATTCTTAATGGTAAAAGCCACAGAATTTTATTAAAAAGGTAGAATGTTTAAAGTATATAAAAAGCCTTTGGGAAGGAGTCTTGTCCAGTTCTGTTTCCCAGCAGCAGGTTAAAGGGTTCAGAAGATGGTCGTCTCACGCTTGTCTTCTGCTGCTCAGGCGCCTTCCCCTTAGTGTCTGTAACAGTGTAGGAAAAGCGGCTCTGGAAGCTCGGCCGCGGCCTGGAGGCTGGGGGACGAGGTGCAGGGCTTGCCTCCAGAGCAGCGTGTCCCTTTGCGCGTGTGGGACAGGGCTGGCTGGCCAGGGCGCCTTCTGTAAAGAGGGTATGTTGTAAGGGTTGCGTACTCTCTGCCTTTTCGTAGGGGAAATTTGCAAGTTGACATGCTGCTTCTTGCCCCTAAACCAACCTCCCAGTTCGTGTGCCCCGAGTTTACCACTCAAATACTCATAACGGAAATGACCTTGTGCCCCAGGGGAACCCAGGTATTGTCTGAAATGACCATTGCAAAATCTTGTGACGTTTCCTCTTCTATTTTGAAAGTGTGTTCAGGTTTTACATTTTATTCCAGTGTGTGTGTGTTTTGATATAAAAAGATACATTACATGATTTGCTATTGGAAAAATGAAGTTTAAGAGTTTTTCTCTCCAAAGTTTTGCACGGAAGTGACACGTTCATACATGTTTGCAATGCGCATGTAATCCAGGGGCCGTTGTGTACTTAGGCCAATTTTGAAGCATAGCCTTATTTTATTTATTTTCCTACAGGCTTACTTTGCTTTGTATATTATGACTCCGGCTCAGACGTTGCTTATGTGGGGGGTAGGGTGACGATTCCTATTGTGTGAGCTTTTTTCTATTGTTTCTACCTTGTTACTATAGTTTGTATGAAGAGTTGGCAGAATGCAAGAAACGGTACTTTAACCTTTCTGTTTGTGGTCTGTGTAGGAGGAGAGGGCGGTGAGAGATCGGAATCTCCTCCAGGTTCAAGACCACGAGCAGCCCATTTTGTGGAAAGTGCAGTTTCACCTGGGCAACAGCAGCCGGCCTGGCAACCAGTGCCGGAACTCCATTCAAGGGAAGCACCTCATCACGGACGAGCTAGGTAGGCCTGGCTTCCTTCCTCTCCGCGGCTGTGAGTCCCTTGCTGGGGTTTTATACAGAGCCTCGTCCCTTCCCGCGCGTTTGCAGCATTCCTCACATCCCTGTGCCTCGTACCTGACTCATCATTCACGATCCCCCTCACTATTGGGGAGGTTCGGTCCTGCGAATTGTCTCCGAAGCTCCTGGTGCCTGTGACAGCCCCCCGGCTGCTTCCTGCCGGTCCGTCCTGGCCCCGGGGCGCTCACATTTCCCCAGTGTTGCCTTCTCCTCTGAGTGGTGAACTCTACACGGTAACCAGTGTTCCTCCTTGGTGACCTGCGTACTCTCCACGCGGTCTGGCACTTAGGAAATGGGCTGGTTGACTGGCTGGGTGTCTCACATGAGTTACTCTTACAGTGAAAATGGCAGCCTGTCCGGGGGCTTCTCCCCCAGTTTTCTTGCCTCCTCTAGTCTAAGAAGGGCGATTCCTGTGCCGTTGGGGTGGCTGGATTGGACATCCGCCTGAGGTTTCCCCACGCGAGGGCCGGCCCCGTCTTCTCCCAGAGGGTCTCTCATGGTGCACAGCCTGCGTTGACTGAGCTCTTAACTGTGTGGTGGGCCCCGGGCTAAAACCTCTCTTGACTGTCTCATCTGATTTTTGCACAGTCCTGTGAGGGGTAGGCGTTCCTGTGCCACTTTACAGGTGGAGACACAGGCACCAAGGGCTAGGGAACTTGCCTACGAGGGCGGGGACTCTTCTGTAAACCATGATCAGGGTACCATTATCACACCACAAAAGTAACACTTTTCCATAATGTCCACTATCCACAGACAGTTTTTCAGAGTTCCCTGCTGGTTTTACAGATTTTTTTTCTTTTTTTCAATTGGTGGTTTGGAGATCATGTGGTTGGTCTGTTTGCAAGGGTAACTTTAGCTCTGTTTCAAAGAACCTGAGCCCAAGTGGGTTGTACTGTGGCAGTGCTGAAATCGACCTGGGCGACCTCGAATAAGAAGGCTCCGCTGTGCACCCTGACCGACCGGAATGCAGACGCTCGCTCTGTAAACGACAGCAGCCGCACGTTCTCAGTAAAATTAAAAATAAATAAAACTTTTCCAAAAAGGTCTCAAAGGCATCAGACCAGGTGAGATGATTTGGGATTGAAGGCAGGGACCAGAGGAGACCACCCACCTAAGCGGGGAGAGCTGCCGGGTCTGCGCAGACGTGCGCTGACGCCAGGGCCGGCCTCCGCCTCCACGGTCACGCCGAGAGGGCAGGTAATGCTGCGGTGGCCTCTCTTCGCGTGTTGTTTCGTAAACCCTTTTGGCAGCGGATGTTACAGCCAGTCAGCGGGCGGACCCTGGGCCGGGACTGAACGTCCAGTCCAGTCCTTTTTCTCTTAGAGACTGGTTGGTTTGACACGAGTGAGAACACATGACGTCTTACCGCCCTGGGCCTACCCATTAACGTTAGGTCATGAGTGACTGTCATTATTCGTTGTAGCTAACAAACGAATAATTTTCCTCTGATTAATTCATGTGAGACAAAGACTCTCAGAATTCTTAAGTAAAAAGCTCCAAGAATCAATAAAAATCCAGGAGCCATAGTTTTTATTGTACCTTCTTGACGGTGAAAGCAATCAGCAGTTACAAGGCAGACGTGGAGGAATGTATGCCTTCCAGCAAGCAGGGGCCACCACAGGTACTTCCCGGGTAGCGGTTACTATGCGACAACCACTTAGAATGCAAGCTTTCCCAGGGTTAGGGGTTCATTCCTCAGTCCGTAGCAACACGCTCTGAAGTTGTGATCTTACCGGACTCCTTGCTGGGAATGACATTTGCAGGAATAGATTATGATGCAGAGAAATCTTGAGCTTCATCTCACGTCAGGAGGTCCTGCGGTCTCCAGGCTGAGGCCGTGCGGCCAGCACTGGGGCGCCAGAGGTGCCCGTTGGGGCTGATGCGGTCCGGGACAGGGCAAAGGGCAGAGAGAGCGGCCTCACGAGTGGAGTTTAGGCTGCATACCTCTTCCAGACATGGAGGTGACATGGTTGCAGTGTAGTTATCATTTGGGGCAGGATTTTGCCAAACATGCTGGCCTGTTTGGACTTTTGTTTGCTTGTTTATAGTCCCTGTGAAGAAAATGAGTAAGAATAGTTAAGAATCCCGGAAATATTTACTCTAGCATTCGAGTCACCGTCTTTTATTTTGAAAGACAGAATGGCATAGTTATAAAACAACAAAAGTTCCCAGTTCTCAGGGAACTGGGGTCTTTCTAGCTCCCAGGTTTCCAGGTATTAAGGGAGGGCCCACCGAGTCTCTCCCGTTGTTATTTCACTGGTACCTTCTGCCACTGCACAGGCTTTGTTTTCCAGAGTAGTTTCTGAAAACAACCTGCTGCACTGAGTCATTCCCTGAGGATTAAGAAGCTGGGGCCTTTGGAATGGAATGATGCTGGCGACAGCTGCTCCGCACCTGCGGGCCCCTGCGGGCCCGTGAGCACGCCTGGGAGTTTCCCGAGGGCCATGTGGGGTCCCTCATGCATTTACTCTTACATTTTTCTGTCCTGCTCCCAGAACGTTGTAGAGAAATGTCTGTTTAGCAGCTCTCAACAATAAACAGTTTTTTCAGGGAGATTCTTTCCTGCAGGTGGATGGAGTATGGGTAGGACTGGGTTGGAGGGAGTGTGTACAGATGACAGGATTTAGGAGGAGTGGAGGGAATTAGGATTTTTCTCCTTTGGGCGGTAGAGAACCTGCATTCCCCGGTGCTGAGGGGTAGTTGAATCCTTGGCCTGTATACTTACAAACAACCTAAATCAATTTATGAAGATTAGGTAGGACTACTTTTTTAAAAAATCTTCCAAACGACTAAGTAAATAAATGCCAGCCATTTAAAAGATATTTTTAAAGAGTAGGGGGTTGGTTGGCACTTTTTAATCCAGATGGCTCTGACTTTCAGAAATTAATGCCTTGGCTTTTTCTATTTTCTTTCTTCTTTTCTTTTCAAAAAACAGTGCCGTTTTTCTTCAGTCGCAGGTGAAGGAGTGGCGTACTTTGGTTAGGTGGGACTTGACGCGGTGATTAAATCACACACGTGGCAGCAGACCGAAAGGCCACCGTGGGAGGGTTAGCACGCGTGGCCTGCCTCCGGCGCGGGAGCCCGTGCTGCCTGAACAGCCACACGCAGAAAGCGCCGCTCCCCTTGTGTCTGATCCGGGCCCTTTGGTGCTTGGGGTGCTGCGCCCCACATTCCGTCTCCGTGTTCTCTGTGTTTGTGTGCTCGCCCTGCTGGGGCGCTGCCCGGTGGGCGGGCCGCCGCCGCATGCTCACGGGGTCTCTGACCCGCAGGCTACATCTGTGAGAGGAGGGACGTGCTGGTGAACGGCTGCTGCGACGTCAACGCCCCCGGCACGAAGCAGTTCCGCTGCGACGGCTGCCTGCCCAGCGGCTGCTGCAGCGCCTACGAGTACTGCGTGTCCTGCTGCCTGCAGCCCAGCCAGGTACGCGGGGCCGCCCCACGCCGCCTGACGGGCGCCTGGGGGCCCGTCCGTGAGGCGTCCCACTGTTGGTTTCAGCTGAGGTCGTGATCTCACGGGTCGTGGGAAGGAACCTGCATCGGGCTCTGGGCTGGCAGTGCGGAGCCTGCTTGGGGTTCTCTCTCCCCCTCTCCCTGCCTGTCTCCTGCTTGCGCGCCCGCGCCCTCTCTCGCCCTCTCTCGCGCACTCTCGTGCTCTCTGTGTCTCTGTCTCTCAAATAAACATTAACAGAACAAAAAGAACTGTGGAGGGAACTTTGTAGATGTCAGAGATTGCTGCTGTGAAGAGTGGTTGACGGTTCCCAGTTGCTTCTGCGGGACAGGCCTGCGGGTTGCTCAGCAGACACCAGGCAGGGAGGGTGTCAGGCTCGGGTTCGTTTGAGCCTGCTCTCCCCCTCCCCCCACATCAGCAGTCTCTTCGTTTAGGAGAAATAGCCAAGGTTACCTCGTGCTGCTGAGTCTGGAATTTATTACAGGTGCTAACTTCTGTTTCCATAGCAACTTCTCCTGGAGCGCTTCCTCAACCGGGCAGCCATGGCATTCCAGAACCTCTTCATGGCCGTCGAAGACCACTTTGAGCTGTGTTTGGCCAAGTGCAGAACCTCATCCCAGGTCAGCAGTGGTGATGCCTCCAGCTGGGGGGCGGGCGGGTGGGAGTCCGGGCGCAGAAGAAAACTTGCAGCTCCGTGCTGGAGGCCTCTTGCTGGAGTGGAAGCGGAGAAGAGATTGAAGCGAGGCAGAGTCTTGCTCCGTTTGGTGGAACGATAGTATTTAGAGTGTCAGCATGAGGTTGTGCCCGTTAGGGAAGTAGAAGGAGCACAGTAAATCAGCTTGCCTCTCCCCTGTCCGATGGGCATGTCTGCACTGCAAGCGGAAGCTTAAAATTATGTTTGTGTGGGCGGAGCCTCGCTGTCCGGCTCCTGAGCGCAGCTCTCTCCTCCCGTCTGGGACTGACGTGAGACCAGGCTTCCCGGCAACCACCTGTTCAGAGCAAGTAGTAATGTGTTCTGGGACAGAGTCGTGGTTTATTCAGGATTCATGGGGGTGGGGCACGGATACATCTGTGGGTGCCGAGCCCAGTGCTCACCAGTGTGCGGTCAGTAGTCACTTGGCTCCCGGGTCGCCCAGCGCTGCACCCGCCGCCACACGCGTCTGCACGCCTGGGCCCTGGCACCGCGCCGCAGCCTCGGCTCCCAGCCTTTGTGGCGCTGTTGTCGGGGCGCTGGTCGTGAGGTCACCAGACGTGCGAGTGGTGCAGGCACGCTTCTCCCGGCTTCTCTCTGCTGTGCCCAAGACCAAACTGGCTTCGTCTAAGTCAGCAGACTGTCCTTCCCTGCGACTCTCGTGCCCTCGGCAGAGTTCTGTAGACCTCCTTTTGATTTTATGCTGCTTTGTCCATCTCTGCTCTGCTCTTAGAGCATTCAGAATCACTGGGAAAATATTTCAGGGATTATAATGAGCATTTGAAAACACGAAGTTCCTGATGGTCTTGTTTTGCTGGAAAGGCTTTCCGCTTGAATGGGCTTTAAAGGAAGTGAGGAGGAAGGCTGAACACATGACTCATTTTGATTCAGATTCTCTCTCATTCTGAGAAATGGTAGAAAAGGCGGAATATTTTCTTCCCTTAACTGATAAAACCCAGACACTATTTCCAGTCTTAAGGGAAGATGTTCACCTCTCTTTTTATTGTAAAGAGAGCGTTCTCAGTTGCCAGTCAGTTGAATGTCCCGAAAAAGAGATTTGCTGCATGTCTGTAAATTGAAGTGATACTTATGATTTAGGTATTAAGCATCGGTCTTGGGCTAATTAATGGACTCAAGACTAGCCAGAACCTCAGGCTGCTTGTATGAGAACAAATTGCTGAAAAAATAGCCATTGGGGATGCTGGGCTGTGTTAAGTCACACTTACCATTTGCTTAGCCATACGAGGCTTGTGTGGGATTGTGGGATTGGCCTCACGTGCTAGACCTCGAGACACACAAACCTTCATGAAAGTGATGTGAGGTAGCATCTCCATCTCTGCAGGGTCCAGGACCCAGACCTGCATTTCTTTGGAGCGCAGAAGTCAGGAGCAAAACACTCACTGGATCTTAATCTAACTTAAAATCATTTGCAAAAAACATGGTTGTCTTGAATTGCCCAGGTCATAGCTAGGCTGCTTTAAAAAAAAAAAAAAAAAAAAAAAGGCAAAACACAACCAAAACAGCAAAAAACCAAAAACCTCTCTGCTGACATAAAAAGGAACAGTGATGTTCTGCCTGTTTTCATGCTCCCCGGCGTTCCGTGTTGAGCATCCACCTTTGTTTCAAACAGGGGCCTTGGAGGAGCACCTGGGTGGCTCAGTCAGTTAAGCCTCCGACTTTGGCTCAGGTCGTGATCTCATGTTCGTGGGTTCGAGCCCCGTGTCAGGCTCTGTGCTGACAGCTCAGATCCTGGACCCTGCTTGGATTCTGTGTCTCCCTCTCTCTCTGTCCCTCCCCGTCTTACGCTCTGTCTCTCCCTGTCTCAAAAATAAATAAAACGTTAAAAAAAAAAAAAACCTCAAGTCCTTGGAGCCTTTTGGTGGCATTTGTAAGTGGCCTGGTCCAGGCCCCTGCAGGGGGTGACTGCCCGCGGTCCTGCTCTGACCGCCACTGCTCCGCGAGGGAGAAATGTGAGACTCTGCTCTCTCTCACGGCGCTCTTGTCTCCCCTTCTGCCAACAGAGCGTGCAGCACGAGAACACCTATAGGGACCCCATAGCCAAGTATTGCTACGGAGAGAGCCCTCCTGAGCTCTTCCCCGAGTGACGGGCACGGACGACGACGCACGGGCGACCCGGCACCACCGAAGATCTGGTGGCCCGAAGCCACGCTCCAGTGCTCTCTAGTTCACTGGGGAGAAGAGGGTCTTCGTGCTTAGACCTTGGCTGTGACCACTTCTTGTGTTGCGCTCTTTGGCCTCGCTCTCCACTGGGCTTTACCCCGTGAAACTGTTCTGTGAAGCAGCTTGGAAACGCCAGTGAGTCGCGTTCAGGAACAGACTACAGGCGAGCTTGTGGAGGCACGGGTGCTCGGGGACGCCTCTGCCGTTGTAGACGCGTGGAACCCTTTACTGTAAAGTTATTTATTGCATTTCTTTGGAGTAGTGGGAAGATGATGTTTTATAGAGGAGGATGCCTTGCCTTGATAGTCAAATATATTCAAGGAAGTTGTTGAGGATCTTGTTTTCTTGTGTTCTTGAGTTTCATGAGCTAAGTCATCCCTTCTCCCAGATAAAATGTCTGACCTCTCTGAACGTGCGTGTTCTCTCAAGGTGGTTATTTTCGGTTTTCTTTTAACAGCATCTTCAGGAGTGGGCCCTGCGCACCGTATCCTGACATGTAAAAATTGTCAATAACTCAAAGGTACTGTTCCATTCCAGCTCTGTGTACCGTCTGCCCGGCAGGGGGCACCAGGTGCCCTCGGGTTTTCTCTTGTGGTATTGGAATCTGTACCCCGCTCGGCCGAGGTGCGCGGGGAGCCCCAGTGACATCGCCGCAGCCTCCTCTCCTCTCCTGCCACCGGAACCTGGGAGTAAGGGGATTCCTAGGAGGAGATCCGTCTAGCAGAGATGCTGGCTGGGAGAGTCATCGCCCTGCTCTCAGCTTCGGGACGCGGAACAGGTTCAGACCTTCACTTTCCTTGTGATTTGCAAAGAAGAAGAAAACCCAGGTTGCTGCCAAGGTTCTGTGAGCGAGCTTCTCCTGCCCTCAGTGGGATGAATCTGTGGGAGCTGGATGTGCAGCTGCGGTGCACACGCTCGAGGCAGCCCCACAGGCTTCTAGCACGACATGGAGTCTTGCAGGCTCGAGGTCCCAGGTCTTTGGTCCTCAGATCAAAGCATCCTGCCCCTCAAGTAGTACAGCTCTTTGCTCTCAGGAGACGTTAACACAGAGATCTTTCCTGGAGCCCCTCTCTTGGTCAAGGTATTTTTCATTTTTTGGTGGTTCAAGTCGTTGACCTTGGAGCGGGGCACTAGTTCTACAGTCCACTTTTGATATAAACGTATTTTTTCCAGCAGGGCTTTTTCACTGGACCATGTTTGCCTCCCAGTATGCTTCTGCAGTATGTAGAAGTCCTCCTGGTATTTTCAGACTTCTCTTCCCACAGTGGTTTGTCCCCCTAAATAAGCCTTCTCAAGGGGCGAACTGTCTGGCAATTGTTTTTTTAATGTTCTTTTTCTCCAGAAAGTCTATTTAATCTGCATTGGACTTTCTGGATTCTTTGTGCATTCGTGGTGCTAAATCAGACTTCATCTGTGGAAGAAATGGGCATCTCTGGGGTGTTTTAGCCTCTCGTTCTTTTTGGTGACTCAGTCGGTGTGGGAGTCTATCTTACACGGGCAGTCACTGGTACCCGTCTCTCTTTGGAGCTTATTTGAACTTCTGAGCAATGTAACATAGACTTAATTGTGAACACAGCTTGTATCAAAGACCAGCTCGTGCCTCGTTACTTTGTACTTGAGTTACTGACAGCACGTTCTGCGTTTCCAGTGCCTTCACAGACGGTGCCCACAGCAGTGTGAGAGAGTTAAGCTCGCTTGTATTCCCGCCCCATAGAGGAGAAAACAGAGCTGAAGTGACTTCCCAGAGTCCCCACTGAGATTTACCTGCAGAACCGGAATAGGAATTCATCTCCAGCTTCAGGTCCGCTGCCACCTCCCGCCGGCTCCACTGCCGACTCCTCCACGGTCATCCTCCCCCCGCCCCCATCCCAGGAGTGTATGATTTCAGGTGTCCAGGCCCAAAGAGGAGAGATAGGGCCTCTGAGAGGGTCTCAGTAGCCGAAGTGGGTCAGTAATTCAAAGGTCATTTTCATTTGGCCCTGGAATGTGTTTTTTGTCTGTTTAACTTACATTCACTTGTTTGAAGACACCCCCTCCCCCCCCCCCCCCCCCCCCCCCCCCCCCCGCAGACTATGTAACGAAGCTGTTGAAGGACCCGGAACACTGTTCGGCCTCCCAGCCTTCCAGCCCGGAAGCGCTGCCTGCTCTGCGTGCTGTGGTTGGTTTCTCAATTCCTCGACTGAGGGCTTCTAGAATTAGGGAACTCACCTTAGTTGTGCATGCCCAGAGGTTAGCAAAGTGTGTGATGCATGCTAGGATTTTAGGGAACCATGAAAGAAGGGACAAAAATACCTTTAGTTAAAAAAAAAAGTCCCTAAATACTAGTGTCTTGGGCTAAAGGTAAGAGGACCAGTTAAAGACGTCTCCCAGGTCTGGATCTTAACTGCCTTGCTCGCTGCTGCAGCGCAGAAATGTGTCCCGCCCGGGACAGACACAGCAGCGTGGGTAAGAGTGCTGAGGCAGGCAGGGACGAAGGAGGGCTGAGCCGCCTTTGCCAGGCCTGGCACTTGGGGCGGCCCTGGACCCGGTGGTGGGGCTGGCGCCGCAGGGCGAGCTCGGCACCCCTTGGAAAGCGGGGGCTTCAGGGCAGGGATGTCTACTGTCCGCACGCATGCTCCCGAGGGCAGACCGCGGGCCTCCGGGAGGTGCCTCCGTTGGTGTGGCTGCAGGGGAGCTGTGGGCACGGGCAGCGCCACCTGCCAGTCCCCAGCAAGGCCTTCCCTGTCGCTGGGATTTGCAGGTAAACTAAAGGTGCAGAGAGGTTGATTACGTGGTGGGGACAGCTCCCTTGCGGGCGGGAGAGAAATCTGTCCTGTGATTAGTGACTGGGTTAGTGACTGCTTGCTGACAGCGGGCTTTGGGCGGTTTCCTCCCCGGAGGCCCAGGCCCTTGAGTGCAAGTGGGATCAGCCGTGCGAGGTGGGGATGGGGGGGGCGGGAGCCCAGTGACGGCACAGGGTCCGCCGCCTGCAGCCCAGCCAGGGGGCGAGGTCAGGAGTCCCGAAGCTGGGGTCCGTGAGCCCCCCCTCGGGTGGTAGGGTGGCAATTACAGAATTCTCAGTGTTACTTTGATTACTAATCTTAAAAGAACTCATGCTCACAATGAGTTTCAGATAATTCAGGAGTACGTAAAGATGAAAATAATAACAACCTAAAATCCCACAACCCGGAGATCGGTCCCAGTATTTTTTCTCGTTCATGACTTTTCAGGCAGAGGCAAGCGCCCATTTTCCTCTTGAAAACAGTCCTGTAATGGACATGCTCCTGTGTTACATACAGGCCTAGAATAATTTTAATGACCACATGGTGTCAGTTTCATGGATGACAATAATGTTATTAACCCCCTGCTGAGGACACTTAGCTTATTAACACCCCCCCCCCCCCCCGCGGCCACAAACAGTGCATTGGTGGTAGTGCTTTAAATGCATGTTTGTATATTCATCCGATACGACACCCGTTTTCACCAGTTCTTGCTCTCATCTAAAAATTGCGGGAGTGTCCTCTTTGCTATATCTCTGAGAGCCGCACGTGATCCTTTAGCTCTGCTGATGGATGTCCGTGTTCTAATTTGTAGTTACTTAATTGCTACTGATGTTAACTCTTTGAGGTACTAATTGGCCATTTATTCTTCAAATGTGGTGAACTGTCCGTGACCTTGGCCAACTTTTCTCTTTTTCTTAGCATTAAAAAAATTATTTTAATATGTGTTTATTTTTGAGAGAGAGAGATACTGTGAATGGGGGAGGGGCAGAGAGAGAGGGAGACCCCGAATCTGAAGCAGGCTCCAGGCTTCGAACTTGTCAGCACAGAGCCCAACATGGGGCTCGAACTCGCAAACTTCGAGATCATGACCTGAGTCAAAGTCGGACTCGTAACTGACTGAACCACTCAGGGGCCCCAACTTTTCTCTTTTTCTTAGCATTTTTTAAATGAAGGCTAACTTTTCCAGTTGCTCTAGGATAGCAGGGGTAGGGGGCCCTTTTGTCCCCAAAAGGACCTTTGGCAAGGCTTGGAGACATTTTTGTCACAACTGGGGGTGGGCGGTGCATCGATGGGTCGAGGCCAGGGATGCTGCTAAACATCCTGCCACGCACAGAAGGGCCCCCACGTCCGAGGGGCCTGGGTGGAGGCCTTCCCCTCAGGTCACGTTTCCCCCGTAGGTTGAACAGAGAAGCTGCCAGGAGCTGGGAGCTGACTTTATTATTTCCCTGCCCTTGCTTTCAGCCGAGCTGAGTGCTGCTGATTACATTACCCGGGTCCCCGGGGACCTGCTGCTTCCCTCGCAGGCCTCTCCCGGCCCAGCGCGCCTCCTGGGCGGCATTATTACTCTGCCATGATGTCCTCAGCTCACTAACGTGACCCCAGAGCACACGCTCCACTGCAGAGTGACCTGAAGGTTTACAAACAGCCCCATCTCTCCCCCACCCCCGTGACAGATGTGTTCTCCAGCCCACCCCACCCCCCAGCAGCTCCTCGAGGGGAGTGACTGGGGGGGCTGAACGAGGCAAGAGATGCCTCCACACATCCCGTGTGGTCATTCTGCTGTTAAAAGGTGGCACACAAGTAGAGAGTAACGATTTTGTTTAAAAGGGAAAGCCTCGGGATCATGAGAGTTCTTTCCTGCGTGAGCGCTTTCCTGACCGCGTGGCGCATGGCCTTCCAGGCCCTTCTGCGTGGATTTGTCCTGCAGAGTTTGTCATCAGGGTGTGCGAGCAGTGTGGGGGCTGGCCTCCCTGTTCCTGCCCAGTCACGCCTCGGCCAGACTCCTTGACCAGTCCGCTTTTGCAGGCACCGGGAGACGTCAGTGCTGTGGTTCGCAGAGCGGGGACAGCTCCTGTCCCGGGGGACCTCGTCAGTCACTTCGTGCGTACCGCTTGATTCGTGCCCGGTGATAGCTGAACTGCTGCACCTTGGAAAGGTGAAAGGCCAGCCTTTAATATCATAATAAAGAAACAAGCGTTTTTGAGAGGGTGAATAGTTCCTTCGGCCTTGGACTTAGCCCGTTGACTTTTTTTTTTTTTTTTTTTTTTTTTTTTTTTTTTAGTATTTATGTTTGGGAGAGCACAGGTCGGGGAAGGGTGGGGAGAGGAGGACAGAGGCTCCGAAGCAGGCTTGAGGCTGTGACCGGGTGACAGCAGCAAGCTCGACGCGGGGCTCGAACTCAAGAACCATGTGATCATGCCCTGAGCCGAAGTTGGATGCTCAACCGGCTGAGCCCACCAGGTGCCCCAATTCATTGACTTTTTATGCACACTGGAGCAGGCAGGCTCTGGTCGGCTTGCATCTGGGTTGTCACAAAATCTAAAGTGGTGTTGGCTAAGTGAGAAAAGGTTGCATTGGCTCTCTGTGAAATTCGAGGTTTCAGGCCATGTTGGCCACACCCCACTGTTCCTGAGGGTGCAGGGGTGTGTGAGTGGAACACCAACGTTGTGAGGTGTGTGGGTGGCCGCCCTATTTTATTGACAAACGTGCAGGCATTAATGACCGAGAGTAAAGTAACGTCTTCCGGCTTTGCTTTCCTCGTTGGTGAAATTGAACGTGAAACGAAGTTCTCTCGCAGACAGGACATTCCAGTGTTTGGGACCAGCCATAGATGCCACCAAGTGTGAAGGCAAACCAGAACGTGTGCCTTCCGGCCGCTGAGTCCTGGGCTCTGGTCCTCACAGGGCGAGGGGACCAGCCACCAGAGGCCTGTTCTCCTGAATCTAGGGCTTCCCCCTTTTCTCTGGAAGATTTCAGCCGGGGCTCACTGTTTTCTGCCTCTTCCTCCTCAAATGTCAAATAGACACTGTGTCTTCTCTCCTGGGACCCGCTTCTCCTGTGTTGCCACTTGCACCTGTGAAAACAGCTGGTGTGTTTTCCATCATAAAAACAGCTGCCTTTTGGCGGGGCGGCCCGGGGCCGTGCGTGCGGCGGCACCTGCGCACGGCGCTCGCTCAGTCAGGCGTGCTCGCCCGAGTTACCCGGCGCATCTTGGCATTTCGGAGAAGGGCTCGGGCAGTCATGCCTCAGTAAAAGGTTTTCCTTTCCTTTCTTTTATGATTACAAAGCAGAAACCTTGAAGTGTAGGAAACTACCTTGATGTTAACTTGTGCCAAATTGGACTCCTAGGCCCCCAAGATAGCCCTAGCATCTTTGATAGAAGTTTTGCCTGCATTTTGTATGTAAACGTGTTATGTTAGTATGCCAATCAAATCGAATGCTGTAGATAACATTTTAAAAATAAACAGTCCCCGTTAGGCTGATTTAACACAATTATAGCTGATTGTAGAGCAGGAAAGTGCACGGCGCTGCTCGCGTGATCCGGCCTCTGACATACAGCCGGGTGAGCGGCGAAAGCCCTGTCGTGGTGGCACACAGGCATGGCTCTTCCCACGCGGCGGGGAAACAAGGCGCTGTGTTCCGCACACGGAAGTCCTAGGCGGTTTACCTTGTCCCGCATGAACCTGCATGAGGTCTGCCGGTGACGAAGCCTGGCCCGGCGGACTTGCACTTGGGAGAGCCCGCCCCAGGCCCCCTCCGCAGGCCATTCAGCGTAGAGAATCCCCAGATGCAGACGGGCAGGGGAAGCTCTGGGAAAAGGCTGGGTCATCCTGCTGCACGTCTGGTGTGGAGGAAGGATGACCCGAGCTCCCCCGAAGCTCCAGCTCTGCTTTGACAAGTGTCCAGGAGTGTGATGGTTTCCGAGGGCACGAGGGTACGTGGAGCCTGCTGGCGGGCACTGCTTGGAGCTGGGGTCTGCTGTGCTCGCTCTCCTCGTGCGCTGGACTCAGTTTCTCCTGGGAGGTCTTCACCGGACAGAATTCGGGGATGCTCTTGGAGCCCAGTCCCTGACACGTGCGCCTGTCCTTGCTTTGCTTTCGGCTTGCTAAGTGCCGGCTTGGAAGCCCGAGATAAATAGACTTGCGGCAGCTCAGCAGTCGGCTGGGCTCATTTGTTCGACACAAATAAGCTCATTGACCTGATTTAGCGCAGGGAGGAGCCGTGGGGTTAAGTCAGATGTGATCTCAGAGCCCCATCTCTTGTCTGCAGCCTTTGCAGACCCCCAAGGACAGCCTCCTGGTTAAATGATGCTCGTGGGCGCCATTTCAAGGGCAGAGGGGGAGAGAGGATGGAGAGGTGGAAGGAAGAGGGATGGAGAGGGGAGAACGAGGTGCCGGTGGCACAGACACCAACAGTTGCTCTCTGTGCCACTTGGTGGCACCAACTCCATAGGTTTTCTGTCTCAGCACACTGGTAGGCAAGCAACCGTGGGCCCCGAGCCCGCGTGGTCTGTCTCTCCTTAAAACAATGAAGCTGTTTCTGTAGACGGGGAGCCCTCTGTTGTCGAGGACCCCTCGGGGCTGTTGATTTTGTGCTTAGGGACCTGGGAGAGCAGCCTTTGGTCTGCCTCTGGTGCCGATGCTACCCATTCTTCTTTTTTTTCCCCCGTTCACCAAGAGGAAAAAGAGGAAAAGGAGATAGGTCTCTTAACCGGCCTTACCCAGAAGAGGACCACACCTGGAGGTGCCTGCAGCGTGCCCTTCTGCGTCCGCACCATCTCCCGAGTCAGGTGCTCTCTGGTCTTCATTTCACAGAGGGAGCCTGGGGTGCAAAGGCGACCTTATCCAGGGCGCACTGTGAGACGCGGGGGCCGCGTGCACGCTTCCGATCTCCAGAAGGTGCACGCAGGCTGGGTGAGCAACACATGACCTTGGTGGACCCTCTCCTGGTCATTTCTGCTGCTAGAGGCTTATTTAATCCTAACAACCACTCCTATGAGGGAGGGAAAGAGTCTTATAATTCCCATTTTAAGGAGACGAGCCCAAAGATTAAAAACTTTGCATAGGGACACTGTCTTGGTTGTTTAAGCCAAGATGGTGATTGACCCAGATTTCCTTGTCGTTTTAGCCCCCGAGAGGTGGTAAATGCCACGCTGGGCTCTGAGCACGAAAGGTGGGGGCACATGCTGGGGGAGGATGGGTTAGTGTTTGCTCTGAAATTTGTACTTTGGCCTCAGGATTGGATCATCCTTGATTTAAGCGAAATGTTTCACCTTTTCACTGCTGGTCCCTGCCGGAAAGGGTTTTAAAGAATGTACTAGAAGGGGAACTTACCCTTCAGCACTACTGAGAGAGCTGTGTCTTAATGTCCACTGAGCAGAGTCCTTGTAGTGGGCTGAACTGTGTCCCCTGCCGCAAACCCCTGTGCAGAAGTCCGCAGCCCTGGTACCTGGGAGGAGAGACCTTCAGCAAGGGCAAGCACGGTGGAGTGTGACCTGGTAGCACAGGCGTCTTTGTAAGAAGAGGGAGGTACCAGCGGTGCAAGCAGGTGGCCGTCCAGGAGCCGAGGAGAGAAGGACCACGGGAGACGCCAACCCTGCCCACACCTCGGCCTCCCCAACTGCAGGAGAAGACGTTTCTGTTGTTGGAGCTGCCCAGTCCGTGCTGCTTGGTCCTGGCAGCCCGAGCTGACGGCTACGGCCGGGAAGGAAGCAGGCACTCAGTTCGTCATAGGGCGAAAGCACGGCCCGGGCAGGGGACAGCGCGCTGCACCCCTGGAGTCGTTCTGGCTCCATGCGTCTCCTCCCTCCTGGGCCTGTTTGCCCGTTTGTGAAGGGGGCACACGGTCATGCCTAAGGATCCTTGCAGAGCCGGCCTCCTAGGAGTCTAGGCGCTGGTCTGGGACCTGCAGAGTGCTGGATGGAGCCAGCGGTATCTAACCAGAGGGAGATTTTACGCCCTGGGGGACATTGCCCGTGTCTGCAGACATTTTTGGTGGTTACCAGTGTGAATGTGGGGGCGCTACTGGCGTCTCCTAGAGGCCAAGGAGGCTGTTCCACATCTACGGTGCACAGGACAGAACATTCATTCTGCAGGTATTAGCGCTGGCTGGGTGCTGGGGAGGACACAACTGGAAGATGGCCTTCTGAAATGTAAGATCGAGGGGATCCTGAGCATCAGGCGTGGGGAACGTGGTACTGAGCGTCCTTAGGTGTTGACTTACCCTGAGGACAAAGTGTCCCTTGGCTTTCTGTGCTCCAGCAGCACAGGCACTGCGTCTTTATGCCCACTGCATTCACAGACCTGCGCTTGTATAGCTTGATTATTTTCTAAAAGGACTTGAGAAAACACATGTTTATGTTTATATATCATACTGATGAGTAAAATAGAAATAAAATTGGGATGACTTTAAAATAGAATGCAAGCATGCAGTTGAACAAAACGGGTGATGCAGTTGAGTTTCCTGGCAGCAAGGGCCAAAAGAGAAACAACTCCTCATGTTAATGCAGAGTGTTATTAACTCAGAGCATTTCCTCAATGCAGAATCTAAAATGAGATTTTTGTTTAGGCTTTTGACCGGCTACTGGCTGATACTGAGATTGATACTATGTATAGCAGGCGTACCAACGCCAGGTGTATTTCGATGTTGGCTAGAACGATGCATGGCCTCCGCTTTCAGGTAATCTGTGCCACTCCCTGCCGTGTGGGATCCTAGATGTGAGGACGGAGGAAGTGTTGCTCTGTGGGCGGGGCTCAGGGCAGACTCAGTAAACTGACACGTTTATACATACGTACTTTCCCCCCTAATCTTTGTAACTTTTTCTAACCGTAGAGTAACAATACGCTGCATTATAGGAAATTGGGGTGCTATGAAAAAGAATAAAAGCTCTCATGGTTCTTTTATCTGTAGGTAAGCACTCTGTTTAGATATGTATCTATTCACACACACACTTATGTATTAGTATATTTAACAAAAAAGAAAATTGGGATCCTATTTTATCATTTTGTAACCAAATGAATGGCCCTGGAATGGGGCTTTGAGGAATGAGTTGGGAGATCACCAAGCAGGGGGGTGGTGTGCGTGCCGGGCTGGCGGTGGGGTTAGCTAGCCAGGATCTGTGCAGATGGGCGAGACCCCACGTTTCTTCTCACGACTCCTAGGGGTCATCATTCCCGTGGTAACCGAAGAAATGTCGCCCACACCCCCACCCCTGGGAGTTCTACAACGCAGCAGCCCTATAACTTTGTTTTTCACTTATCAAAGTAAACAGAAGTGGTTTTCTGTTAGTCTACCACTCATTGGTTTTTTGGTAACAATTTTATCAAGATGTACTCAGTTACCATACAGTTCACTCCTTTAAACTGTACAACTCAATGATTTTATTATATTCACAGTTACGCACCCATCATTAATTGTAGACACTTTTGTGACCCCCCCCCCAAGAAAAGAAACCCCATGCCCAGTAGTAGTCACTCCCCATTCTTTCTCCCCCAGCATCTGGCAACAGTTCATCTACTTTGTCTCTATGGATTGACCCATTCTAGAGGTTCCATATCAGAAGAATCATGCCATATGTGGTCTTTTGTAACTAGCTTCCCTCAGCGTATTTTCAAAGTTTGCCCGTGTCATGGCGTGCACAGCTTCTTTATTATTGCTAAAGAGTATTCCATTGCACGTAAAGACCGCATTTGCTTGTTCAGTCTTCAGTTGATGGACATTTGGGCTGTCTCCACTTTTTGGCCCTTGGGCATGATGCCGCTGTGAACATTCATGTGTAAGCTTCACGTGGACGTCCGTTTCCCCTTCCTTTGGGTCTGCCCCAAGGACTGGAACTTTTAAGAAACTCCCAGATGGTCTTCCAAGAGAGTTGTACCATTTTGCATCCCACCTGCAGCGTACGGGGATTTCAGTGTCTCCACATCCTCTCCAGCACTTGGTAGTGTTCGTCTTACTGCTCACGGCCCTCCCGTGGCTGTGATGTGCTGTCCCGCTCTGGTTCAGCCTTGCACGTCCCTCATGGCTGATGCTGTCCGCTTGGACACCGTCTTTGGAGAGAGGCCCGTCCTCATCCAACCATTCTTAACGCGGGTCCTCTTTTTAGTGTTGACAGTTCTTTATATAGTTCTGATGTAAACCCCTTATCAGATACACGATTTGCAAATACTTTTCTCATTCTGTGGCTTGTCGTCTCACTTTCTTGATGGTGTTCTTTGAAGCAGAAAGGTTTAATTTTGATGAAGTGCAGTTTAGCTTTTGTGACTTGTGTGTTTGGTGTCCCATCTAATACCATCTGCTTTTT
The DNA here is from genome assembly GCA_004023845.1 of Helogale parvula. NCBI lineage: Eukaryota > Metazoa > Chordata > Mammalia > Carnivora > Herpestidae > Helogale > Helogale parvula. The sequence goes on along the minus strand of PJEM01000129.1, from coordinate 621,843 downwards.
AACGCGTGATCCTACTCCTCGGAATGGATGTAACGTAAGGGGATGATCAGTGGATTCTAGCATGCGTAAAGTCGTTTGTTTCAAGTGCCTCCCCTTCCTGCGCTGGTGGAGAGCAGCAGTTAGACCACATTTTGTCCCATCCCGTAGCCTTTAGAAACGCTTCACTGCTCCATGAGCTCCCCCCACCCCCAGTGTGTCCGGCTGTGCTCAGACCTCTGCAGAGTAGCTGGGAAGGTGTTCGAGTCTCCAGGCAGCACACCTATGTGTGTCCTCTGTCCTGTCATTTCTGGGCCAGGATTCGCACTAGCACAACCTTGCAGGACATGTCGCCATCTGCTGGCAGAGGCGGGAAAGTGCGACGCCAGGAAGCGGAAGACCTCGCTCTTTCCCAGCACCTTGTCCGGGAGCACGGCTAACGCTTTCCATTCTGGCCTCCGCGCCTGATGCTCGGGGGGTCTCCTCACCGTTGGGGGCTGTGTTTAAATATGAAATCCTTTACTAAATGGAGCCCGTTTCTGACAAGGCGAGGAAGCTGGGAGGTTCCTGTTGAGTGGGTGCCACCTGGGGCATGAAGACATCAACCAGGAGGAAGCAGTTCTGTACCACAGGTGACGGAGGGGACTGAATAGGAGCCTCCAGACGGGGAGCGCTGTCACTGTGTTTGTCGAGTGTCCGTTCGGGGCTGTCGGGGGTGCCGCTGCACCTGCCGCTCACTGCCAGCTCTCCCGGCCTGCTGGGCCTGCTGGGCCTGTGGAGATAACGACCTGACCTTGCATGTTTTCTAGAACAGCCTGGGCAACAGCCTGATTCTTTAAAATGAATGATAGCACTCTATTGTAATATACTCTATTTTGCTAAGTATTTAAAGTTTATTTTGAGAGAGAGAGGGGGAGAGAGAGAACCTCAAACAGGCTCTACACCATCAGCACGGAGCCCAACGTGGGTCTTAAACTCATGACCCATGAGATCATGAGCTGAGCCAAAACCAAGACGCGGGTGCTTAACCGACGGAGCCACTCAGGTGCCCCAAGAACACGTTTCTAATTTCTGTCACCCTTTAATAAAAGGAGTATAAAAATGTGTCCAGAGTAAGCGAATCTGTAGGGACCAAAGGCAGGTTGGTGGCTGCCAGGGGCTGGGGGGAAGGGAAGCCGAGGAGTGTCTGCTGAGGGGTGAGGGCTGCTTTTCAGGTGATGAAGATCTTCTCAAGTGGATTGTGGGGACGGTTGCACAACTCTGAATACACGAACGGTACCGCTTGAGGGGCATCTGGGTGGCTCAGTCGGTTAAGTGTCCTACTTCCGCTGAGGTCATGATCTCACAGTTTGTGTGTTCGAACCCCATGTTGGGCTCTACACTGGCAGCGCGGAACCTGCTTTGGATCCTCCTTTGGATCCTCTGTCTCCTTTCTGCTCCTCCCCCTGCTTGTGCTCTCTCTCTCTCTCTCTCTCAAAAAAAAAAAAAAGAAACAACGAAAAGAATACCATTTGAAATGGGTTTGCATTTTATAACACAATATCTCAATAAAACTTTTAAAAATACGCACAAGAAAGGTTAGCAAGGGGCTGGTGTGTGAGGTGGGTAGGCGCTTGTACTTGGGACCCTCACAGAGGAAGTACAACCCAGTCGGGAGAGCTGGGCTCACCAGGTGGCCCTGGGCTTAAACCCCAGTGTCCTCCACGTCTAGCATCATTTTACACGAAAGTCCTCTAAGTTTGATTTCCTTCCCTGCAAAAAAGACGTGATAATAACCTCCTCACAGGCTTTTTGGGGGGGTGGATTATATCGATAATGTACGTAAAGTTTCTGGCACGCGCATTGTTCAGCAGATACTCACACTGTGATTCTGTGGCTTTGCGGCCAGTGAAAGGGCTCTCTACGGAGTCCTCAGGCCTTCGGAAGCTTCTAGCAGGCAGAGTGGCTAGGTGGATTTAAAACGTGAAATGAGGGTTTTGGACTGAGCTAAACACTTGGGAGTCTGTGGCTTCCTCGTTTCGGGGCCCTCTCTACCTTAGATGTCTGCCAGAGTCCGCTCCATTCACCCCGCAAGATCCTGAGCCTGAGAAGGCGATTAATGGGTTTGTGGACCAGTGCATCGTCTTCTACCTTCTTGCAAAATAACCGGGCAGGGGCACTTGTGTTTGCTGCTGGCCGCCCTAGGGCCCGCCGTCACCAGCTCGTTCCTCAGGGGACCAGTTGGCAGAGTGGCCCCAGAAGAAGTGTGATGCTTGGGAGTGTGCCACGCGCCAGAGTTTTCCCCACACACCCTTTCAAAACAACTCTGTCCTGGATGAATAAGGACCCTTCCAGCTGCTCCACATAGTGTGTTGAATAAAGGCAAATGTGCCAGCGAGGCCGGGGGAAGATGTCAGGGGGCATCTAGAAACATCTCCGCCATACCCAGACCAACAACTCCCAGTGGTCCTGCCCTCAGACACCCCAGGACTCAGATGAAATTGACCCTGTTGGCACCCCTGTGCTAGACCTCCAGGTGACCGGAGGGCCGGTGCGTGTGCTCTTCCCCAGAACACCTGCACTGGGGAGAGGCCTCCCCCAGTGGGGGTGCCCCCAGAGGGGAGTGAGTTCTGAGCGCAGAGTCCTCAGATCGGGTCCCGGGGACTGGGGTGGGAGAAATGTGCGGGATGAATTACAGCGGGAGGACTCGTCCTGCTATTCTTAGGAAAATAAGATAAAAAAGGAGAAAAATTCCATGGGGTTTTGACATTTCCCAACTCTTCCTTTTACATTGAGAAGTAAATTCAGATTCCCTTTTTAAAAGATAACTTTTCTAGGGACGCCTGGGTGACTGAGTCAGTTAAGTGTCCGGCTCTTAATGGCAGCTCAGGTCATGATCTCACGGTCCGTGGGTTCAAGCCCTGTGTCGGGCTCCATGTGCTGACAGCATGGAGCCTGCTTGAGATAGTCTCTCCCTCTCTCTGCTCCTGCCCCACTCATGCTTGCTTTCTCTCTCTCTCTCTCTCTCTCTCTCTCTCTCAAAATGAATAAAATAACCTTTCTACTGTCAAACTTACTCAACGGTCTTCATTTGGGGTCTGATGCTTATAACTATAACGAGGGTATGGGAGAAGCAGCTGCCGGGCAAAGAACCAGGAATGGAGAAGTGGGATCCAGCCCAACCCCCTACATCGTGTCCTCTTCCACATCGCCCCCCAAACCACAATGCAGTGGTGTCAGGCCCAAAGTGACTTGAAATGAAGGTAGTCTCCGCTTTTGCTCGGGCTCCCCCAGCCCTTCACAGATGATGTGTGCATGTCACTATTGAACACTGCCCTTGAGTCTGCTGTGGAAGTGTGGAGGAGGTTTTCTTCCCTCTGTGGGTTTGCTAGTCTTGTGTTTTGGCCTAGAGTGCTGAGTCGAGGACTTCACCAAAGGCCCATTGATAGTGTAGACCCCTGGAGATGGACAGAGGCACCATCATGGTGGAAGATCATGGTTTGGCAGATGGAGGAGATGGCTTGGTATGGTGGTCAGCAAGCTGCTTCTGTAAAGGAACAGGTAGTAAATATCTTCAGCTTTGACAGTTGTATGATCTCTGTTCCAAATGCTTGAACTCTGCTGGCATAGCAGACAGTATGTACACCAGTGAACGTGGCTGCGTTACAATAAAACTTTATTTACAGACACAGGTCGAGGGCCGGATTCAGTCTGCAGGCCTTAGGTGGCCTATCTCTGGCTCAGCGGACCACCTTAATTGCTACAACTCCTTTCTTAGTGTTCTCTCTTATCTTAGAGATGACGTGCTTGAAAAGCTGGAATGTTTTCCTCAGCGCTCCTGGAAATGTTGCTAAGAACCATGAAAGGCCACCGTCAGAGAGAAGGACCTCAACCGAGTGGAAGCAACAGGAATTTGGAGTTTTAAACCTAGAGCAGATGCTGAGAAATGAAGATTCTGCTGTCTTCCCATTGTCCCTCAACGGAAGGCTGGGCGTTTTAATTAGCTAATGTTGGCAAATTGCTTTGAAGAAAATTGTAAAATGTTTCGTGCTACAAGGTGCCAAGAATCCTAATTAGCTTTCCTTAAAGATACCACCTGGAAGTGTGATATTTTGTTGCTCAAGGTCCAAGCCAGCAAGAATAACCTGCAGATCAAAACCGGTTTTTCAGCAAACATAACTGAGTATAAATGGATCTCTGCATCGACGTCACATTTGCTTCCTTCTGCCTAATCTGGTTCCTAGCAGCTGGGATATTAAACCCCGTAAATGGAGGTTTGGGGTTTTTTGTTGTGTGTGTGTGTGTGTGTGTGTGTGTGTGTTTTTTCCCAAGAGAGCTCACTGGCGACGGGGGCATGAAACAAATTAACCCATCCATGTGTTGCTGCCAATGTTGCCTTTTGGATTTTTTGGCTTGTGCCCCAGAGGCCCTGCCCTGGCGCGTCAAGGTGACAGAGAGGAGGTGGCTGGCAGTCACTTGGTCACAGAGCGGGGCTGGCTCTCAGCTATCCCCGTGCAGGAGAGATGTGTGCATGCTCTTAACAGCTGGGGAATGAAGGTGCATTCCAACGTTCCTGTTTCATGCAGCGGTGGCTACATCAGGAGTATCTGATCTGTGTCACCGTCAGAAGCAAGTGAGATGTAGTTACTCTAGACCTCAGCCACCGGTGTGCATTGATTTGGAATCTCCAGGCTCTGATGGGGTCGGCCCGGGTGAGAGGAGGCAGCCGGCGTGGGGGTAGGGCTCAAGGCAGGGGTCCCCAGCCTCTGCACCATCAGATGGCTCTGTGTGCGTGTGTTTGAGGGGGAGAGGGCTGTCCTGTGCCTTGTAGGATGCTGATCAGCATCCCTGGCTTCTACCCACTAGATGGTGGGAGCAGCCCTCATTCCCAGTGATGACGACCGAAAACTGTCTCCAGACATGGCCTAACGTCCCCTGAGGGGATAATCGCCCCTCACTGAGAAGCCCTGCGTTAAGGGGAGGCGCTTGGAGCAGCCGCCTGATGGAAAGTGGGCTCCACGCGCCCTCCTGCCTCCTCCCTGTGTCTCACACCCTCATGTTGGCCATTAGCAGATCCCGAAGGCAGCCCTGCCGTTGACTGTGTTGTGAACTGACCACTTCTCGCTGTCCAGCCTCCTACTCTCGTTCAAGCCCCCACATCTTGTCTAGACACACTAGTGTGACTAGCCCTCCTCCGGTGTCCTGCTCCCCTTGGCACCCCACAGACCGTCACCCAGCGGCCAGAGGGAGCCATTGAAGTGTCGGTGAGAGGTCTCACAGCCCCGCTGGGGGACCCCTCTCCCCCACACCAGGGCATTTATGTGGAACTCCTCCTCTACCTTAGGTGTGCCCCGAGTGCATGCATCTGTCCCCTCTGCCCAGAGACGCCCTTCACTATCCCGGCTCCCTGCTCAGACGTCCCTCTCTAGAGGCCCTCCCCGCCCTCCCCCTTGAAGAGCACACCTCTGTCTTCTCTGGGCCAGGGGTCCTCAGCCTCAGCTCTAGTGACATTTGGGGCGGGACTGTGGTGGGGGGCAGCATCCCTGTCCCCCCACCAGGTCACCGTGGCAACGTCCCCCACCCGCCCAACTGCGACAACGAAAAATGTCTCCAGACGCTGCCGGTGTCCTCTCAGGGGCAACACGGTCTGATTGAGAACCACTGCTCTCCTCCTGCTTTATTTTTCCTCACCACACTCTCTCCTAAGACATCCAGTCTATTTGTCTTGTTCCCTGGAAGGCAGGCTTCATGAACGCAGAGACTTCAATTTGTCCCCTGCCACGTTTGCAGGGCATAGTCCAGAGCTTGGTACACAGTAGGTACTTAATAAACACGTTGAATGTTATGAACTTTGTACTTCTAAACAACCGGCGAATGGGGTCATGGATTTTGGACAAGACTGGACCTACAGAGTGTGTTTTACTGGTCATAGACATCGAAATTCTGTGCCTTGGACGCCAGCAAAAGCATCCTTAAAGTACAGAGAAACCTTCTGGGAACCTCGGCCAGGGGTCTTGGGAAAGGGCAGCGGCAGGGCCCTCCTGGGTTCCGAAGGTGCCGTCATGATCCTGCAGAACACACCTGGAGAGACACCAGGCTCCGTTAACAGTGAACTACCCCTGGGCTGTCGGCATTTGCAAACGGAAGGGTCGGGTGGTCAGGAGATTCGGAGAACACTCTCCCTTTGGTTTGTGGGTGCGATGAGGATTTCCTTCCTGGCTTCACGTCGTGCCTAGAACTTGATCCATGAAGATGATTGAGTTCATTCCCCTCTCCCACATCACAGCGGACGGAGCCTGGGGAGCACAGGTGTGCACAGAGCTGCTTCCTCTCCCTGTGCTGCCGATCTAGCCCCTGGGGTGTGCACGCAACCCCGCCCCCCATTCCAGGTGGAGCTGGAGCGCTCACTGCAAAGATTAGTGATTAGGAGAAATCTGACTTCAGACAGGTCCCTCCCCTCGCTGCACGACTTTGGGCAGATTAACTTTTCTGAAACTCAGTTTGCTGATCTGTACAATGGGAATAATACCTAGCTCTCTGTTTCGTTGTGACGATTAAAATGAAATGAACAGTGCGCCTGGCCTGGCCTGGCCGCTGTCAGTGTTCATGAGGAGTGGAGGTTGTCATTCCCTCTTTATCCGAGTTCCTATTTAGCTGGCTCAGCCCCTGCCCCGGCTCGCCTGCCTCCGCCCGTGTCAGGAGTCCCGAAGCTCACCCCCTCTCCCTCCCTTCCCAGCATGCGCATCTCATCACTGTGATTACCCCGCATTAGCCACCGTGATTGTTCCATGCCTTGGCACCTCATTACTGAAATAAAGTTAGCATTAATGGGAGTCCTGCCGCTAATCCCTCTGCTCACCTCTCCTGAAAATGCATTCCGGTGATTAGCAGGAGAGACACATGCATATATTCATTTTTAAAACTGTTCCCTCCTCCCCCTCTCCCTGCGTGTCTACTCACAGTCACTGCAGAGATGGAGGCCAGGGGGCCTTTTAGCTGCCAACGGACAGAGGAGGCAGTGAAATCACCCTGCACTGGGACAGGGCTGGGCCTATGGAGCCGCCAACTTCAACCCGAGGAAAAGGAACGCATCCGTTTCCTTTGGATGGGTGCCGTTAAAAACAAAACCAACCCACAAAACAAAAGGCCGGGGAGTGAGGCCATCTGGCAGGTCCCAGCCCCGCCACCTTCTGGCTCCGAGACCTAGACCTCGGTGAAATTGCTTTAATCTTCCTGATGAGCAGTTTCCTCCACTGGTGAAGGGTTATGCCTGATAAGGAACAGGCAGGGCCCAGCGCTGCCTCTGAGCCTGTGGCTGTTCCCTCCCCTGCCCTGGGGCAGGGGTCCGGAGGTCAGGTGTGCCCCCGGCGCCGGCAGGTGTCCCCCAGCGCCAGCTACGCAGCCCAGCAGCCCGTTTCCGTTTCCACTTGGGAGGACTGAGGACTGACAGCACGGAGGTGTGGTATCACTCGTAAGGACAGGGGTGAAACACCACCCTGACCCCCAGGGAGTGTGCACACCCTCGGAGGATTGATCGGATGGCCCTTCCCAGTAGGGCTGGGGCTGGCCCCTGGGGCCCCACAGGGAGCCCCCGGGAGCCTTGCGAGCATCGCCTCTGTCCCAAGTGACCCGAGAGCCCGGTGGATGGAGAGCCCGGTGGATGACCGTCGTTCTGCTCCCTCTCCTCGGCCAATAAGGGGGAGCGGGACGGCGGGGGGAGGGATGGGGCTGTCATGAGATTCACAGGTGCCCCTGCTCACCCTGCGTGTCAAGGAGACATTTGCAGAAAGGTTTGACACCGCACCCTCGCGGAGCCCTTTGCCAGGACGCAGGGCGAGGCCCCGGGCACTTTAACCGCACTGTCCATATTCGAGTTATAATCCCGCCGCCCCAGTTCCCCGGCGAGCAGCTGTTCCCACAAAGAGGGACAATAGCCCAGCCCCGCCCCTCGGAGAGCTGATTGCAGTCGTGTCTGTGCCCGTGCCAGTTCTTTGATCAGTCCTCACTCAGGATCTGGAGGGCATGTTACAAAGTGCTTTGGGCCGGCTGCCAGCGGGCCCCTCACTGGAGCGTGACAACAGCCCAGAAGTGTCAGCGTTGGGAGAGAGACAGCGCGCGAGATGCCTTTTAAAAAATAATTATATTTGAATTTTAAAAGCCATCTTCATATATGTTCGGAGAGTCATTTATATGGAAAACTATGCCGGTCGCTCTACCCTTTTAATATTTGATGTTCCGTCGGCTTCCCTCACAGTTGGGATAAGCGTTGTGGGGCGCCGCGGGGAGTTTTCGGACTCTCCTGAGTTAGGAAGGAGCCGGAAGAGGGCCGGTTCCTGTCATTTCCTTCTCCCTCCTCCCTCGCCCCCTCCTCCTGCACCGCAGCACACACTGACCTGAACGGACTCTGGGGGCCGTGGGGGGCGGAGTGGGAGAGGGGCGAACTTAATTCCCTTTGGTGGTGTTGGTGGGTTTCTTTTTTTTTAAGTTTATTTATTTGTTTTGAGGGAGAGAGAGCACAAGCAGAGGAGGAAGAGAGAGGGAGGGGGAGGGAGAGAATCCCAAGCACCTCCACACCATCAGCACAGAGCCCGACCTGGAACCGAACCGGCGAACCATGACATCCTGACCTGAGCCGAAATCGAGAGTCAGGTGCTCAACTGACTGAGTCACGCAGGCGCCCCCAAAACTATTTTTTTAATGTTTTATTTATTTTGGAGAAAAAGCAAGCAGGAGGGGGTGGGTGGCTTTTATTTTCATTTAATTTTTATTTTTTATTGTGGTAAAATATGCTTTACATAAAATTGACCGTCTTAGCCATTTTCACCCGTACAGCGCGCGGCATTTAGCACATTCACAGTGTCCTGCAGTCGTCAGCACCATCCACCTCCCGAACTTCTCATCTTCCCGAACCCTTTCCCCGGGAAGCACTGACTCCCTGTGCCCCGCCCCTTCCCGCAGCCCGGGCACCCACCATTCTGCTCCAGTCTCCGCGGATTTGATGACTGTGGTTCGTCACGCAGCTGGAATCACACAGTATCTGTCCTTCAGCGTCTGATTTCTTTCACTCGGCACGATGTCCAGGGTTCATCCATGCTGTAGCCATATCGGAGCCTCCTTCCCCTGTGAGGCCCAGGAGTATTCCAGCGAATGGATACACCGCCCCGTGTCTGTGCGGACTTCTGGGCGGTCTGCCCTGCATTAAACCATATAGGTTGCCAGTCAACCATGTTAGCTGTTCACTACGTACAGACCCCCAGCCTCACTCTCACCGGCGCTGTCTCAGGGTTGAGAAAAGGAAGCCTGGGGAGATGAGGAATATTGTGTCACCTAACGTGCTATTAATTAGTGGAACTGCGATTGGGTTTCGGGGCTGTCTGACTACAAACGACGGTTGTCAAGTGTTGCTGAGCTCCAGGATTGCTCAGGGGAGTCTGTTGAAAATGAAAACGGCTGGGCCGGGTCTTGAGCTATTTTGGTTCAGAAGGTCTGGAGTGGGATTCGGGAATTTGTATCTTAACAAGCACCCGACCCTGAACAGGTTACCAGAACCAGAGCCTGCTCAATGTGTCCTACAGTCTGGGGTGTCGACTGCTATCCTGTTCATCCTGGTCCCTAAGGGAGACAGCTCCCCCCACCCCCGACGAAACGTTTCAAGATCAGAGAAACAGGAGTTTTCCAGATAAAGCAGAGTTGGGAGAGACATACACACGGATACGTAGAGTTCATACACTGAGCGTGTAGGAAGGCATGGACTCTGGGCTGCATGGTCAGCTTTGAGCTTCTTAGCAGCCAAAGCAAAGAGCAGCATAGGATTAGCCACAGATGTAGCCACCCCATCACAGAAAGTATGCAACCGGAAGCGCAGCTCTTGCATGCGTTTTGGGGTGAGGGCTGGCTCCTTCATTGAGAAGACCCTGTGCAGTAATGGAAAAGAGTCACAAACACCCCTGAGTCCATTCGATGGGACCATCACGGGGCTATTTCTTGAGGGCGAGCCAGGGTGCAATACTAGGGAAGAGTTCAGTGAAAACAGACCCGGGTCCAGGTAGGGGGTGCCTGGCTGGCTCAGTGGAGCGTGAGACCCTTGATCTCAGGATCATGAGTTCGAGCCCCACCCTGGGCATTGGGCATAGCAATGACTTAAAAAAAAAAACAACAAAAACGGACAGACCTGGAGAAAATGGGAAAATCAGGTCAACCCATTTCAAGGCCGCTTTTCCGCGGGGGTGTAATCGAGTTCTGTAGGTTCTGAACGGGGTCGTCTGGCTCCTGGTCAGCCTAGGGGCCTGCCTCAGCTGCTCCCTTCTCTCCGGTTCCTCTCCGGAGCCTCGGGGCCTCCCCACCCCCCTGGAGAGAGGAGCCCAGCGGGGGGGGGGTGGGGGGGGCTCTGCTTTAATGACTAGGATGCTTGTCTTTAAAGTTTGCAAAGCCCTCGGCCTCCAACCAGTGGCCACTTTGGCCCGCTTCCTTCGGCACACAAGAAAAGCTGCTGTCTGGTTGAGTGAGTTCTGCTATAAATCAAAGTGTCACCACTTAGCCAGTAGAAGTGATTTAATTAATCCGCTGTGTTGTCCCCTGAGCATCACTCCACCTGACTGCTAATCAACTTCCATCAGCAGGAGGAAAATGCAGGCCCCCTTTTTCTGAACCGCATTGCATGAGATGAAGGAGGAGAAGGCGGGGAGAAAAAGTTAATTGCGGCAGGGGAGCTCCCACTGTCACTAGAAAAAAGTCTCTTGTCTGGCACCTGCCTCCTTATACACCGTTGTCCTGTCTCGGGTGAGCTGCCAGAGAGGACCACGTTTCAGTGATATTAATACAGACATTATCTATTGTCCATATCTATTTATCAGAGATAATATCTTGCCTGGAAGCCCCTGACAGCTGGCATATTGCGAAGAGGAACCATCCCTTTGTCACGCACCCGGTATTTAGACCTTTAAAACACAACACCACACACGCACAAAACCTTCACCGATAATCAGATAAGACTGAAAGTTTATGTATCTATCTCTCGGGCACTGGAACGTTTTTGACAAATGACCACCCCGATTTCCATCACATGCAGGCAGCATAAAGGCAGGCCATGCTCTGCAGCGTAATTAGGCAGATCTAGTTAATGCTAGCGTGCTTTGAAGGTGAAGCAGGCTGTTGTAATGAGAATCCCAAGTCCAGGATATTTGAAAGCTTCGTTAAGAGCCTAAAACTTCCTTGAAATCTCTGCAGGAGTGGGAGCTAGCCTAATGGCTCCATTTTACAGAGAGGGGGAGCTGCGGCAGACGAGGGTCAGGGAAAGTTCCAGAAAGTTGCAGAGCGAAGCTGGGATCCAGCCCTTGTTGAGGCAGAGGATGGGGCGCAAGATGCTGTTGTAAAGCAGGGGCTTATCTGAAATGAGATTCTTTTCTGATTACTGTGCACTTATTCTAGAAAGAGAAATTTATAGGAAGTCTCTTTAGCAGGATGAAGTCCAGAAAATCTTTTATCTGATCCAAAAAATGACATCTTGTATCAATTATACATAAACTTTGGTTTCTCCCCCACCAGAGAAACTGCCCCACCCCCACCCCGCCCCTGCCCTCTGCAACCAAACCTGGAGTCCCTGCCCTGCTTATGTGGGTGAGTCATTCTGTCTTTAAAGATGGGGTCAGGGCAGCATCTGCCCAGCACGCGGTGTTGCTGCACAGATGTGCTTGGGATCAGAGCTTCTGCTCTACTATCTGCTCTGCTAAAGATGGTTGTATTTTAAAAAAAAAAAGAAAGAAAGAAAGAAAGAAAATAAAGGAAAGAGGGCGCTGGAATCTAGTTCCACTAACTGAGAACCCAGGACATATAAGGACTGACCTGGGCACGTCCATACTTGGCCTCATGTGCACCGCTGGGCCAGGGCCACCCCCAGCAATCTGCGCACGCGACCGGGTGGACAGAGTGCCATGACAGAGTGCCTCTCCATTATTAGGAAGCTGGAATCTGATTCACATGGATATCTAGGGGCGCCTGAAAGGGGAAGAGCTGTTGGAGACACCACGGGGCGGGGAGGCTGCGCACGCGTGGTCCGCCCGACACTAGGGGGCAGCACTGCCTCTTCCTGCCTTCCGATATGGCTTCTCTAGGAACCGCTTTCCTCGGGCCTGCTGGAAGGCTAGCAGTGCTGGGCCGGGGCTCGCAGGAAAAGCGAAGAGTGCCCCCTCCTCGCCTAGGGTGAAGTCCTGCCCTGTCTGCTGCTGGGGGTGATGTCGAACCGGCTGGGTTTGAGGCCCCCACAGAGCTGGGTGGAACTCTGACTGCCACTGGCAGCACATCTGTACTTGTGCCCCACTCTGGACTCCGTTTCATCTGCAAAATGGGAACACCCATGTGTCACAGTGGATGTTGGGATGAAACGAGACCATATAGGCAAAAGCCCTCCGCACAGCCCAAGGCACATGGGAACTGCTAAGCAAATGCAGTTCTTGTTCTGTGCCTACCCTTCCTTGCTTCCTCCAGTCTTCCACTGTTTGACAGCCGGGGACCCAGATCCAGCCATGCCTGCCTCCCTTCCTCCCAAAGAAGCAGGCTGCTGCAGAGAGTGTTCGGCCCCCAGGCTCAGGGCTCTGGGACCCCTCCCTCCTGCCGTTTGGGCCGTTCTGGACCCAGTGGAGCGCTGCTCCCACGTGGGCCCCTGGTTTGCAGGGCGCCCTCCACCACCTTCCAACAGCACTCCTGGCTGACGCCCGCACTTGGGGGCTGGGCAGGGAATCCTTTATCGTTGGATTGGGTTTTTTTTTTTCCCCCTCATACACAATTTGGAAACATCTGTTCTGACATTTTCCGGGGTTGCAGACAGGAAGAGAACAAGGTTGATATTTCTCAGGTGCTGGTGCCTCAGAGCCTCGGTAATTGGAAAGCAAAATGGTTCCTGTTGCCTCTCCATTTCATCATAAACATTTCATTTGAAAGAGAAGGCAGCATTATTGTGCCCAGGGGTTACATTGTATGCAAACAGGCACACATTAAAGGGAAGTCTCCTAAGTGAGAAATGGCAAAGCATTATGAAGCCAATGGCAAAGGTCCGTGTGACTTTCTCTTAGACAAAAGACCAGTCTGTGGGAGCTGACTGCAGCTTTCTTCTGCTTCCTTGAATAGGAAGCATATTTTCTTTTTTCTCAGTTAACTCCCTTATCTAGGTGAACGTGATAAAGTTTGTGCCCAGAGGTTCACTGAGGGTAGGTGAGCAAATGTGTTTGTACAAAATTCATTTGCTGGGTACCTACTCTGCCCAGATCTGTAGTAAGTGATAAATAAGACACCACCCATGGCCTCTCATAACAGGATTATAATGCAAAGTGGTGTCCCTCGCAGCAAGTGAATTAACACTAGGGGAGTGCAAGGAGGGGGTCAGGAGAGGCTTCCAGAGACGTTTGCCAGGCAGAAGAGGAGGAAGGAGCTTGCGGGGCCGAAGGAAGAGCTTCTACCTAGATCGGAAGACGCGACAACAAAGTTGCCGGAGCCATCGGACAGCATCATTGGATAATTATCTGCCCGTATGCTGACTGCTCTAACACACATCATCTCCCTGAATCCTCCAACATCCGGCAAGTACTAGGTGGTATTATGGTTGCTTTGCTGATGATGCCGGGAGACACTGCATTGCTTGGCCAAGGTCAAGGCTAACAAGTAGTGAACTCAGATTTCCCCTCAGGTGGGCCTGTCTCCCCCACCCCCCACCTCCCCCTGGCAGTGCACTGCTTGGTATGACTCTGCCATACAGCATGGAGCTGCAGAGGGGTGGGGACTGCACAGGACTTTGCGTGCTGAGCTGCGGAGTTCGAACTTCGTCCTGTAGGCAGTTAGAAACCAGCAGAGGTTTTTAAGTGGATATTGATTCCATTACCGATGGGAGATGGATCGGAGAAACACCCAGTGCTGGGCTGCCGCCCGGAGCCGCACCTGTCCATCAGATCCAAGGGCTGCCCACCCGCTTCTTGCCTGGCGTCCAGTACAGCTGGCTGCTCAGCTGAAAGAACAGATTATTGGGGAAGATGAGCCTCGCACGGGAGGTGGACAAGAAGCCTTTTTCTTTTCTTGAATTTTTTTAGCAAGAGTATGCTTTTCCGTTGTTGTGCTCTAAAGTTCACACTAGGCATCTAAGCTTTAAAAAATTGAGTGACATGAGGGCCGCCTGGGTGGTTCAGTCGGTTAAGTGTCTGGACTTCGGCTCAGGCCATGATCTTGTGGTTCGCGAGTTCGAGCCCCACTTCGGGCTCTGTGCTGACAGCTTGGAGCCTGGAGCCAACTTCAGATTCCAGCTCCCCCCACACACACACTCTCTCTCTCTCTCAAAAATAAACATGAAAAAAAATTAAGTGGCATGAAAACAGAAATGAAAGCAAAAGTCTTCTAACGCCTCACTCCCAGGTGTAACCACCGGTAACAATTTCTTGTACAGCCTTCCTGAAATTTTGTGTTATATACGTATACATACAAAACGGTTCAACGTTCAGAAGGGCATCTCTCTCTCCCACTCCTGACCCCTAGTCTCTCTGCTACCGTTTAAAGTCACCGTTTTCTTGTGTTCAGGCCCAGGTAGTTTATGCACATGCAGACGGATACTTGCATATATTACTTCTCTTTCCTTGAAGAATAAAAGCTGTATAGCATGCCACCTAACACTGTTCTACTTCTTGCTTTTTTATGTCGTGATAATATTTTTTAAAAGCCTAATAGATAGTGCTTACCAAGTCCCGTGAATTCTTCTAAGCGCTTAACGTCCATTATCCCATTGTATCTTATGACAGGGGCACCGTTATGGTCTCATTCTCTGGGGAGGAAACTGAGACAGAGAGATGGAGTGACCTACCCAAAGTCTTTCAGGGAGTGAGTTATCCCTGACCTTGGGCTAGAACTGGAACAAGACAGGAGAGGGAGGTGCCACTGGTGTTCAGGTCTAGTCTGGCCATGTTCTGGGTGTTGCTTGCTTTTTGTTGTTTGTTTGTTTGTTCATATGTGGAGATCTTTCCAGACCAGCACCTACAGACTCCTTACTTCTTTTACGTGGCTGGAGAATACTTAATTTTACAAGACCAGTGCTCTAACCCCTGAGCTATAGGGCCCTGTAATACTTAATTTTAGTGTTTCGTAAACACGCATCAGGTTGTGTCTGATCTACAAATGCCGCCGTAGCCGACGCACCCTTGTGCGCATGCGTGGAACACTGGCGCGAGCCTCTCTGGAGTAAAGGACTGGCGATGGACTTGCTAGTCCCCCGGGGCACCTGCTTGCAGTGTCACCGGGGACGGCTCAGCTGGGCTGCCTATCGCTGCACCGGTTTGCCCTCCCCAGGAACGCGGGGAAGTACCGACCCCGCGTCCTCACCCATCCTGGGCATCGTCAACCTGTTTAATCTTTGGCCATCTGAATGCTGGAAAATTGGCTCGCTTTCATCCACGTGCATTATGAGCGCATTTTTTCCCACATGTTTATTGGCCGCTTTTATTTCTTTTATGAACTGGTTTTTCGTGTCCTTTGTACGTGTTGTGTTTTGGCTTTGTCTTTTTTATAGAGATATATAAGAGCTCTCTGAATACTAAAGAAGTGTGTTACAAATATTTTTCCGGTTTATTGTTTGCATTTATATATCTTTTCACCATATAGGAGATTTTAATTTCTGTGTAGTTGGATGTATTAATCTTTTCTTTATGGCTTTTGGGTTTTGTGCTTGCCTTTTCTTCTCCCTGATTATATATATTTTTAATGACCAATTTTTTTCTCCCTAGCCTTTTTATGGCTTTAATTTTTTAAATTGAACATGAATCCACGTAGAATTTATTTTTGTGTCAGGGGTGGTAGAGGGGTCCAGGGAACCGGTTTCGCCTCCTTGGTGCCCACATTTCACTGTGCTGGGACAGCCACTAGCAGGAGGCTGGGCACTGGTGGGGACGGTTCTCGAAGGGAAGGCTGGCCCACAGCTGGCTGGACCCGGAGCAGCCAGCCCAGGGCGCCTGGGGGCAGGGGGTGAGCCCAGCACAGAGCCCCGATCACCGCAAGCGGAGAAGCCTGTCTGATTTGTCTCCGAGGCCCCAGCACATACGTGCTTATCGTCCTGGTGTTTGGAGTGAACTAATTCTGACCCCCGCTATGCTGCTGGCGCGCACACGTGACTTTGGTGTCTTGCGCTCATTCCTTCACCTCTCCGAGCCACGCTGTCCCCATCTGTGATCACAGTACCTACCTCCACGAACTGTTTCACGAGGTTTCTGGAGTAAAGGGAGAGGTGGGTGTTACTGTACTTGACAAACCCCGGAAAAGCGCCGTGGGTGGAAAGTTGAAACTCTCAGCCACCTCTTCGCTACTGTCACTATGTCTCAGACGTGTCGGTCTGGAATTAATTTAGGTTGTAAGAATTAGCATTTACAGGGGTGCCTGGGCGGCTCAGTCAGCGAAGCATCCCACTCTTGTTTTCGGCTCAGGTCATGATCTCACGGTTTCATGAGTTCGAACCCCGCGTTGCAGGCATGGTGCTGACTCTGCAGAGACTGCTTGGGATTTTCTCTCACTCTTTCTGTCTGTCTGTCTCTCCCTCCCTGGCTCACGCGCTGTCTCTCTCAAAATAAATAAATAAAAACTTTAAAAATTACTGGAATAAGAAGAATTACAATGTATCTCCTTGTGGGACACAGTTTTTTTTTTTAATGTTTATTTATTTTTGAGAGAGAGAAAGAGCGCGCGACCAGGGGAGGGGCAGAGAGAGAGAGGGAGACACAGAATCCGAAGCAGGCTCCAAGCTCCAGGCTGTCAGCACAGAGCCTGACGTGGGGCTCACAAACCACGAGATCATGACCTGAGCTGAAGTTGGACTCTTAAACTGACTGAGCCATCCAGATGTCCCTGTTTTTTTTAATTTGTAATATGAGAAAAGGAAGCTCTTATAAACATTTTTTCTGGGTAGGGTTCTTGTATCTCCCCGCCCTCCAATTATTATTCACTGCTGTCCCCCAGCCTCTGACACTTGGGACAATAAAGGCGGGCTTGGAATGGGGAGGTCTGTCAAGCAGCAGCAGGTGCCTACACAAAACGGATCAGAAAATTCCCTGCTGGTTCATTTGGAATAAAGTTCTGGGCACTTAGGCTTTATTTGATCCTGGGTAAGACTTGGGTCTCTTTCATGCCTCAGTTTCTCCCACTGGGTTAAAAAAGAGACCTTCCAGCAAAGACACAATGGCCATGTAAACTCGCGGTTGAGAGGGTGGGTTCTGGGATCTGACCACCTGCCTTCCAACGCCAGCTCCGCCGTTCACTGGGTCACTTCGGGCAACTTACTTACCTTGCTTGTCGCCTGGTAGGGTAGGTGAAAACCTAAGGACCGAGTGCCTGGGGGCTTAGAACAGAGCCAGGCACAGAGCAGGTGCTTCATAAAGGCACCTGTTAATCATCTTCAACGACGTCATTGGAATTGACAACCTGTCACCCATCGAGGCATCTTCAGTCAGCGGTCCCAGTGCAGGTGCCGTGGGGAACCCAGGCTGGGCTACTGACGAGTTTAGAGGGTTGGTCCTCAAAGAGCGTGTAGATCCGCTCTGATAAGAGACAGACGGCAAGCACATGTGGGAAGACTGTAGGCCACGGGCTGCACACCCCCCACACCGTAGGGAGGGGAGGGCCGGGCACTGCTCAGGAGACATGCACACCACGTGTGAGTAGTGGGCACATGGCTGTGCATATCAAATCATACTACAGGAAAAGATTTTTCCCCACAAAGAGACATGCTTTCTCCGTTTGTCTTGAAGCTTCCGCAGCAAGATTTACTCATGTTTGGTGGAGGCCTGGCTACGGAGAACAGGTTCTCTGCCATCAGAAAGACACCGGTACACGCGGCAAATAAGTGACAGCCGAGCCTCCGAACCAGGGGGATGAAAGGGAGCCACGGGGTCTGGACAACCGGGAGAGGGTGACCCCATCTTAGAGGACAAGTACTCCTGGGCTAGAGCGCCTGCGTCTTCAGGAGAAGGCAGAAAGCACGATGTTTCATCCTTCTGTACTTCTTGTTTATTTTATATTTATTGTTTTTTTTTTATTTTTAAGATTGTTATCCTTTTTTAACGTTGGATAAGGTGATTTGAAGGTAATACGTGGGGCCAACACAGCATGTCTGCCGGGATGAATTCAGCCCAGGGGCCCGGGTTTGCAACCGCTGCATACGGCCTGTCCCGTAAGCGTGCGTATTGTGTGCAAATTAACGCACCCTGCAAAGTCACGTGACAAATACTGCCTGTAGCCCAGTAGCTGTATTTCTCCAAGTCATTAAAGTTCTGTCTCATCACCAAGTCTGCAGCTCCAGCCAAGAGCTTACCATGATCCCTCCACACAAAACTGCCTTTTAGGGAAAGGTAACACAGAGAGTGTGTTTTCATACACTCTTAGGTGCGAAAAAGTCCTGGGAGGCTCCGTGCAGTAGCAGCCTAGGTGTTAGCAGAGCGCACCCGTGTCCCGCCCGCCAGCACTAGTCACAACAGCCAGAAGGTGGTGGAAACCTCCCAGATGTCCACCGGTGGTGAATGGATAAGCAAAGTGTGGCGTGTCCTTGCAACAGAATACGACTGAGCCATGAAAATGAACCATGTGGCACCAAACGACGCCCCCACGCGGAGGAACCTTGGAAACATCCTGCTGAGTGAAAGCAGCCAGCTCCAAAAAGACCACATTGTGTGGTTCTGTTTGTACCGAAATACACAGAATGAGCAAAGCCATAGAGACAGAAAGGAGATTAGCGGTTTCCAGGGGAGGGAGGGAGGGGGAACTTGGGTCTAACTGTTACTGGTATGGGGTTTCTTGCGGGGGGAGACAAAAATGCTCTGAAATTAGACTGTGGTGAGGTTGCGCAACCCTGTGAATTTACCCGAAAGCCACTGAATTGTATGGCATGTGAATGATATCTCAGAAGGCTGTTTAAAGAGAAAGATTACATGATTCTTCGGCTGGTGATCTTTGCCACCTACAGGGACACGATCCGTCACTGTCAATCCTTGACTAAAAAGGACAGTGATGGTAATTACGACCTGTTGAATGCATTGGCAGTTGGTTGCCCTAGGCAAAGATAAGTGCGGTTCAGATAATGGATCACTGGACCATTATTATGTTATTTACTAATATTATGTTTCGAATGTGTATCCAGCGCTAGAAACAGCCATGTTAATTTTAGGTCTGTGAGGACCAGGGAATTTTCAGAATGCTGGTGCCTCTTCCTATAATCTACCCAGTTCCTGCGAGGGGAAGCCAGGGCTGCTCTGCCACCAGCCCCGAGTCACATGTGAGCCCAAAGGATCTTGGCACGCGGCCACCCGCCCATCCTGTTTGCTACCAGTTGGGGGGTTTTGAGTGTGTGTGTGTGTGTGTGTGTGTGTGTGTGTGTGTGAGGTTAAGTTTTCTTTCTGGTTGCCCGTCAGGCCTCTCCTTGACCCTCTTCAGCCCCCAACCCCATCCCTCCTGGAACACTGCAACCTGGCTGTGAGGGTGAGCTGAAAGTCCCCTGCCATCTTGGCGAGTGAGAGTGAAGGAGGGCACCCGGGGACCCTGACAAGTCCCACGGCTGGCAGCAGCCTCGTCTGCTTCCTCGTAGCGGCCTCCTGCTGTCCTCTCTCTCACCAGCCGTTCCAGGCTTCCCTCTGTGGAGAGCGTCCTGTGGAGAAGGGCACTTCTCCGCCCCCTTTGCCAGCTTCCCTCCCCAAGAGCATAGCATCAAAACCACTGTCACCACCACCACCCCCCGCCCGCCCCTACCTTGCCCAGGACCTCTGACAGCACCTGGCCGATTCCTGATTCCCCATTGGTGTGTGTTCGTCCCTCGTCCTCTTCTCTGAGCTTGGTGGTCAGCGACCCCTCCTCCTCCTATGGCCTGCCCTGTCGTTTCACTCTTGACGGTCACTTAGCGTACTTCCTGCCTGAATAGGACAAGACCTTCTAATGAAAGTCCCTCTTCACTCCGGGGGCCCTTGACCGTTAATGGCCTCCGGAAGCAGATATTGTCTGACTTCCCGGAGTCTAAAGTGCTTGAGCTGCACATAATTGCCAAATGACCTACCAGACAAGGAAGTGTTTGTTTACGCTCCGTCTCTGCCGCCCCTCCCACGCTGCTCCCCCAGGGGCGAAGTTTGGCGCTGTCGCTTCCCCCAAGTCCACTGTGAGGCTCTCCTCTTGCTTCCCGTCCTGCAGCCCAGCCAGGTAGTTAAAAGCAGATGGAATGAGTGTTCTTGCTTGGAGCACGGATGAGCCGTGCAGGTGGACAGCCCCAGCTTAGCCACACCTGCAGGGGACCTGTGTTGAGCACACGTGACGTGCCAGGCGCTGTTAAAGTGACATACGGAGATGTGTCTGATGTGGTCCCTGCTCTCATGGAGCTTGTGGTTTAGAGGACATGTGTATAAGGACCATGGCAACAGGTGCTTTGATGGGAGGGTTCAGGGCACAGTGAGAGCACCCGATGGGGAGATCTGGCCAGTGCTGCTGGCAGGTTGGGAGGAGGTCAGCAAAGGCCTTTGTGGGCCCTTTTCTTGTTACAAAAAATTACCTTTTACAACTGCATTGGTATAAATCCATTCTATATATATATAAACAGTTTCTCTGTGGACCCTAAGCACAGTACCTACTGTATATAATGGAGAAATTAGCCCTGGAAAAGGCATCCCTGAGGAGGCGACAACTGAGTGATCTGACGAATAAACAGGAGTTACTTTGGTGACCAGCTGTAAAATAAGGTCTAGGCAATGGAAATAGCATGTGCAAAGGCCCTGTGGTAGAAGGAACTAACACTTAGCATCAGTGAGGTGTAGATCAGAGAACAAGGAGAAGCCTGGATCACGCGAAGCTGGAGAGAAAGCAGGACCATATGGCTCTGAAGAATCATTGTAACCTTTACCCCAGAGCAGTGGGAAATCATTGATAGGTTTCAAGGAGGGGGGTTAGAGGCCTCCTGAGGATATTAGTAGGAACAGGGTTGCATTCCATGGGACTGGGCTTCCAAAGCTGCCTGGAAGAGGCCTCCAAATGCCTGCAAATGAAGGGACACACTCTCCAGTGAGCCTGCTTCCCCAACCCCCACACAAATGCAAATGATAATTACACAGCCCTGAAAACTCAGAGGGAACATTTGGTCTCGGTTTGCAACCCCAAGACCCACAAACTCCAGGAAGAAAGTAATAAAACATCAACCTTGAATTTCACCCCTGACTCCAACCTCTTTACAAGTATATGGACCC
Organism: Helogale parvula; assembly: GCA_004023845.1. Classification (NCBI taxonomy): domain Eukaryota; kingdom Metazoa; phylum Chordata; class Mammalia; order Carnivora; family Herpestidae; genus Helogale; species Helogale parvula. Next base: position 600,661 of record PJEM01000129.1, on the reverse strand, counting down.
TGGCCCTGCACTCAGGGTTCACATCATTGTTGGCTGCTGTTTAGTTTGAAGGGTGAGGAAGTGACGGGGGGGGGGGGGGCGGGGGGCAGAAGGCTGTTTTAGGGGCCTCAGTTCGGAAAGCACGTTGAGGAATTCCGCGGTCACACCTGATTCCCGGTGCAGATTCTTTCCCTTTGGCACAGCGGGACTTGGCAGTGGCTACTGAGTCTTAAAATTTGTTGTTCTGTTTGGCTTGTTTAATCCCACCCCACCCTCATTCCTGTTTTGTTCGATTTCCTTCCTCTCTTATGCTGGGATTATTCCAGTCATCGTGGGAAAAAAAGGGGCAGCATTTCGATCTGTCTCCCAGTGGTTGTCTGGGTCCCCAAAGGTGGCACAGCCTGTGACAACTGGCCCAGAGGGAGGCCAGGCGTTTCCGTTCCCGCTCTGCATGCTGCACCCCTGGGTCTGAGTGCCATTTTCATTTTCGGACAAAATTCATTAGCCTTGTTGAGAAGATAGTGGATAATTAGCGAATCCGCTATATATAAACTCCCGGCGGCTCAAGGCCATGTCTTGGTTTATTTGTTCGGTATCCCTGCCCTGCCTAGAAGAAAACAGCATTCCAAGGTCATGTGTTGGTTGATTGGACAAATCCAATGTTTCATAGGTAAAATATTTCCTGGATCCCTTCCTCCTTCTGCTGCCCCAGGCCCTCGTCATGTTTCTTGGGCCTTTGTAATAATTTCTCATTTGACCTTCCCACCCATTCCCTAGACTTTCCAAATATTTGAGGCCATAACTTCCACTTTTTGACTGGAGTCAGTTTGGTGGGGCTTCTAGCATTCAGATTTTCCTGGACTATGTGAGGGTGAGGGCGCAACACATTCTCATCCATCTTCATGTCATCAGTGTCTTTAATAACGCCTAGCCCTTAATATACATTTATTGGTGTGTGCTGAATGAATGAATGAATGAATGAGTGAAAAGGAAGAAGCTCTATACCTCTGCCAGCCTTCAGCTCTGTCCCATCCCGGCCAGGATAAATTCACGCCAAGTTTTTCTAGCTCATCATTTACCTGCGGTCACTGCAAAATCTTCCTCAAGGGAAAGATCCGGAAGAGTTGCCACATTAAGTGAGTCTGAGGAATTTTCCATGCTCTTTCCACGTTTTGAGAGTGACCATGTATTTTGGCATCTAAAAGGCATCTCATGTTTAGAAACCTCTTTAGTTCTCTTTAAAATTTTTTTTAATGTTTTATTTATTTTTGATACAGAGAGAGACAGAGCATGAGAGGGGGAGGGGCAGAGAGAGAAGGAGACACAGAACCGGAAGCAGGCTCCAGGCTCTGAGCTGTCAGCACAGAGCCCGACGCGGGGCTCAAACCCACGATCGTGAGATCTGACCTGAGCCGAAGTTGGAGGCTTAACCGCCTGAGCCACCCAGGCGCCCCTCTTTAGTTCTCTTTAATATGGAATTTCCCAAACCCATTTGACCATGGAGCCCTTGTTTCTCAGGGCATCTTCCAGAACTAGTCTTCCAAACCTTGTAAGCTTAATATGTACAGCTGTATCCTTATTTATAAAATACAGTAACATAATGCCTGGTGCCTCAGTAGAATTCCCCTCGCCCCCGAATGTCTGTTTAAGTCATCTCTAAGAACAAATGGGCAGTCCACAAAAACATGCGTTAATAATGCAGACATGCACAGAAGTGGCTATCTCTTCGAGGCCCTTATTTCAGTTTCTTTGGATACATACCCAGAAGTAGGATTGCTGGATCATATGGTAGTTCTGTTTTTTAATTTTGTGAGGAATTCCCATACTGGCTTCTCATTTTCATAATGGCTGCACCATTTTATATCCCCCCCGACAGCGCACGAGGTTCCAGCGTCTCTCCATTCTTACCAACACCTGTTATTTCCTGTTCTTCTGATAGCGGCCATCCGGACTGGGGTGAGGTGCATTTTGATTTGCATTTCTCTCATGATTAGGAACGTTGAGCATCTTTTTATGTGTCTGTTGGCCATCTGTATGTCTTCTTTGGAGACATGTCTGTTCATGTGTTTTGCCCATTTTGAAATCTGGTTATTTGGGCTATGTTGTTGTTGAGTGATAGGAGTTTTTTTATAAATTCTGATTATTAACCCCTTATCCGGTTAATTTACGATTGAGGGGATTTACGATTCACAAATATTTCCCCCCTTCTGTAGGTTGCCTTTTCACTCTCTTCATTGTTTCCCTTGACACACAGAGTTTTAAGTTGATGTAGTTCCACTTGCCTATGTTTGGTTTTGTTACCTGTGCTCTTGGCGTCCTATCTATGATATTGCTGCCAAATCCAGTACCAATATCCTGAAACTTTCCCCTTGTGTTCTCTTCTAGGAGTTTTATAGTTTTGAGGCTTACATTTAGGTCTTTATTCCATTTTGAGTTAATTTTTTAAAATGGTATAAGGCCTTGAACTCCATTCTTTTGCATATGGACATCCAGTTTTCCCAAGTGTTGAAGAAAGTACCCTTTCTCCCGCTGTGTAGGTAATTACTGGTTTTTATACCAAAGCTGAGAAGCACAAGGACAGTAATGGTAGTAGTGGAGGAGGGTATCTGTCAGCATTATCTGGACCCTAGAGACGTCTTTCAACTAACTCTCCTCCCCCGATCAGGTTTGTCTGGGAGCAGGAAACCTGGGGGCCGGCCACGTAAATGTTGGGAAAGTTCTAAGTAATCCAGTACATTCTCCTCTCATTCCAGTTAAAAACCCAGAACCAACAGAGAAAAGAACTCCTCAAATTTATTAGAATAACCGCTGTACAAGGTGGAGATGCCTTGCCCACAGGTGTCCTCTTTGCAAACATTGGCCTCCGGCCTCAGTGGGCTTTCCGAAGGCAGGGCATGGCTGTGAGCCATCCAGAGACGTGCAGATCCAGCCGCCCAGGCAGCAGTGAGGCAGTGCCAGTCGCCCCACACCTGGACAGGCGGGGAACCTCCCGGACATCTGCCTGCAGTCTGCACACCCATCCCGACGGCCGTCTCGGGGCAGAGGGAGGGAGGGGCAGCTGGAGGGAGGTGGGGAAGGAAGGACAGACGGCTCATCTGCATGGAGGGCAGCAAGCACACATGTTGGCGGCGGCGGATGGCAGGCTGCGGCGGAGCCCTCCGTGGTACCCCTGGCCGGCAAGGGGAGAGGAGAGGCGGGGGAGGCTGGCCAGGCAGCGCCCGCCTCTGTGCCCGGAGTCTGCACACCTACTCCTCCCCTCCCAAGTATCGATCCGAGCCCGAGAGCACATGGGCCTCTTGGAGAGCCGGCTCTGGCTGCAGGCTCGCTGATGCTCGTAAACCGTTGCGGTCGCAGTGCTGTGTTGCTGCATTTCTGAATGCCCACTCGACCCGAGCCGGCCAGACTTTTCACATGGGCCACCAGGTGGAGGAGGAGGCTGCCCAGGGCATCCGGCATTTCCTCCTGGAGAGGACTGCTGCCCAGGCCGGCTGCTCGGCCCTGCACAACCCCAGAGCAAGGCCCCGTCAGGTCAGGTGGAGGACGGAAGAGGCCCAGGAACCCACACTGAGCAGCCTGGGTGCAGCGGAGGCTCAGGGGGGCATTATTCCAGGCAATGGGGATGGCAACGGTGGGGGGAGGGGGAGGGGAGAGTGCAGGGGGATGGCAGGCACCCCCGCCACGCCGTGTGCTCACAGCAGAGCAGCTCTTTCCCCAGCAGCTCTGCTAGACTTCAGAATCTTCCTCAACCCGGCTCTTTGGGAAGCTCCTGCCGGACCTTGGAGTTGACCCTGGAGAGCCAGAGGGAGGGCGAGCTGCCTTGTGTGGTACCCGTCCTGGCTCCGCTTCAGTGACCTCTGTGTCCCCAGAGGAGTCCCATTGCCCTTGGGGTCTTAGTTGTCCCAGCTGTAAGAAACAGAAGGCACTCCACGCTGGGCTGAACCGTGAAGTGGTGGATTGAGACGCCACAGGGCCGCACGGGGGCTGGAGCCCAAGCCCAGACTCCACCGCCCCGAAGTTCTTTCCCAGCCTTAGTGTGGAACCTGGGGGAGGGTGGGAACTCACCTACACTAAACTGAAAGGGAAGGTGCAGAGCGGGTGGGCGTGTACCCAACGTCACGAGTGACCGGGGAATCCTGGCAGTGACAATAGAAGCCACCCCTGATCTGAGCACTCTGCAGTCTAAGTCCCTCGACCCTCCCAACCACTCTGTGACGTAACCACGGGAATCCTTCCTCTTGGACACCCCATGAAACAGACTCGGCCAGGCTGAGTAACTCGTCCACACAGCTGCGGGCGCTACTGCTACCACTACCACCACCACCACTACTACTGTTACCGCTGCCGCCGCTGCTGTGACAAGGCCGGGGTCGGATCCCAGGCGACCTGAGCTCGAAGTCCACGCTTCTAACCGCGATGCCACGCTGCAGGACAGACCAGACTGACAAACTGTGGGTTTGTCCCACGAAGCCCTGATGAGGCGGTGGGGACCCACACCCACTTACCTCTAGGAAGGACCGGAGGCCAGGACTGAGCGAGAAGCTGGGGGCATTTTCCTCTTGCCCGTGTTTATTTTGTGGCGCCGAACATAGTTCCGTGTTAGTTGGGCTCATTACTCATCAGAGAGAGAGGGAAACGTGAGCAGAGTCGGGGAAGGGAACCAAACCTCAGGAGAGCTGGAAGGTCCTCAGAGTCCAGAACCACCTTGAACGTGACCTCGTGCCTGCCGGGACGCAGCCAGCCCGCGGGGAACGTGTGCTCTTTTCCCCTCGTGCATTTGCTCACTAAGCACCGGCACATTCCCAGCACGTGCCGGGCTCTCCACTCTTTCCACGCGGACCCACAGTTCACCCTGATGCTACTGCCCCCCCACCCCGCTGCCCCCCCGGTCCCGGTGCCTCTGTGGCACTGAGGTCATGGCCACATACAGGGAGGAGCCGGCTCACCCCTCCGCTCTGATCTGTGATGGGCTGTTCCCCCAGAGCAGCTGCTGCAACAACATTTACTTTGTACGGCGGCCAAGGGCGGGGGGGGGAGAGCAGGAGCGAGCGAGCACGAGCCTACCCCATTCCAAAACGCTTCTGACAAAATCTGGCACTCCTGGTTCTCATCAGAATGCTGAACTTTGGAACAAATTAACATTCCGCAGCCCTCCCAGGGAAGGAGAAATTCAGCCGAGACGCACTTCAGTTCACAACCACAACAGAAATAGCTTCTCCCGGGGAAGACACACTCCGCTAACAAGGTCACTTTTGTTTTGCTTCCCCTGCCATCTGGCTGAGCGGCACCGGGGGGCTGGATGGGGTGCCGGCTCGCTCTCTCTCGGCCGGGCGTGGCGGGGAGCCGGGTGGCGCCGCAGAAGGCCTCGCAGCCTCCTGGCAAAGGGTGCCGGCGCAGAGTTACCTTCAGACGGCCCCCGGCGAGCAGGCGGGCAGATGGAGCCCCGGCTTCACCCAGCCCGACTCTGCTCTGAGCTCCGCGCGTGCAGAAGGTGTGACACCAGCAGACAGCAACAAGCAGGTGGGAATCAGAGGAGAGCGACAAACACGACAGGATGGGAAAAGCTATCTTCGTCTCGAAAAACGTTCCAGAACCCGATGTAATGCTCGCTCCGGAGCGTTGGAAGACTCCCTTCCAGCAGGCGAACAAAGAAGCTTGATTTGGATTCTGTGGGGTTTTTCTCCCCCCTTCCTTTCCTCCTTTCCTTCTTTCTTTTCTTTCCTTCTTGCCCCTCTTTCCTTGTACTTCCAAGATCCCTCCCCTGTCAGTATTGATCGGGGATGGCCAGTAACCTGCCGTGGCCTCAGTCTCCTCATCTGTAGGATGGAAATCCCCTGCACAGATTGCAGGCACGGTTATGAGTGAGAAGACGTGGGGGCGCTTGGCTGGCTGGGGCTCAGAGAGCTGGGGCGCACGCAGACCTTTGCGGCCCAGGAGGCTTTCCTGGAGGCACTCTGGGGGAACCCCCGACAGCCCTTGGCAGAACTCCCACACGACGTGAACGGTCTGCCCGCGGTGACTCTGCCAGGCGTGAACCTGGGACTTGGGCACGGCACTTGGATCACAGGATGTGCTGTGTCTCCTCTCCCAGTGATCTCCAGCCGTGTAAACCAGGAGACCGAATGTGTGTAAGGGGTTGACGCCCTACTGAAGCCATGTACCTCCTAGGAGGGGTCCAGGGGCCCCCGTTAATTATTAGAGCATCCCTGCTGGCAAAACACACAAACAGACGAGCAGACAGAGCTTTTAGTTGCTTAAACAGAGCAGGAATTCTTAAAATGACCAAAAACTTCCCTACTCTTAAGCCAAGGAAAATAAGTTCATTAACGCTTCTTCTTTGGGAATTCTGCACACACGCGCGCCCGCACACACACACACACACCCAGTGAAAGACCCATAAGGAAACTTGGCTTTCCAGGTGCATTGAACCTGGTCTCTGAGGAGCGGGCGGCATGGGAAGACTGGCAAAGGGCCCTGGGACTCCCCGCTATGTCACCGCTGCCCCCTGGAAAGGAGGGCGAACAAGCAGAGCCCAGGGTTCACTGTCACAGATAATTCCTGGGCCAGAACTGAGCTCTGACATCTGACACAGGATTGAAAGGTTGGAAAGAGCCCCGAGGCCTTTTGCAAGCATTAATTGGTATTAGGAGTGAGCCCCACTCTGCTGCTGGTGCTGGGGCTTGTCCCGCCTGCGCAGATGCACCGGGAAGCCTTTGCACGGTCCCCAGCAGGGGATATCGGGGGCAGGCCACTGTTCCCCTCTGTTCACATGCTCCCTTCTTTTAGCCTGCCTCTGCCCTCCTGCCTTGGCGCCCCCCCCCCCATCTCAGACTAACTCTGTTTATTCTTTCCGTGTCCATGCAGCACATACTTACTATTAACTGTATGCCAGGCAGTGTGCCAGGCTCTCGGTGTAAAGCAAAGAAGGAAAGAGACACGGCTCTTGCCCGCGGTAGGCTTTCAGTCTAGTGGGAAGCTAGACATTGAACTCAAAGAACAGGATGGGGTGGGATTGGGGAAGAGACTGACTTTCTAGGTCAAGAAATACAGGTCATCAGAACATCTGGAAATAAGAAAGAACTCTGGTGGCTCCAGAATTTTCTACCCCTAAGATACATACTAATATCTTACCCTGAAGCTAAATTTAAAATAGCGCTTTACACGCCTCTGAGGAAATGAGAGTGGCCTCAACCAAAGGCTGCACGACAGAGTTGCTCATGGAGATGGGGGCCGGTGGCTAAAGGCTATACGGGGCCCTCCTGCACCCGGCCCCTGGGAAGCGACTTGGGCCCCGCCGCAAAGGAAGGATAGGGAACTCGTGGGCCTGGAGGCAAGGCAAGGCGAGCAGCATACGGTAGAGGAGGCAGAGGAGGCCCAGGCTGGAGGACAGAATTTCTGAAACGGGACTGGGGCACCCGAGACAGGATGACCTCAGGGGCTTGTTGCCGGTGCAGCTGCTCGGGTCCCCCTCAGACTCGGGACCTGTTTATGGGCAGGCCCCTAGGGCCTTATTTTATACACAGGCCCCATTGTCCACGCGGATGGCTTTCTGGATCTTATCCTAAATGCAACGGAGGCCACTGGAGATCTTGGAAAAGAGACGCAATGCATTGCATTTTAGAGACGTTGTCCTGCCCCTGGGGTAGCGACTGAGTGGAGGGAGACAGACCATGTGGGCGGCCAGGACAGAAGTCCGGGCTCCTCCCTCATCCCTTTGCTTCCTTGCCGGCAGTGCCAGGTGGACTGGCTCCTGACTCCAGTGACCAGTCCCGGGACACCTGCCGAGGCCCCCTGGTCTTCTAGACCCTGGCACAGTGGCAGGTGGATTGGCACCGGCCCTTTGGATTGTCCACTGCTCCTTCTGCATCTCACACAGTCACTCGCTGTCACCACAGCAGTCGGTTGCCCAGGGCAAACGGCCACCTCACCTGTCCGGTTTCGACAGCATTCAGCCCAAGAATGGGAAGAACCTTCCAATGATTCTCATGGTTCTCTCTGGCCCTATGAGTTTGTCACATCAGCTCAGGTAGGGAATTAGTCAGTGAGACTGTCACCTCTCAAGAGGTCACATTCCTCACACCGGGTCCAGATGATCCCCTCCCCCAGGCTCCTGGTTTGAAGATGAACAAATGAGGCACAAGTACGTCAGCCGGTTACAATCGGAGGTCGTGCCCAGTGGCTCCCGATCCAGGCCGATGCCGACCAGAACCAGCCTTCTTCTTGCAGGTAAATGACAAATTTTTCACTCTCCCTGCGTTTTCAGAGAAAGGCTGACAGAGGGAACGTTGCGAATCACAATCAGAGTTTTCTGCCGCAGAGCACACGAGATGAGAATTGATCTCAAACCTTTTACTGTCATCATTTACTGAGTGCTGGAAAGACACACACATAAGTCAGCAGAGAAAAACTCAGAATCCTGGTCTCTGCCTGTCAGCAAGACGCCGGAGTAATGTCACTTTGCTGAAACAGAGAGCAGGATCAAGCCACCGCCCAGCCCAGCCTCCTCAGGTTCTAGAAATACCAGTGAGATCTTTACCTCCACCGTACTTATTCCTTTCACCAACATTATGGAGGTATAGTTTACCTACAATAAATGCCACCCGCTTCAAGTGTACACATTGAGGTTTTGACAAATGTCTATTCCCGGACCACCTTTACCTCGGTCAGGATGTGGACTATTTCTGTCTATCACCACAATTCCTTCCGGCCTCTTTGGGGTCAGTCCCCTTTTCACCTCTGACCTCAGACAACCACTGATGTGCTTTCTGTCACTGTAGTTTTCCAATTTTTATAATTTCGATTAATGGAATCAGATGGTGTGTCTGACTTCTTTTACCAGTTTTTGAGATTCAGCCACAGCCCAGCCTATATCAGTAGTTTGTTTCCTTTTATTGATGAGTAGTTTATCTGTTCATCTGCTGTTGGACATTTGGGCTGTGTCCAGGTTTGGGCTATTATGAATAAAGCTGTTATAAACAGTTGTGTACAAGTCTTTGTGGGGACGTATGGTTTCATTTCTCTCGGGCAGATACCCAACAGTAGCTGTTTTGTGTGGTAGGTATATATTCACTTGCTAAGATACTTCCAGGCCTTTTCCTAACGTAGATGCACCATTTTTACATTCCCACCAACAGCGGTAAGATTCCAGTTGCTCCACATCCTAGCCAACACTTGGTGTGGTCAGTCTTTTTCATTGTGTCCCTTCTAAGGGGCACAGGGTGGTGTCCCACAGTGGTGGTTGCTTACATTTCCTTGTGACTCAAAGACTTCTCCATGTGCTTACGGGTTGTTCATATGTCTCCTTTTAGAGGGGTCTTTTCTAATCCTTTGCTTGTATAAAAAGTGAGGTTGTTTGTTTTATGAGTAAGTTGTAAGGATTCTTAAAAAAATTTTTTTTTATGTTTTATTTATTTTTGAGAGAGAGAAAGAGAGACAGCATGAGCAGAGGAGGGTCAGAGAGAGAGGCAGCCAGGGAATCCGAAGATAGGCTCCAGGCTCCGAGCTGTCAGCACAGAGCCCAACACAGGGCTCGAACCCATGAACTGTGAGATCATGACCTGAGCCGAAGCCGGACACTCAGCCGACTAAGCCACCCAGGCACCCCAAGTTGTAAGGATTCTTGATAGATTCTGACTATAATATTTTGTCAAACATGTATTTTCTTTCAGTCTGTTACCTTTTTTCCTCCCATTTTCTTTCTTTCTTTTTTTAAATTAATTACTTTAGAGATAGAGCTCATATACACATGTGGGGGAGGAGTAGAGAGGGAAGGAGAAAGAGAGAATCCCAAGCAGTCTCTGCGCTGTCAGCACAGAGCTCAGTGCGGGGCTCGAACTCACTAACCGTGAGTTCAAGACCCGAGTCGAAGTCGGATGCCCAACCAAACTGAACCATCCAGGTGCCCTTCCTCCCGTTTTCTTAACCCTGTCTTTCACAGAGCAAAATTTTAAATTTTGATGAATTCTAATTTATTAATTGTTTCTTTTATAGTCTGTGTTTCTTTTGTCTTAGAAATCTTTGCCTACTTCAAGTTTATAGAGATTTTCTTCTGTTGTCTTTGAGAAGTTTTATACTTTTAGCCTTTACATTTATGTCTGTGATCCATTCCTAGTTAATTTTTGTGTATGTGATGTACTAAAGTTGGATGTTTGTTTTTGCAATGTAAGCATTCAGTCGTTCTGTCGCCATTGGCTTGCAAAAGTTTTTTGTTTTTACTGAATTACCTTGATGCCTTTATCAAAAATCAATCATAGGTATATGTCTGAACTCTTTGTCCTGTTTGTTGGTGTGTATCTAACTTTTCAATAAGTGCCATATAATCAGGTTAAGTCATCCAACTTTGTTCTTCTCTTTAAAAAAACTGCTTTGTCAGGGTGCCTGGGTGGCTCAGTTGGTTAAGTGTCTGACTCTTGATTTCGGCTCAGGTCATCATCTCATGGTTCAAATCCCTCATTGGACTCTGTGCTCACAGTGCGGAGCTTGCTTGGGTCTCTCTCTCTCCCCTCTCTTTCTGCCCCTCACTCCTTTCTTTCTCTCTCAAAATAAATAAATTAACATTTAAAAATTGTCTACTCTAGGTCATTTGCATTTCCACATACATTTTAGGATGAGCTTGTTTCTATGTAGATACTACCCTGGAATTTCAGTTGGGGTCAGGTTGAATCTATTGATCTATTTGGAGAGAATCAACCTCTTAACAATTTGATTCTTCCCATCCATGAACATGGTATATTGTCCTTTTTGTTCTAGTCTTTTAAAATTTCAGCAGTCTTGTAGTTTTCATTATTTAAGTTTTACACACACTTTGAAAAACGTATTTCATGTTTTTTGGTATTGTCAATGGAATTGTGTTTTTTATTTGCTTCCAAATGTTCATTGCCTCCTCCTCCTCCTCCTGCTCCTGCTCTTCCTCCTTCTTTTTCAGTTATTGCTTCTTCCTGGTGGTAACCTGACATTAAAGTCTTAAATACATCATTTGATCCTTGACACTGCTCATATTTAGGGTTTGAAAAGATCTTAGTTGATGATTTGGTCAAGAATTGGCATTGGTGCTGCCCTGCATATGGCCTCTTATCTCAGAATTTATGGCATAATCATCACCTCATGAAGCCATCTTTTTTTTTTTTAATTTTTAATGTTTATTTACTTTTGAGAGAGACAGAGCATGAACAAGGGAGGGGCAGAGAGAAAGGGAGACACAGAATCCGAAGCAGGCTCCAGGCTTTTAGCTGTCAGCACAGAGGCTGATTCAGGGTTCAAACTCACGAACCGTGAGATCATGGCCTGAGCTAAAGTCAGACGCTCAACCGACTGAACCACCCACACATCCTGAAGCCATCTTCTTTCTGTCACCTTCCTCTTTTTTCATAGATCCCACAATCACACCTCCTCCACGGAGCCTTCAAGAAAGATGTGACAGATTCTCTGATGTTTTTTCAACATTGAATCTTTCTGTACTCACCACCACATTGATTGAAAGCATTATCCAACTGATTGCTCAAAATGAAGGGATTTTATGTTATTTGCCTCTTATATGCCTGTATTTGTTTCCTAGGGCTGCTGTATCAAGGTACCAAGACCTAGGCAACTTAAAACAACAGGAATTTATTTCTTCATGGTTCCAGAGCCTAGGGATCTAAAATCAAGGTGTCGGCAGGGCCATGTTCCCACTGACACCTGTCGGGAGAATCCTTCCACATCTCATCTGGCTTCTTATGGTTCTCAGCAATTCTCTACATTCCTTGGTTTGTGACCTCATACGTCAGTTTCCGCCTCCATCCTCACATGGCATTTGCGTGGTCTGTGTCTGTGTTTCTTCTCTTCTTCTTGTAAAGACACCAGTCCCATTGGATCAAGGGCCCACATACTCCAGTATGACCTCATCTTAACTATGACCTCATCTTAACTATGTCTGCAGTGACCCTATTCACACTCTCCGGTAGTGGAGATTAGGACTTCAATATATCTTTGGGGGTGGGGGGACGCAATTCACAACATGACAACGGCTTAGCTAGCTCTTTGTCTCAAATATCCTTCATCTTTTTTTTTCTTGAAAAGTTACCAGTTCAAAACTCACCTTCTCAGTAATTTTTCCTGAATACCCCATTCCAACCATGGGCATTTCAGGCACAGGCTCAAACCATCTTTAATCTGTAGATTTGTAGATTAATGTAAAAGATGAGGAGGCTTTGGGGATTCTGTGCTATTTATTTTTCTATTTTAGGAATGTTATCATTAGGAAATACTCTGGATAACTTTCGGGGGTCCTTTCTGTCTTCTTATGTAACGTTAGTTGTTCTAGTTGACAACCTTATGTCCGAAACATAAAATAAAATAGCCTGAATACTCTATAACTGAGTCTCTCAGCCGTGGTACTATTGGTATTCTGGGCTGGGTTATTCTTCATTGTAGGAGGGCTGTCCCGTGTCTTGTAGGATGTTGAGCAGCGTCTTGACTCTATGTAATAGATGCCAGTAGCAACCCTCTCCCCAGTGTGACAAGCAAAAATGTCACATGGCCAAGCGTTCCCGGCAGGGGTGGGGAGCAGCCTCACCCCCACAGGCCACTGTAGAATCTCCTGAGACAATTGAGAATCTGAACGTAAGTGTAAAAACTCATCCCAGTTTCTCCTCAGTGGGCTTTCTTGTTAACACTCTCCTTGGCGCGGGAGCCGCTCTGCAGCAAGGCCAGTGCGCTGTGCTCAGACCACGCTCTCGGCTTTTCCTTGCTCCCACCTCGGTACCTCGGGAGCCTGTGAGGGCCTCATTCATGCAGAGGGAAAAATTAACGCCCCTGCTTATCATAAAGCCTCAAGGACTCAAAGATCAAGAGAAACCAAGCCAGTGCTCAGGCACGCAGAGCCGCGCTCACTTCATCTCAATGCCCCCGAATCTTCCAGAGCGCTTGCTGAGTTCTTCCTGGAGCCATTGAACTAGAAGGAATGAGACTGTGGTTTTAGAAGGAAGACCAAAAACCAGGGGTGGGAATCATCCGGAGGAAATGGAGAAACACTATGTGGAAGGAGGGGCTCGGGCGGGGCCCCAAGCTCCGCAGAGCCAGCGCTGTCTCCTGCCGGGGCTTCCGAATGTGGTCAGTTCGGTTCGGGAGCCGCCTCACCGCCGCTGAGGGTAGTGTGCAAAGGTCCCCCGCTTTGGATTGGCTGGCAGCTGTCCGCGTGGAATTGGGAGAGAGTTGCATCAGACTGTAGACCCGGCCTTGGGCTTTGGGATCTGCTCTGTGATCCTTCCTACTGTAGGACAGATAATTTGATGAACCAGGAAGCTGTCTCTCTCATACTTTTTTTTTTTAATAGTTTATTGTCAAATTGGTTTCCATATAACACCCAGTGCTTCTCCCCACAAGTGCCCCCCACCATGACCATCACCCCCCTCCCTCCCTCGCCCTCCCCCTTCAGTCTAATGAGGTAGTGGCGCCTGGGTGGCTCAGTCAGTTGAGCATCCGACTTCGGCTCAGGTCATGATCTCACGGTCCGTGGGTTCGAGCCCCACATCAGGCTCTGTGCTGACGGCTAGCTCAGAGCCTGGGGCCTGCTTCAGATTCTGTATCTCCCTCTCTCTCTCTGACCCTCCCCTGCTCCCGCTGTCTCTCTCTCTCTCAAAAATAAATAAAATGTTAAAAAAAATCTTAAAGAAAAATGAGGATAAGTTCACATAATACAAAATGAACTATTTCGGAGTATATCATTCACTTGTATTGACTACATTCACAGTGTCGTGTGACATCACCTCATCAATCTTGCAACATGTTCACCATCCCCACAGAAAACCGGGACCCCGGGGGCAGTCGCTCCCCATTCCCGCAGCCCCCAGCCCCTGGCAACCACGGGTCTACTTTCTGTCTCCGTGGGTTTGCTTATTTTGGACATTTCGTGCGGCCGGAAGATACTCGATGTGGCTTTTTGTGCCTGGCTCTTTACACTCAGTGTATGTTTTGGAGTTTCATCCATGTCTGTAGCAGGCCTGAGTCCTTCGCGCCTTTCTACGGCTGAGTGGTACTCCACTGTGTAGCGGGGACCTCGATTAGTTTGTGCACTCATCTGTTGAGGGACATTTGGGTTACTTCTGCCTCTTGGCTTTTATGAAGAGACATCTGCGTTTCTCATACTTTCAAAAATGTGTAACATGCACACCATTACCAGATGCCGTTCGGCCATTCAGAAGCGTGCGGTCCAGTGGCCCTCATACATTCCCGGGGTTGCGCAGCTGCCACCGCTGGCCGCACACCTCGTCTTTCAGCCTGGCCCCAGGTCGGCTTAGGCAGAGTAGCAAGGTAGGGGTGCGGGTAGGAGACACGGGGAAGGCAGCCAACAGTCCAGGCACCGGGGGGCGGGCGGGGCAGTGGAGACCCGGTGTGGTGGGGCAAGGTGGCCTTGTGCATGGTGTTCGGGAGTTAGGGGACCAGGGACAGTATTACTAGGGGGCGGTGCTTCCTGGCCTTCGGCAGGGCAGGTGCTTGAAATCTGTTCCAGAGCTACCAGCTCCCCTCATGTTCCTGAAGCTTCTTCTGCGGTTCCTTGTCACAGCCCTCATCAAATCGCCGTGTCACGGGCCATCGACCTGACAGCCTCCTCAGAGCTCCTAGAGCTGTCTTTGTATCCCCAATGTATCCCCAACACCCAGCCAGTAGGTGAACCCCTGAGCAAAGAGTCTAGATGAAATTCATGGGAGGCTTGAAATGGAACGCAGTCCTTATTAGCATCACTCATTAAATCACAGGATTTACTTACATTATAATAAATATATGTGGCCTCTTGGATTACCAAGAAAATTCCTGGGGCACCTGGGGGGCTCATCTGGTTCAGCATCTGCCTTTGGCTCAGGTCATGATGTCACAGTTCATGAGTTCGAGCCCTGCGTCGGACCCTCCGCTGTCCGTGCAGAGCCTGCTTTAAATCCTCCGTCCCCCTCTCCGTCCGCCTCTCTCCCGCTTGTGCTCTCTCTCTCTCAAAAAGAAATAAAAACTTAAAAAAAGAGAGAAAATTTCTGAAAATAGGTACCCTGCTTGAGGAAACCAGGCCTATTCTTATTTACTGAGTCAGTGAGACTGTCCTTTTTTGTTTGTTTAAATAGCTTTATCAAGCTATCACTTCCCCGTTGAAAATGTACAGATCAGCAGTTTTTTATGATATTCACAAAGTTGTGCCACCGCCCCCCCCCCCAAATGGCCGTGTATCTATTAGCAGTCACTTCCCATTCTTGTTCCCCACCCGGTCCCGTCCTCGGCAGCCACCAATCTACTTTCTTAGACTGAGTCTTAAACACTATGAGCACTAGACACCCCCCTCCCCTCTGCCTGTCAGGCTTGAACATCTGCGTTAGTGAGAAGGTTTTTCCAGGCAGCGAACCAGAGGGGAAGGGATGTCGGAGGAAGAGAGGGAGGGAGGGAAGGAGAGAGGGAGGGACGGACCCTGCGGGGCAGAGAGGCAGCAGTTCCCTGTGAAACTGGGACTGTCTGACTCGGAAGATTCTTAGAAGAAAAGAAAGTAGGAGGTGCAGAGAAATAAAGAGCGAGCCAAAACACATTCCTTTGGGAAAGTTTGCTGGGTTCTCTTCTATCAAAAGAAACACTGGTGTCATGGAAATGGGATGGGCTGGGAACACTGGAAGGGCGAGTGTCCTCATTGGTGACATGACTCTGGGTGACGGGTCCCCAGGCCTCCCCCGCCGTGTTAAAGAAAAGTCAGGAACACTAATCCCTTCGGCCATCTGCGGTTGGTGTGTGAGAGACACGTGGTCTGCCCGTCAGATTCCAGGGCTCCTCATTAATGGGCTCCTGAGCATGTGAAGGTGGCTTCTAGGTAAAAAATATTGTAAAATATTTAAAAAAAATAATTTGAAAAAAAATATTTGAAAATTAAAAAAAAAAATTTTTTTTGCTGTTTATGTATTTTTGAAAGAGAGAGACACGAGCCAGAGGAGGGGCAGAGAGAGAGGGGGAGACACAGAATCCGAAGCAGGCGCCAGGTTCTGAGCTGTCAGCACAGAGCCTGACACAGGGCTTGAACCCATGGACTGCGAGATCATGACCTGAGCCGAAGTTGGGCGCTCAACCCACTGAGCCACCCGGGTACCCCAAAAATATTGCATTTAAATGCAGGTTGCTGTCTTTTCCCACTATGGTCAATTTAAAAAGAAAAGAAAAGAATATGAGGGAGGTAGAAAGGTCAGGGAAGATACAACCACCAGAGTGTGACTAGAGTGACACAGGTCAAGAGCCAGGGAACACGAGGGGCTTCTCGAAGCTGGAAAAGACAACGGAGCAGACTCTCCCCTGGAGCCTCCGGAAGGAGCACAGCCCCGCTGACCCCACTGCAGACTTCCCATCTCCAGAACTGTGAGGTAAGACACCTGCAGTGTCTTAAACTACCCAGTTTGTGGTCGTTTGCTCAGCAGCCCTAGGAAACTCGTCCAGATTTCGCCCTCAAGTCCGACTTTTCCTTTTTGTGGCTTAATTGTTGTAAAAATAGTTGTAAAATTGCAGCTACCAAGTGGTAATGAGGTGCCCGGACCTGCACCAGACTCGGGGCAGACATCATCTCGTGTAATTCTCCTGGCAATCCCAGTAGACAGGCACCTTTACCACCCTCAGTGTGGGTGTGTGTGTGTGTTTCTGTGGTATGTTTGTGCGCACATGTGATGCATACATGTGGGTCGGCAGGGCCCCACACTCTCCGGACGCTGGAGGCAGAATCCGTTCCTTGCCTCTTCCGGGATCTGGTGGCTGCTGGCATTTCTGGGCCATGGTTGCCTCCCTCCAGACTCTGCATCTGTCTTCGCCTTGCTTCTCATTTTCTCCTCTGCATGTCTGAATCAGATCTCCTTGCCTCCCTCTGACACATACATGCAGTTATTTCGGGCCTGCCCGGATAATCCAGGATGACCTTCCTATCTCAAGATTTGTAACTTCGTCACACCTTCTGCTCTGTCCGATTCCAGGAATTAGGAACTAAATACATATCTTTGGAGGGCCATTTTTCAGCATACCACAAGGGGGTGGGCACCCTGCACATCTTTCCCCTCGCGCATCGAGCCTGGCAGCTGGCCATCCCATTTGCAGTTTGACAGATGAAGTTTGAGGCTCAGAGACGCTTAATGTCTCACGCACCTGCTAAGTGGGACGGGCTCTTTGCGCTAACCCCAAAGAATGCTGGTGGAGAAATGCGGGCCTTGCTTGACCACGTACGTGATTTCAGGGAGCTCTTTTGGTTTCTTGGACATTTCGGTGTTTTCTTTTTTTATTTATTTATTTTTAATGTTTTATTTACTTATTTTTCTTGAAAGAGAAAGACAGTGTGAGCAGGGGAGGGGCAGAGAGAGAGGTAGACACAGAACTCGAAACAGGCTCCAGGCTCTGAGCTGTCTGCACAAAGCCTGATGCGGGGCTCAAACCACGAATGGAGATCATGACCTGAGCCGAAGCCGGCGCTCAACTGACTGGGCCATCCAGGAGCCCCAACACTTCAGCGTTTTCATCTGTAAAATGGGAATCATAATTATACCCTTCCTGATCTAGGTCGGAAGAAATTGGACCGTTTTTGTGAATGTTCTTTGAAAAATACTACGCTACAGAGATGCAAAAAGTTATTATTATCTAGAGTGGGTTCATAAAAAAGTCTTCATGTATGAGAAGAGAGATGACTTGGCTGAGCGTCATGAAGGAAATGCCAAAATATTTATAGAAATCACCACCCTGGCTTGGAGTGCTGAGTCTTCACTTAAGATAGTGACTAAAGTTCCGATGTAGAGACATTTAAAAATCTTCCCCTGTTCGAAGAATTGTACCTGGAAACCACTTCCCACAGGGATATGGCAAGAGATGCTGAAATATTTCAAGTTGGGGGGGGGGCGGAAGGTGAGGTTTTTAATTATTTTTTTAATGTTTATTTTGTTTTCAAGAGAGAGACAGAGTGTGAGCTGGGGAAGGGCAGAGAGAGAGAGAGGGAGACACAGAATCTGAAGCAGGTTCCAGGCTCTGAGCTGTCAGCACACAGCTTGAAATGGGGCTCCAATTCGCAGATCGTTGAGATCATGACTTGAGCTGAAGTCAGACGCTTAACTGACTGAGCCACCCAGGCGCCCTGGAACGTTTTACTCTTGATGACTCTTACCCTTCTCTCCACGCATCGAGGTGTGCATAATGGGATGTTAGAATTTGATTGCAGTCACATCATGTGCTGTTTTTGTCTGTTAAGTTTCTGAGGTTTTGGTCACCAGGGTCATAGAGAAAGGATGGGAGGAAGAGAGAATGGTGGGTAGGGGCAGGGGACATTGGATAGGTAAGCAGTGGGATGACACCAGGAAAAGGAAGGCACGATGAAGAACCTTTAGGAAAAACCTAAACGTCTTTCTCAAAACTGATTTTTGACCTTTTGGAAAGACCTCGACTCTGCATTTTTTTCATGCTGTATTTTTATTCTAGACCCACATGAAAAGCATGTCCACTCAGAATAGACCACATGCAGTGCCATGCAGACATCACTAATCAATCATAGCAGCCTGGAGCTCCAGGCAGCCCCTCCCAGTCAGCAAATGAGCTATCTATCACCTCTACTCTCAATGATAAGCATAGGACATGAATTTTACTGCATCTGTTAACTTATTTCCAAAGACTTTCTGACCTGCTGTTTATACCCACCACGCTCAGTCTGCTCACTTGCTATTTTACCAATTCCTGGTTTATTGGCAGCCCAGCGATACCATCTCCTGATGGCCCACTGTGTGCCAAGCACCCCACCTTTAATCCTCAGTAACGTCAGCTTTCTGAGTAACGGAAGCTCATCTGAACAAGACGTCCGTCAGAGGAAGGGCTCTGTGCTTGCAAAGTGCTGGAAGATTCTGCTCTGGAGATGCGTGAGACGTTGGGCCAGCGTGAAGTGTTAGATGGTCGAGGAATGCAAAAGAAGTGATTTGCCCTCAAAAAACTTGGAGTCGCGGTGTGGGCAACACAAGCACATGTGATCCAGCGAAGAGGAAAAGCCAAACCACACGTGTGCGTGCGGGGACAGAAAAGCAGATACGACACGACGTTAGCAGTTGTTGAACATGGATGGGAGGTATCGGGAATGCACTCTCAACTTTACTGCACTTTTGGAGCTTTTTACAATAAAAAGCCGGGGGTGGGATAAAACAGCGAGTGGATGTATTTGGGGAAAAAACCATTTGTGAGCTCCATGTCACTTCTGTCTTTATTTTTTAAATTTTTACTGAGATGTCACTCACAGAGAATAACACGCACCCTTTTGAATTGTACATTTCGTTGGTTTTTAGTATTCCTGCTCTGTTTTGCAAACATTACCGCTATCTAATTCCGGAACATTTCCATCATCCCATAAGGAGCCCCAGACCTATTCACAATTAGTCTCTATTTCTTTTTCCCCAGCCCCTCATCTACTTTCTGCCTCTGTGGATTTACCTGTTCTGGATGTTTCACATACGTGGATTCAGACAGTTATACGGCCTCTGTGTCTGGCATCTTTCACTTGGCATAATGTTTGCAAGGTTCATCAACATCGTACCAGGTGTCAGAACCTCACACCTTTGTAGGGTTGAATCATATACTCCACTGGGTGGATATGCAACATCTTGTTTGCGCAGTCACCCACTGATGGATGTCTGGGTTGTTTCTGCTTTTCGGCTCTTACGAACAACGCTGCTAAGAACATCCATGCCCAAGCTTTTGTGCGGACACATTTTAAATTATTTTGGATATACACGTAGGAGTAACATGGCTGGGTCCCGTGGTAATTCTGTGGTTAACGTTTTGAGGACCTACCAGACTCTCTTCTGAAGGGGCTGCACCATTAGCCTTCCCGCGAGCAGGGTATGAGGATTCCCATTTCCCTATGTCCTCACCAGCACTTAGTATTGCCCTTTACTTTAATAGCCGTCCTAATGGGTATGATGTGACATATTGTGGTCTTGACTCACATTTCTGCCCCTTCCATCTTTTTGTCTTAATGCTGATGGCCGACGGTCGGCTGAGAGTCTGGACCTAGAAAAGCAGTGGAGGCTCCTGAAAGCAGTTGGATCCCGCCCACACTTAAGACTTGTCCCCTTCTGCTCTTCAGACAGCCCTGAGTTGTCATTGTGTTACTTTTCTGTTACCGTGTAAAGAGTTACACAAGCTTCATGGCACCGTATGACCACTGACTTCTTAGTTCTTGGACCTGTAGGTCATCAGAGAATCAGCACGGGGGTGGGGGGGGCGGGGGGAGGAAGCATGATGGGGAGCCGGGCTCTCTGCTCAGGGTATCACCAGGCTGGAATCAAAGCGTCCCCTGGCTTGAGTTGCCATCTGCATGCCCTCGGACAAATTCTGTGTCCGTGATCATTCTTGGCGGTGGTGGAATTCAGCGTCTCCAGTGGGTGTTAGAACCGAGGGGGGCACTCTCAGCCCCAAGAGCCTGCACACATGGCCCCCTCCATCTTCAAGCCAGCGATGGCACATCCATCCTCATCCTTTGAATCTCTCGCTTTTCTGTCTCTGATGTTTGGACCCAGCTTCACAGGGCTCATGTGATTAGGTGCGGCCCACCTGGATAATCTCTGTCTCTTAAGATCAGCTGATTTGGGACCTTAATTATTACATCTGTGCTCAGAATCTTTTCTTAGCAGTACCTAGATTAGTGTTTTTGACTGTGTCGTTGGGAAAGGTGTAGGGACAGCAGGCGCTGGGGCTCTCAGGTGGGTGGGGACATCTTAAAATACTGTTTCTCACCAGGCTTTTGACATGAACACTAGAATGAATCCTTTGCTGAGACATCGTCAAAATGTTTTAATGCGACAGCCACGCACAAAGTTCCAGCTTTATGGCCGACATTGGCCAACAGCTGTTGAGAGTCTGACAGCGTTCTGCAAATTCACGGACACTACTCATACGGACTCTTGTCACTGACCATTGAATTGATGGTTCCCCGAGGTTTCAGGAGCTCCCCGCACGTGGGTCAGGACTTTGAAAGGAATACCCTTCCGATGTGCCGGTAAAATCCTCTTTGATGTGCCAAACATGGAGAATTGAGCTTTTAAGGAATTTTAAGCGCAGAAAGTGAGTATCTGCCCATGTGGACGAAAGCACCGTCTTTTTGTTTGTTCCTTACAGTGGACGTTAGGTTTCGGAAACGCTCCTAATTCCTGGCAGCGTCCCTTCCCTCCTCTGCATAATCTTCCGGCTCTCGTGTTCTGAACCGGGAATGAATTGCCTCTTGTTGCGTTAAGTAGAATAAACAAAAGTGAGCACATGTGAAAGCAGAAACGCCTTTGAAAGAGAAAGCGGGTGGGAGCTAGTTCCCATATTGCGGAGGTCGAGTCAGAAGTGACTAGAAATTTTTATCTCTTTCTTTTCAGATTGTTGAAATGCAATTGGTTTCAACTAGTCTAAAGCCAGCATTTCCAGTGTGTGTTATTGGGACACTGGTTTCATAAGATGAATCGTTAAGCATTAAGTAGAAAAGGTTTCTGTGTCAATCAGATAGGCTTGCTCGTTAAGTGTATGAAAATGTTCCGGGGAGAGATGCACTGTGTTGCAATTTCCAAACCTGAGGTTGAATCGAATGCTTATTTGGTTTGCACATATTTATGAGATGAGGGCTTTATGGAACACTCTTTGGAAAGGACTCTGTGGAGCAAGTTCTCTAACTTGGGAAGACAGACATGGATCTGGTGGCATCATTGTTACACAAACCCAGAAATGGACATATCTCCATTTGGGTCACTAGTACATATATATGGGTCATAGATGCACGTGTTTTGGTCAGACTAATGGATAGCGGTTTTTCTGCATCAAATAAATTTCTCAGTGGGATTATCTCCTAAACCCTTCATAGTCTATGAGTTCCATTCCCCATCTATGCTCAGAAGTAGCCTCGAACACTTCAGTAACACTTGTACATATCTAGTGGCTGGAGAAGAGCAGGCAGTTACTAGTTACTGATTATCCCCAATGAAGGTAGGTGCTTTGTGTGTGCTTTATCCTATTTATATTAATGTTTGTTTATTTTTGAGAGAGAGACAGAATGCAAGCAGGGGAGGGGCAGAGAGAGAGAGGGAGACACAGAATCCCAAGCAGGCTCCAGGCTCCAAGCTGCCAGCACAGAGCCTGATGCGGGGCTCGAACTCATGAACAGGGAAATCATGCCCTGAGCCAAGGTCGGATGCTTAACTGACTGAGCCACCCAGGCGCCCCTGCTTTATCCTGTTCATAGTAACCCTGCTGAAGTGAGCTTAGTTACTTTCAGTTCATAAACGAGGACACTGCAACTCAGAAAGTTTAAGCAGTTTGCCTAAGGTCACGCAGCTTAATAGTGGAGGGCATTTGGATCCAGGAATGTGATCATCTGACTTCAGAGCCCCTCCTCCTCTCAACACACCCCATCCTTCTCTGCCCTTTTTGCTGATCTATTTTAAATTATGCCGCAAACGAGTAGTTTACTAAAAGTTGGGTGTAGACTGAACATTTCCAACAGAGCTGTATGGTCCCACTGATCAGCATCATGATTTCTGCCACGCTTCCTCGTTGGCTGACAGTGATTTGGGATGCTTGAGGTCTCAGTTTCCCCATCCCTTCCCAATTCTCTACCAAGTGATGAGCGATCTGAAAAA
This sequence comes from Helogale parvula, assembly GCA_004023845.1. NCBI lineage: Eukaryota > Metazoa > Chordata > Mammalia > Carnivora > Herpestidae > Helogale > Helogale parvula. The sequence continues at coordinate 578,069 of PJEM01000129.1, read as the reverse complement.
CAGATTTTACAATACACCAGGGAAAGTTAACTCTGATTTCTGACTTATTTTCCGTCTTTCTATGCTTCGTAACGTATTCGTAAACATATCTTTTCACTGATTTGAATGGATACGGAGAGCTTCAGAGACAGACAGACCCGGGCTCAACACATTTGGCGTTTGGCTGCTGACTTCATTTCGTACCCGTTTCCTCAGTCTGTAAAATGGGAATGATAAATCCCTCTCAGAGGCTGGCTGAGGACAAAATAAGGTCGTGAAACTGGACGCGAACTTAAAGCACTTACATAGCAGTGCTCAGTAAATGTGAACTCGTCTCCGTCCTTAACAGTTGAAACAATATTGGCGATAAAGATGAAAAACAGAAAAAGAAACACGAGGACACCTTTTGAGGGCTCTGAAAACAGATTTGAAGAAATGCACACCTGCTCTCTACTACTACTAGTTCGTTTGTGGCCAGTGAGTACCAATTCAGAGCATACTTGAAAATTCGAGTAAACATGAACATACATTAATATTAACCAGAGAACAAATATTTGTGAAACTCCCTCGGCCATCGTGTTTACTTTTGTTCTGAGAGACGCAGTTAGCAGAAGTAACATCAAACAAACAAAAAAAGCCATTCCCGTCACCCACGGAAAGTTGCGTCCGCACTTGCCACAGTGGGCCTTTAGCTACTCTGTGTCCTAAATAGGGAAAGACAGTTGGTGTTTAAACACAAGGTATTTTTTCTAAAACATATGTCATTTTAAAATGCTCTTATCTTGATATCCGCAGAGCTCTCCAGCACTCCGCCTTGCCCGTGGTAGGATCATTTTGTTGAATTAATGAATATTTACGGAAACATGCTAAACTCCCACCTCCCCCATTTTTAACTCCCAGTGAGATGAACAGGTTTTGTTTTGTGTCTGGAAATAGTTTGGCTCCTGGAAAATATTTTCCCAAGGAGCCCGGTGGAAGATGAAATAGCCTGACTTTGCTCAAAATAAAAGCTATGCCAATATTTGTTACCCAGACTCCCCAGCTCTGACCTTCAGCTGTTTGAGACAGACTTTCATGGCTTGGCAGATACAGCAGCAGGCCGTCTCACTTCTGCCTGAAATCTGAAGTTGACTCTAGACCCTTACACACACGCACGCACACACACACACACGCACGCAGATGTCCCATTCAGAACCGTCAGCTGTCCAGTTCACTCATAGCTCCTTCTACAGGGTAAATAAAGAGTGCCAAAGCAATCTGGAAAGTCTCTCCACCTCTTAATTGATCCCACTGTGTACACACTTCATGACCCATTACACTCTGCCCCTCAAGGTGGCTTCAGAGCGTCTCCTAATCACTGACCAGGGCCAGCTTCCCTTCGAGCATGTCGGAGCGGCAAGGTTTTCCAATCTTGCACTCTCTTGCTTTTACGAGTCCTGCGGTATTCATCTTCTGGACCATATAGATTAACCCCACTTACAGCAGATTCCACGCCGAGCCCCGGCCAAGCCAGTCTGGCCACCGAACAGCACAGGCTTGGAGGGAGCACTTCGCACAAAGCCCACTGTGAAGGTGACAGCGGGCCTCCCCCTACTCACAGCGGCAGATCGGAACAAATTGCTTCCCGGTTTTCATATTCGGAAGAGTCAGTGGGTTGGGCTGGGCGGGGTGAGGAGGGTCCCCCTTTTTGCTAACGGGGATATAAAAATAGCGTCTCAAGAAAATCATTGCACACAGGAGACCACAGGGGCGCAACACAGAAACGCGTGAGGGGCATGTTGCTATTTCTGCTAGCTGCCTGGGTCAGGATGATGAGTGATTTTTTTTTAATGGAGGGCAGGGGGCAGAACTGCGGGGGTGGGGGGGGGCGTCAGGAAAAGACCTTGGCTTTTCCTCTCTCCGTTGAGCCTGCGCCCCTTTCCAAACCACCTTTTTCCTCTCTGCTCAGTGGGACTAACACCAGCCTCTTGTGCCCAACACGGTGGCTGGAGAGTCCTCACAAGGTGCTCTGAGGACGTGATCCCTCCCCAGCACTGGTGGGGGCCCGTCCAAGCCTGGCCGAGGGCCGCGAGGTAAGGGAGCAGGGGGCGAGCGTGGCCACTCCTATGGGGCAGTCCCCAAGTGTGTCTTTGCCCGTCACTGGCATCTCTTACTCACACTTACTCCCAAGAGAGTCGCCGTGTTTCAGGTCATCAGTTGACATTCCCAGAACACCCAAATGACACATGCCTTTTTCAAGTCCTGTTTTCTGCATTTTAAGGCATTCTGGGTTGGTGACAGACTGCAGAGAAGAGCTGGCCCCTGGCCCCTTGGGTCCTGTTTGCAATTTGATCTATTTTAAAATGCATGCACATCGTAACACCAGATGACGTAATTGTCTTGCTTGCAAGCGCTCACCTGTCTGGTCTGAACTCCATTTGCAAATGCTCCCAACCAGCTCCCTATAAATATTCATTAACGATGAGGTCAGATGACGAATTCAGCAAAGGATCAGTATTAACCCAAACCACAGCCTTTTCCCCGCCTGAAGGGATCCTTTGCCTCCCAATAGGAGCAAGGAAGGCATAGGATCACCTTTCAAGAGAGTTTAGAAGAAATCTGATTGAGTTTAAATGAAGTCAGGACCGGAGAAGACGTGCAGGATGTTAATTACAGGGGGAGATACCCGCCTGGTGGCGGAGGTGCCTTCCCTCAGGGCCTTGCTACTTTCATTTACTCTATCCTGCTAATTTCCCTAAGTGCAGCAGGACTGGTGAAAAATCTTTATGCCAATAAAAATATTTGCAAGCCACATTTTTTTTCTTCAATTTGGTAAGCCCGCCTGGAAGGCTGGCTTCCATACTGATGAACTGGAAAATCAAAAACGACCACAGAACTCGCCTTCCAAGGGGGGGGGGGGGGAAGTTACCGCGTGAACACCAAGACTTATTTTCATTAGTCCACGGGTCGCACACGAGCAGCCTGTGCTGCTGAGGACCGCCAGCCCTGGTGTGGGCCCTTGGGTTCTGGGGAGCGGGGCTGGGGCCGCCTCTAGTACAGACAAAATAGATGATGAGCCTGGTGCCGATTAACCTCCCTTTAATTGATAATTAATTTTAAAGCCTATTTACTCCCCAGGGGATAGCCGAGGCTTTCAAGAGACCCCTGTGAAGACAGATGGAGAATAAAGTCATCTCTTAGGAAATGCAGGGGCCTCTCGGGCCCCGGGAAAGACCAGGCCTCTTGGACAAGGCCATTTTATTAAAGGGTTCTGAACGTCCACGAGGGTGACAGATCAAAGTCATAGGGTGGCAACAGCCTCGTAGGCTTGCTGTCTTTTTATGACCCTGGCGGGGTGACCAACTGTCCCCGCAGGCCCCAGATCCAGGCTTTCCTGGGATTTTCAGTGCTATGAAGGGGAGGAGCCCTCCTGCCCCTCCTGAGCCCTGACCCCCCCATGGCTCATTCTTTGCATCCCCTGGGTCCTTCGGTCTGCAGGCGTCTGCCCAAGCCCCCCAACTCTATTCAGCAGTGTTCTGAGTCCCCCCCACCCGTTCAGCGTTGAGGCTCGGTAGAACTCACCGAATGATAATACTACCCCGTTGATGGGTGCCGGGCATTAGCTATTAAACCCCTTCCTCTGGTTGCTTGTTCAAAAATAGGTTTATTATTTTATTTTCTGAACATGAAAGCAACTAGAGCATGCTCCCCAGCAAAGAACACCGACAAACTCAGAAAGTGCAGAAAAATATAAAGGAGACATAAATATACAGACCATAGAGACAGAGAGCAAAGCAGAGATGGCTTTGAACCGCGGCTCCTGTGGAAACCACCGTCCGTATTTTTGGGCAGACGCTTTGTTCATCTTCAAAACGGTGACGTCACAAGTCTTCTGGCCAGTGTCATATTTCATTCGTTGGCTCGTTAATGGCCTGGAGAGAGTACAGCTGTGGTCTCCCCCAGATCTTCCCATGATGACTCTCGAAAGTCAGAAGAGACTCAGACACTGAGAGGCTATTATTCAGAACACAATCTGATGACATTTTGGTGTTTTCTACCATTGCTCAAGAAAAATGCATTCCAAAAAGTGTTTGGCAGGGTGGGGGCTGGGAGGGTGCTGAATGCCGGCATTTGACTGCATGGAAGGAGGGTGTGACGTGAGGTGTCTTTTAGGGCTGTCCTTAGCCTCAGTCCAGACCTTTGGACCAGCCCAGTTTCTCCTGCAGGGTTTAAATTGGCGAGCTTGAACTTTTCTCACCCTGGCGATCTCTGAGCTCCACGGGCGGCTCTGTGATTCAGCACACAGTAAAAAAATCCATGACTCACAGTTTGAAACCCCAACTCCCCTGCGAGACAGGGATGTACTAATATTTACCAGTATCTGGCAGGGGGATTGGTAAAACACCCAAACACTCCATGGGTGCAAATTCTCAGTAAGTGCAACAGCCCCCGCTAGCTTCTGCCCAGCCAAATAATGGAGTCCTAGGACTCAGAGCAATCTCTAGAGGTCACCCTGCTTCTGGAAATACTGGACTGACAGTACTTTGGGTTCACTCGCTCACTCATCTCCTCCCTCCGCTTCTTCCCTCCTTCCCTTTCTTGGAGGCAACTCTACCTGAAACCGTGTCCTCTTGAGCTAGACTATCTGGGTACAAACTCCAGTCTCCCATTTATTAGCTGCATGCCCTTGGGCGAGTCACTTAAACTTTGCGTGCTCCATTTTCTCATCGGTAAAATAGGGAGAAAAGGGCGATTGTGAGGCTCCAGCGCATTGATAGGCCTGTAAAGTACTTAAAATGGTTGTAGCACATAGTCACTCAATAAATGCTAACTCTCCTTATAACTCACCCATTCTCCTAAGCTCCACTGAGTTAGTACAATGGCTTAGGCACTGTGCTGGGTCTAGGGACCTTGCGTTAATGAGAAAACACGATCTCTCCCCTCATAGAGTGTATAATCCAGGGAAGGAGATGGCCAATAAACAGTACACGAGCACAGAGTGGGGTGCGTCCTCTGGAGGAGACACCCAGCGCGGTGAGAGAGAACGTGGCGAGGGGCCACGCACTGGGCTGCAGGGTGGTCCAGACAAGCCTTCCTGCGGAGGTGACACTGCAGGGGCGACCCAGGGGTCGAGCATGAGCGGGGCCGAAGGGAAACCTTGCCAGGCAGAGGGCGGCGCTGGTGCGGAGTCCAGGGGGAGAGAAGAGCGTGTACTAGGGCCCCGCTGCATCCCCGCCGCACAGGGCCTCGTAGAGGAGGCACGTGGCACGATCAGACCTCAGTTTTTAAGAGATTGTCTGGGCTGCGGAAGGAGAGCAGATTGAAGAGGCCGTATTAGTCAGTTCTTGGGGTAAACAACAGAATCCACTCTGGCTGGTTTAGGCAGAAGAGAGATTTATTTGTTAAAGGATATGAAGTCACTCTTGCAAAGTTACTGGAAAGAAGCGCCCGTGCACTTTCACTTGCAAGGGCAGCTCCCGATACAGTGTCTGCAAAGTGCCTGGTGCCTGAGCCCCGGAGCCGCGCCTGCGCCTGGGCCTGGCACGTGGCTTCCCACAGCCGCTACCGCCCCAGCCCCCGTGTCCCCTCGCGGCTTGGCGACCTGTGGGCCACTGCCGCTGCTCTTGTGGTCACAGACCTGCCCCAATGAAAGCAGACCTTCTAGACGCAGCATGGCGGGGAAGGGGGGGGCGGGGAGTGGCCGACGCACTGGGCCCTGGGCCCACAGAGAGCCTGGGAATTTGCATCCAGACTCCCAAAACATGGAGGAGGCGGGCTCGAAAGATGGAAATTCTTTATTCCAAGAAGGCAGCCAAGAATATGTCATGTTCCAAGACCGCGGTAGCGGGGAAAGCAGACGTGGGACCAGTTGGGAAGCCATTATAATCGCGCGGGCAAGAGCGGATGGAGTTTGGACTAGCCGGGGGGCTGTGGGCATCGGGAAGGAGCCGTGAGGTGGCTTGAGGTGTGATCCAGAGGTAGGACCCGAGCTAGGACGTGCCTGAGGCTTGGATGGGGGCGGGGGGAGGGGTGGCGGGAGAGGAGAATTCAGAGGACTGCTGAGTTGTTGGCTTCCAGGCTATAGATAGTTCGACCATATTTTTTTAAGCAAAAAAAAAAAAGATATTTTACCCAGCAACAGGCTGGAATTTTGAAATTAATTCCTGCAAAACGGAGGCTATGTAGGATCTATCTACCTGTTCCCTAGCTTATTGGTTAGCCAGAAATTCCTCCTCAGCGGCTTTCCCTTTCCATATAGAGCTTAACGATTCCCGGGTATGCAAGGAATGAAGAGCGGAAAGGGCCTGATAAACAGGAGTCATTTCAGTTCCCGCCTCCCATCACCCCTCTATCCTTCCCTCTAAGCTTCTATTTTGAGTTTCCACTCCTCTCTGACAGAAGTGCTAACAGGCTGTGAAATGGCTGAGAGGCAGAGGCTGCCGGGAGGTGGGGCGGGAGAGTCCCCATCATCCCCGGCGCCGGCGCCGGCAGGAGGCACCGGACTCTCTAGGGCTGCGCCCGGCCCCGAGCCCCCAGCCGGTGATCCGTGATCAGGACGGCGGGTGGGTCCAGTGAGGGAGACGCTCTGCGTCTGCCTTTGGCTTATATAGAAACACAGTCCAAAAACCAACTCGGTTCTGCAGACCACGAGCCATCAAAGTCTGCTTTACGGCCTTGGCGTTGGAGTCAGGCAAAGGTGGGAACCCAAGTTAGACGCAGAGAAAGGGCCAGAACCCCACCCCACCCACCCCGTCTCTGTGGTTTGTGTCTTGATGATCTCTCCTCACAGGGTGTCTGCAATCTTTAAAAAAGACCAAAGGACCAGGCAGCGTTATCCCAGTGCAACGGGGCCCTGTGGTTATTCTAGAAACATCTTTCTTACCACTCCCTAACTCACACCATGGAGATCAGTGCCCTCCACAATTACCACTGGGGTTGGCCTTGCTTTGGTGTTGGCTTCTCACTGTTCCCACACGCACACTGTGACTTTATCACCTGCCACCTTGGCTGAGGGCTCGCGCCCTGTATGTCTCTGATGAGAGGGGCAGAGGGTGAAGTGGCGCGGGTACACAGCTTCGCGGCTCACAGTGTTGCTCATCTGCTGCTGCTGGCTGGAGGCGGGGGCCGGGCCGCGTGCCCCCTCACCTCCCGGGTCCTCTTCCAGACACATCACCTCCTGGGCCCGGCAGGTGTGTATTCAGCTCCGTGATGAAGGGCCCTGCTTCCTCTGTTTCTTTTTTCTTTATAATATTGTCTCACTTTTAAGATTTATTTTATTTGAGAGAGAGAGAGAGAGAGAGAGCAAGCAGAGGAGAGGGGTAGAGGGAGAGAGAGAGAGAGAGAGAGAGAGAAAATACCAAGCTGGTTCCAGGCTCCATGCAGAGCCCAATACTGGGCTCAATCCCACGACCCTGGAATCATGACCTGAGACAAAATCAAGAGTCTGATACTCAAATGACTGAGCCACCCAGGCGCCCCCCACCCTGGTTCCTCAGAACATCCATCCCACTGATACCAGGGGTAACAAAAACAGTCATGAGTTTCAGTCCATCTTCTTGGTGTTCCGGCATGTTCTTGACCTCCCCCACCTTTTCTCTTTATATCTCTGGTTCCTGGAACTGAGATTGAAATCCTTGGAATTTCCCACATAGGAGGTGTGTCTTTATTCATTCGTGCACTGCTTGGACCATACCTGAGCTGAGGCTGAGCAGTGAGGCTGGGCGGTCGGACCAGGATGGGGCTGGTCAACTAGAAAGACCCACGACCTGGTGAGCGCACTGGGGCTTGGAGCCGGCCTGACCTCTGGGGAGGGCGTGGGGCTGAGACTAAGTGAATCACGTGGCTGATGACGCCCTGGATGACGCCTTTGCAGTCAAATCCCAATTAAAACTCTGCGCGCGCCGAGGCCCAGTGGACCTTCCTCGATGGGGACGCAGCGATGGAGCAGGCTTCACATGGATGGGAGAGCACGCTGCGGTGCCCTGACCACACAGGGAGGGAGCCTGGAAGCCCCATGGTCAGGGCCCTCCCAGGCCTCCCCGTGCATCTTTCCCCTTTCGATAGATTGTGATCACTCACAGGGCACTTTCTGGAGCTTTTTGGGTCATTCTAAGGAGTTACCAGACCTAAGCGGCCTGTGGGAACCCCCGCGGTTTTGCGGCCAGTTGGTCAGACGCACTGGTGGCCCCACTTGCGGCTGGTGTCTGAAGCCGGGGGGGGGGGGGGGGGCGATCTTACCCGTTATTATCAGATGAACATCCTTCTTAGCCTTCCTAACGCCCGCCCTGAGGACGCCAAGCTCCGGCACCGGACACGAAGACAGTGGCCTTACAGTGACCGCCGACCAGCGCCCGCAGACGGCGTGGGGTCAGATTTCCACGTACATGAGCGTGTGTGCAGGCACGGACGGTGCCCCAGCCTCTCTGACCGAACCCCGACTAACACACACGTCTCACCCGCTGGCACCCCTGCCCTCTCTGCCCAGGGCGTTCTCCTGTGTCCTCCCATCACTGATCACACACCTGCCGTTTTCCACCTCCCGGGGTGTCCCAGAGGGAATGATGCCGCCCTCCCCCCACCCCCCCGCCCACGGACACCCGAGGATGGACACTGGCCCCGGCGAATCCGGGCTGGCTTGGCGGAGTCTAGCCTTGATCTGGCTCTGGAGGCACACGAGAGCTTTCTGTGGACTGGAAGTTGGGTGAGGTCTTAGCAGGAGCCTTTCCTTCCGGAGAATTTTTCTGACGCTCGCCGCCCAGCGTATCCAGCCCTGGGACCGTGTGTGCTTTGCCTTCCCATTGCCTCTAAGGATCTTTCTCGGCTGGACAGCTGTACTGATAATAACCGTATGTCAAGGGGCCACTCTGTGCCAGGGGCTTGCCGTGCATTCTCTCTAAAGCTGTACTCCTAATCCCCTTCACCTGATTCACCCCCACCCCCACCTCCCCTCTGTTAACCATGTTTGCTCTCTGTATTTAAGAGTCTGGTTTTTGGTTTGCCTCCACAGGTTGGTAGTGTCAGCCCCACTTTACAGATGGGAAAACTGAGGTTTACAAAGTCACATGTTTTGGCCAAAGGACCCTACAAATGAGTATAAGTGGCAGAGGTGGGATCTGAACTCAGACCCCTCTGGCTCTAAAGGCCATGCTATGCTCTCCCGGCCCACGCGAGCCCCTTTAGCACAAGGTGACCCCTCTGCGTCCCTGGAACGTGGGGCCAGGTCTGCCAGGAGCTGCTGCCCCTTACATTTGTTGAATGCACCTCCTGCCCCACCATCCCCGCCTCTGTATCTGGCCCCTCTTCTCTCAGGGGACGGGAAGGCAGAGGTTTCCCCCGAGTGCCCCCTGCTTGGGGCAGATCACTGGGTATTTTTAGCAGCCCGGGAAGACTCAGAGTAAAACGGGCTTAGATTTTGAACTTGCCTTGTCAGCCCTGCCTCCCGAATCCCTCCCCCCACCCCACCCCAGCCCCCGGCAAAAGGTTTACGGTTGCCTCTCGGCAGCTTTGCTGATGCAGCCGGTAATGTTTATAACCACAATCAAGCACTCGGAGCGCCGCAGCACTGATTTCTCGCCCATCTCTACCCAGTAACAGAAGATTTTTCAATCGAGTAGGTTCGTCTCATGCACAACATTAGTTTTAAAATAGCTCTAGCCCAGCTCCGAGGATCGCACAGGGATTTGGACTCGAAGTCATGGAAATACATTTATTTTACCTTCCTCTTACTCCCTCTGTGAGGGATTTTAATACATCATGCAGGAGTATTTCTCACGTGTCAGGAGGAAGACTGGCTTCTCCAGCGAAGACAAAGGGCTGTGTGCATTGTGTTTGTCTGGGGAGAGGAGCTCCGTCCGGGCTCAACCTGTGGGCTTCTCGGGATTCTGCAATTAGGGCCTTGCCCTAGCGCTCGGGCCTGGGGGCATCAGCTGGAAATCTCCTGGCGCAGTGGCGATCTGCCAGTAATTTAAATGCTGGGTGTGGGGTGGGCAGAGGGAGGGTGCCCGGCAGAGGCATCCCGCAGCCAGTTTCCGTGTAGCAGGATTATGAGGCGTGCCTCGGTTTGACTCAGGCCCTACAGACAGCGTGAGACCCAGCCCGAGCCCCCATATCGACAGGACGGCAGACCTGCAGCCCAGACACAGTCGTTGGGTTCTTGGCTCTGTGGCGTGAACCCAAAGCATGTAGCCGTCTCCTGTGGCCGCCTAGCCACGAGTGCCTTCAACAAACACAGCCTTACCCCCTCACCGTTCTGGAGGTTGGAAGTCCAAAATCCGCTTCCCTGGGCTAAAATCAAGGCCTTGGCAGGTCAGGTTGATTCTGCAGGCTCTGGGAGAATCCAGTTCCCTCGACTTTTTGCAGCTTCTGGTGGCCACTTGCATTCCTTGGCTTGTGGCCCCTCGGTCCGTTTTCAAAGGGCATTGCTCTGGTCTCTGCTCCGTCAGCCCGTTGTCTTCTCGCATCTGACCTCCCGCCTCCCTCCTGTAAGGACCCTTGTGATTATGTCAGACCCACCTGGATGGCCTGGAATAATTTTATCATGTCTGGATTCTCAGCTTAATTGAATCCACCATCCTTTTTGCTACATAAGGTAACATTCCCACACGCCAGGGATTAGGACGAGGACCCCACGACCCTGCCTCCCTCAAAGCTTAAATTGCCCTCCGCAGGGTTGGTGACAATTCACCTCCTCACCACCAACAGAAGGGACTGCCCCATCCGTATCCCTAACCCATACAGCTTTGTCAAGACGATCTTTGCAAACTTGATGATAGGAAAAAAATCATACTCGGTGTGGTTTGAATTAGCATGTTTCTCATGAGTGAGATAGAGAATATGTTTATATGTTCAAGATCCATCTGTATTTCATTTTTGGTGGCTGTTTTGTTACTTACTTTGCCTGCTTCTTTCGCGGGGTCCGATGGAGGCAGGGGGCATGTTGGCCCTTTCAGCCCTTTGAGTTGAATTACGATGAAGTCACGGGAACCCAGAGACTAACAGGTCTCCCGAGGCCACAGGCAGGTGGATGGCAGGCCCAGGACTGAAACCTTCCTTGATTTTCAAGTTCATCTGTTACAATCTCAACACCTGGGGGCCAGATAGAGCTGCTTCTCTGTCGAACTGCGTCGTAGGGATAATAAGCAAACCCTTATATTGGGCTGTGCTTTTGCTGTTTTCCAGGAGCTTTGTTTTTATTCCCTTTTTACCTTCCTAGGTGTTACTATCCTGTTTGACACACGGGGAAACTGAGGCCCAGAGAGACTTAGGAGCCTGGCTGCAGGCATATGACTGATGAGTGCAAACCCAAGATCAGAACCCGCTCCTTGCCCGGAGCCCTTGCCCCTGTGCCGTCAGCCATTTATGGGTTTCCTCCACTGCGTAAAACTGTTTCACCCTCTCCGTGCACAGCTATACAAGTGTTTATTTACTATAATTTTAAAATTGACCCACCTTTTAAAAACTTTACCCCATTCTACTCAGCCATAGTCATAAAATCACAAGTTCGATGCACCTCTTCTATTTATTTTTCATTCCACACACTGAAAAACTTTTGCGCATGCACTTAAATTCTCTTCTTGTTTTTCTTAAGTGGTACAAGGCATGTTTTGGAAACACTGCATGAGGTCTGTAAGAGCTGATGGGGAGTGACGGGCCTTCAGCCTAGCTGCCTTGGTCAGGCTCCTGCTACGTGCCAGATGCTTCATTTAGTCCTTACAGCAACCTTAAGAGACCTGGTTTTCCAAGTTCACGGAACAAGAAATGGAAGCTCAGAGAGGCTGGTTGACCGACCCAAGGTCACACAGTCAAGTGCCAGGGCTGGGATTTGAGCTCAGGGCTTCCTGACTCCGAAACTCCCGCATTTACCCCAGACCTGCACTGCCCTAGGTCCGCCCTCCCCAACCCCCTGCCAGCCTTGGGCACTCATTTGCTGTTTGTAAACTAGGTCACCAGTTGGTGATTGCTGGTCAGGAGGTGGGCAAATACAATGAACCCATTTACAAGCGAGAAAAGCAGAGAAGTTACATGATTCCCCAAAGTCACCCAGCAAGGAAGCCAGCTGCATAGTCAAGAATAATAAAATAATATTATTTCAGGAGACTCAGGCTCAGTGAACCTAAGAGCTTCCCAGGGCCCCGTGGTACTCAGGCTGTCAGAAGGTGTTTCCAGGGCTGTGACCCTTCAAAAGCAGTGTTTCCCACCAAGGCCAAGGTCTGGGGCAGCCCTTAGGTGTGGGAGTTATTCAGACTGTCAGTGTGAGTCAGACCACCTCGAGCATTTTCTCTCCATTATTCTTTTCAGATCATAGCTTGATTATTTTTTTCCATCAAGGGAATGGCACTACATATTTTGTCTTGGTAAAAATAATACAGATTTTGCCTAATGGAACGCTTCCAGGGCTACTGGGAAGATGAATGGATTAGCATTCAAAAAGCACTTTTGAATCCCAGACAGACTGAAGTGGAGGGCAATTCTATTGTTATGCACCTAACAATAGTCATTGATTGGAGGGAGGGGGTTCCTTGATAACCTTTGGGTTTTGCTCTGAAAAACTGGCTGAACAAAAGGTTGCTCTTTCCCATGGGCATAAAGACAATTCATTCCCTCTGACCCCCACTTCAGCCCTTTCCCTGGGATTCTCCGCTGTGATCCCAGTGGCCAGTGTGACCTCCCCGAGCAGAGGAGGTACCCTCAGCCTTACCCAGACTCTGCAAACTGTCCGTCAGAAGGATGCTGGACGACAGACACAGCCGGTTCAGGTTGAAACTTGGAGAGTTAAAAACTTGTGTCCACACCAAAGCCTGTTCATGGATGTTTAGGGCAGCCTCACTCATCATCATCAAAGCTTGGAAACAACCAGGATGCCCTTCTGTTCGGGAGTGGGTAAATAAGCTGTGGTCCATGCCCACAGTGGAATAGTATTCAGCGCTAAGTGGAAACAAGCGGTCAAGCCATAAAAGACACGGAAAAAGCTGAAATGCGCATCACTAACTGAAAAGGCTGCGTGCTGCAGGAACCCAAGTCTAGGACAGTCTGGAAAAGGTGAAACTACGCAGACAGCAGACAACAGACGAGTGGTGGCCAGGGGATGGGGCGTGGGGAAGGAGGAACAGGCAGGAGCACGGAGAACTCTCAGGGCAGTGAAACTATTCCATATGATACCATCTGATGGCGTCATGATGCATTTGCCCAAACCCTCGGAATGTGCACCAACCACAAAGAATGAGCCCAAATGTTAACAATGGGCTTTGGGTGATAATGACGCGTCAGTGCGGGCTCATCGATTGTAACAAAGGTACCATCTGGTGGGGGATGTTGATAGTGGGGAAGCTCTGTGTGTAGGACGGAAGAGGGTATTACATGGCAAATCTCCGTGCCTTCTGCTCAATACTGCTGTGACTCCGAATCTGCTCTAAGAACTAAAGTCCTTTAAAAACAAAACAAAAACTCGAAGGACAGGCTCCCGAAGATGCCAATCAGGGAAACTGAGGCCAGACTTGGCCCAGCAGCTAGGATCTGACCCCTGGTCTCCTGACCATGAGGTCAGTGTTCTTTCCACTGTGCCTTCCTGCAGAGGAAAATGTCAGCACCAACCCATCCCGGACCTGGAAGGGAAGCCAGCCAACTCTGACATCCATGGCCCTTACGGACCACTGTCCCCGGAAACTCCTCCTGAAGCACTCTGACTGTTAAAGCAGGTTGGGGGCCATCATCTCTTCATTGCAGGAGTGCCCGTGGGCTTGGATTCTGGCTGGAATCTTGTGGGTTCGTTGGCTGAACGTTAGGGGATGTCTATGTAGTGCCTCGAGAAAAGAAAGGCTTTATTCGCACCGGCATCCGATCCAGAGGGGTCTGGAAAGCTCAATTATTCTGCAGAACATGATGGAAAAATAAAACCCTGAGTAGATGTGTTTAAGGTCATCGTTTGGCTTCTTTGAAATTGGGGGGCCAAGAGTCCTGACCCCTTTATTGACCTTAGCTGTTGCTTGGGACTCTCCAAGTCTTAACTCTACCCCCAATAAAACAAATGTAAACATAACTTTATTTTCGTTAATGGCTTCATACCAAGAAGACAGTTTGCTTCTTATATCTTTGAATCAATGTAATTTCAGTTCACAAAATGGGGTTTAGACGGAGGAGCCGACATCCAATGCGCACGGGGTGTTTACTCTGCTCCTAGAAGCGCCCGGGAGGAGTTCTGGCCCCTTTGCTGGTTCCTCTGACCAGCAGCTGATTCCTTTGCTATCCCGTCTTGTGTCCTGTCCAAAATAAATGATGGGAGCAACGTGGGCTCCAGTAGCATGGAGAGACCGTCTGCCGGTGCCATCTGATCCCTCAGCAGGCAGGGCTGCACGCACAGTCCTGGGACGCAGCGGCCACCAAGGCGGGGACCGTGGGCTGCAGGTGGGGGGGGCTTCCACCTTGCCCTTCACACAGGAAGACAGCCTACAAAGGGGGAGCAATTGCACAGTCTCGGGTTCCAGTTCCTGGAACTCACGCCGGGAAATCGCCTGGACCTCAGATCCTACAGGAAGCCGCCTGTGTGATGGATTGCCACCAACTTGCTTTGTGACCTTGGGCAAGGCACTTGCCCTCTCTGAGCCTGACTCTCCTCGTGTGTCATGGAAAGAGTAGACTAATAATTAGTGAGAATATCCTAGACATTCCCCCCAAAAGGACCTCTGTGGTTGGCATTATCCTTCTTTTGCAGATGAGAAATGATAACCAAGAGACAGTTGCCCGCAGCCACAGAGCTAGCGAGTGACACAGCCAGAATTTGGGCTAGACCCTCGCGACCCTGGAGCCCAAGCTATGAACGCCTCACAGCACAATAGCAGACACCTCCCGCACGTTCTCCCTGAATCCTCAGAGCAACCGTATAAGGTCGGTGCTATCGTTACCCACATTTTATAGACGAGCAAAGGTCTCGTAACATCTTTTCCACCTGTGAAAAGCCTATTATTTTTAAGTCTGGGAGAACGGGACAGCATCACGAGATTGGGAAGGTCAGGGCTCAGACTTCCTGTTGGCTAAGGGCAAGAGAGAGAGCGCACATGAAGGCTAGGCGGGAAGAGAGGGTGCTTATGCAGAATCCAAACTCCTGAGCCGGCCTTCAAGGCCCTTTCTAAGAGGCCTGTACAGCCTCTCCCAAATCATAATGGCCTTTAATTGCTGTAACCCTGGGAGGCTGGTGCTGTGACCGTCCACTTTTTATGAAGCGGGGAGGAGGGGACAAACAAGGTGCCCCAGGTCACGAATCTCTAAAGTGTTGCCCATAGGACTTGAACCTAGACCTGTCTGATTCCAAAGACCTAACCGAGCCCCTCGCCATCCATCCTGCCTCCTGGCACTCACCCCTCCTGAATTCTGCAAATGCCCCCAGATACTTTCTGACACCCTTTCACTGTGCAGCCTCCTCTGTCCGGATCACCCCCTTTCCTCCTGTCCATTGGTCACATTCCTTCAGCGTCATCCGATCAGGGCCAGCTCAGGGGTCACGTCTTCTGAGAAGATGTGGGAAGTCTTTCTCGACGCCTCAGGCAGACATCACACCTCTCCATCTGTGTCCCCCGAGCTCTGCCATGGCAGGGAGTGTCAGGTGACGATGGCGGTGTTAAGGGTGAGCATCGCTATGAGGAAGACTGTAGCTTCTTGTCCTTCTGTGTGCCAGGTGCACTGCTCAGAATCCACACATTCTTCGTTCACCGAGTTCCCATCACCCCTGTCTTTCTTTCTTTCTTTCTTTTTATAATTCTTTTTTTTTTTAGATTTTTTAAAATGTTTTTTATTTATTTTTGAGAGACAGAGAGAGATAGCACGAGCAGGGGAAGGTCAGAGAGAGAGGGAGACACAGAATCCAAAGCAGGCTCCAGGCTCCGAGCTGTCAGCACAGAGCCCAACGCAGGGCTTGAACCCACAAACTGTGAGATCATGACCTGAGCCGAAGCTGGACGCTCAACCAACGGAGCCATCCAGGTGCCCCCCTCCTTTTTTTAAATTTTTAATGTTTTTTATTTATTTTTGAGAGACAGTACAAGCAGGGGAGGGTCAGAGAGAGAGGGAGACACAGAATCGGAAGCAGGCTCCAGGCTCTGAGCTAGCTGTCAGCACAGAGCCCGACGCGGGGCTCAAACCCACGAACTGTGAGATCGTGACCTGAGCCGAAGCTGGACGCCTAACCGACTGAGCCACCCAGGCGCCCCCACCCCTGTCTTTCTGATGAGGAGGCAGGCTCCGAGAAGCGGGGTGACTCTCCAGCGGCACCTCAGCTGGTACACACCTGTGCTCGGCTTTTCATGAGCACTGGAGATGTGACCACGGAAATGAGAGATCGCAGCGATTCCAGGAAGGGACCACAGGTCAGGAAACGTGGGCAGCATCTAGAAGTGGAAGGCGGCAAAGAGATCGATCCTCCCCTTGAAGTCGCCAGAAGGAACCAGACCTGCCGACTTCCTGAGTTGAGGCTTCTGGGGCCTGTAGGAAAGTAACTTCACGTCGTCTGGGGCCACCAGGTCTGTGTTCAGAAGAAACAGCAGCAAGAGCACACTCATGCGGGTGGAAATGCTTTTCAAGAGCGGGACTCGCGTCCTGGGGTCGGCACCCTAACCAGAGCCGAGCCTCCGGAAGGTGCCAGCCCCTGTCTGCTCTAGGAAGACGCGCAGCTTCTGTGTCATTGAGGTGTGGGACTGGCGGAGTCCCCGCTTCCGGAAACGCTGGCTTCCAAACCCAGGTCTCCTTTGTGGAGGCTGGCCCCTCTGTTCCCCACTCTGGAGCACAGGCGGCCACCCCCAAGTCCCCTACATGTCCCGTTCGGATGAATGGCTCTCTTCTCTCTGCACAAGAGACTCTTGTTCCCAGTTGTTTGTGCATCTCTATGGAAACTTCCTTAAAAATACTATACATCAACTTGAATTTTCCACCAGCACTGTTTTTGGAACATCTGTCTGGCCACAGACTTGGTTTACATTGAGGGAGGAGGTATCAGTGATAGATACGGCAATGGAAAAGCAGCTTCTGGGTGGCAGGAAGCCTGAGCTGTGGCCCAGGCCTGCCCTTCACTTTCCCTGTGACCTTGGACAAGTCACTTCACCCTGCATCCTCATGCTTGAACTCTACTTCCTTACTTGTAAAGTGAGGACGTTGGGCCGAATAATCACGAATGCTTCTTGCTGCCTAAAATTTATGCCTCTCTGTAGTCTCTTAGTTTGAAATGATGCTGTCCTACCTACGAACTGGTCTTGTTTACCACCATCTCTTTGCACTGTGTCCAGGGATTACAGGGCTGTCTAAAGTTTTCTGAAAATAGAAGAAGAAGAATAATGCACCAATGTCGTCTTCCCCTTTGATGCTGCTCTGCCAAGCACTTTACATGCATTATCTCATTTAATCATTGCTGCCTCAGGAGTAGGTGTTTTTAATCCTGGCTTTACATATGAGTAAACTTAGGCTCAAAGAAAGTGAGTAATTTTCCCAAGGTCACACAGCGTGTGAGTGACAGCCCGTTTAAGTGAGCTGTCTGTTTTCAGAGCCAATGACACAGTTAACCACTAGATTATACACCACCCGGAACACGGGAAAGATCGAGTCCGCATTTGAAGAATGTTTAAATGAAGAATGAACCTGAAAATCACCCCCCAAAACAAAATAGTTACGACGCTACCCTGTTGGGGGCTGAAGGTGCATCTTAGAGCAGCCGGGCCCCAACGAAGAACACATGTAGGGGCTTCCTGGGTGGTTCTCGGCATGTCCTGCCTTGGGGTCATAGCCATGGAAGAATGACAGGGTCTGAAGCACAGCTTTAGATCGTCCGGGCAAAGCCAGAAGTCCCGGGGAGAGCGTGTCCCGGATGGATGCATTTTGTTGCTTTGGCCCAACCTTCACCATTTACAGCATGTCTGTCCCATTTGTAAGTCAGCTCCTTCTGAGCTTGTTTTCTTACCCACGGTCTTGTGATGGTTACATATACAGAGGTAGCCTTGCGTCAGCCCCGCCTACCCTGGGGCAGACCCGAAGGAGTTTTAAGCTAGCCAGGGGCTTCCCACGTCCTGGCCAGTGCTCCTCTCGGCAGCCTGTCCCTGGTTTCTGAGTGAGAACTCCAGGTACGAATGCTCAGATGCCACAACGAAAAGTGACCGTCCTTTCCTGTATCCATTTCCCTTCCGTGGCAAGGAAGCAAAGAGAAAACCTGCACTTCCCCCACCGCCCCCGGGAGTCCCAGCAAGTCTGTTTCACAGAAGACCTTCGCTCAGAAGGTCTAATTCTGTTTTAGCAGAAGACCCGTCCCTCCTAGAGCTGCCATGGTTCGTGGTCTGGGTCGCTTCCAGAGGGCTCGGAGAAATGCATCTTTAGAGGCTATTGTAGCCTTTGGGCATAGATTCATCCTTCAACCTTTTTAGGAGACTAGCTGTGCACCTGCTAACCACTTAGAGCAGGAGTTCTCCGTGGGGGCGGGGTCGCCCTCAGAGGACACTGGCAGTGTCTGGAGACATTTTTTGTTGTCGCAGTTGGGTGGGTGGGGAATGTGCCACGGTGACCTGGTGGGGGGGCAGGGATACTGCTCCCCACTGGACAATGCCCAGGACAGCCCCCCACCACAGTCCCGCCCCAAATGTCACTAGAGCCAAGGCTGAGGACCCCTGGCCCAGAGAAGACAGAGGTGTGCTCTTCAAGGGGGTCCAGGGAGGGCCTCTAGAGAGGGACATCTGAGCAGGGAGCTGGGACAGTGAAGGGCGTCTGTGGGCAGAGGGGACAGGTTCAGAGGTGAGGCAGGTGCATGCACTTGGGGCACAAGCTCAGGTTGACTGAGGATTTCTGCATAAGCGCGATGGAGCCAGGGATCCGCAGTGGACTGTGACCCTCTCTCTGACCCTTTAAAGGTTCCCTCTGGCCACCAGGTGGAGAACAGTCTGTGGGGGGCAAGGGGGAGCAGGGGTGAGGGGGTAGGGGAGGCTGCAGGCGCGTCTAGATGCCGTGCGGGAAGTTGGAGAACTGTTGTATATCCACGACACATCTAACACTCTGCCAGTGTTTGCATGTCAGTTGGAGTCAGGAGGGCTCAGCAGGAAACACGGTTCAGGTTTTTAGGAGCTTCCAATGTCATCAGAAGACGAATACAGGATCAGTTCTATTTAAAAGTCTAATCGGCAGTAAGTTACAGCCTACTGCCTGTGGCCACTTCTTTATAGTTTTGTGGGTTCCACTCAAAGAGTGCTGCTTAGCCATTTATCCAGTAAATACTATGCAGCACCTCCGATGTACCAAGCCCAAGGGATCCCATAGATGGCCTCCGGACACTTACCAGCTGGGCAGTGTATCTACCAGTAAATGGACCTTGGATAGGATTTTCCTTCACCTCCCTCCCCGAGCTCCAGGGACATCGTCTGAACACTGGAGAGAGAGAATAATGGCATTAACCTCATGGCATTGTCAGGAGTGGGGTCAGTCACGTAGCCTCCTGGTAACCAGCAGAGTCCCAGTGGTGCAGTGACGGGGTGCTGTTCCTACGGCTGGGGCGGAGGGCACCAGAGAGCACTCAGTTCAATGTCACCGTTTTATTCCTAAACGCCATTTTAGCTCCTCCCTACTGGAATGGATGGCAAAGACATACTGGTAAGTGCAAAAGCGCATTGCAAGAGGGCATGCAAAGCTTGGCCCCCTTTGTGCAAAGGAACGTTGGTGCATTACACACGATCGCACGGCAGAGTGGGTTACGAGCCATGTACATAAATATGCGTATTGAGAGGACAGTCTGGAAAGACAGTGACCGAGCACTTAACAGGAGTGTGGGACAGAGTGCAGAGTGAGATGGGGTCACAGAGGTGACCTTCAGCGTGTGGCAGAGACAGTCATGCCCACTTCTGTTTCCTCATCTCCGTGTGGTTACTTGGGGGCCGAGGACCGATCTGGGCACTGGAGCGAGCATACCTTTGTGACCCTTGGGGACGGAGATTATTTAAAGGTGGGAGTCTTCTCCTCTGCCTTCTCTTGCCGCAGTGACTCTAAGGACGGTGGGGCAGAGGCACCAGTGTCTTGCGTCAGACCAGGTGTGAGTGAGAAATGGACTTTTTATGGCTTAGACTGCAGGGCATGTTTGTTATGCAGCAGAGCCTAGCTACCCAGACAGGTTCACACCGGAGGTGACATGTGCTTCTGTGCAGCTGGGTTTTTCTAAAAGAGGCATGCTCTTATTTATTTATTTATTTTGAGATAGAAAAGTTGACAAACATTAAACTTTTCTCTGAAAAGGCTGCATATTGTACAACTCCAACTGCAGGATGTTCTGCGAAAGGCAAAACTGTGGAGACAGTAAAAAGATCAATGGTGGCCCAGCAGATGGGGTGGGGGGTGCGGAGAGATGAACAGGTGAAGCACAGAGAACTTTTAGGGCCATAAAACTAGTCTGTATGACACGGTGCCTAATGGTAGATACACATCAGTATACATTTGTCCAAAGGCATAGCATTTACCGTATCAAGAATGAGCCCAAATGTCAACTGTGGGCTTTGGGGGACAATGACGCGTCAGTGTGGTTTCATCGATTGTAACAAGCGTCCAACTCTAGCGGTGGGGGTGATGTTGATCGTGGAGGAGGCTGCGTGTAGGGAACTGTGCTTTCCACTCAGTTTTGCTGTGAATCTGAACCTGCTCTAAAAAAATGAAGTGTGTGTTTTTAAAGTTTATTTATTTTTGAGAGCGTGGGGGAGGGGCAGAGTGCAAGGGAGAGAGAGGGTGTCTAGTGGCTCTGCACTGTCAGCACAGAGCCCAATGCAGGGTTCGAACCCACAGTCTGTGAGATCATGACCCAAGCGGAAATTGGACACGTAACCAACTGAGCCGCCCAGGTGCCCCTGAAGTGTATTTTTTTTTTTTATTAAACTTTGGCTGTAGTATAGATTGTTCCTAAGACTCTAGAAACATAAAAATTCCTGAAAACATAGATTACTACACTCAGGAATTAACCAGCCATGGAAAGTCTAGCTGTTCGGTGCCAGTGCAGGCAGTGGACCTGCATACTTGAGCATGAGGCCGGTAGTCTGGGGTCTCTGAGCGGCTGTGGCTTAGCATGAAGAAAAGGGGACTGAACGCCTTCCGGAGGAGAGCACCGAAAACAGAAGTCTGCAAAATCAAGGGCGAGTTTATTTTTGTGAAGCTGGGTCTGTGTGAGCTGAGAGCTGCCTCTTTTCCTTTTAGTGTCTTTATTCAGAAGGAGACCAACAGCCCAGCCAATATCTATAAATAAACAGCCCACGATGATCCGTCCCTCCTGGTTGCAATTGTCCCAACAAAGGAACGCAGCCCGTTCCCGGGATCCAAGCCCCCGACTGTTCTGAGGCCGCAGCAGCATTTGAGTCTCTAAAAAGAGATGTCCATGGTTGCCGTCCAGGAGTCCTCCAAGGCGTTTTCAGCTCCTGTCCCCGCCACAATTGAAGGATAGACCCAGCCAGCCATTTGTGAGGCTAAGCGGGGGGCGGTGGGGGGGAGAAAAGGCCGAGGGAAAAAGGCATTTCTTAGTGCCCCTGGGACACTTTATGCAGAAGAAGCAGTCTTTATGCGGTTTGATTTTTTTTTTTTAAATCACTTCCAAACTGACACAAACTTGCCCTCTGATTTTGGCAGCGGAAGAACTTCTGGAGATAAGAGGCCAGGGCTGCTGCGGCGTCCCCTCCCCTCTGTTCAGTCCCCCGAATGGCACCGCCCGGCGTTTCCCACCTCTCCTCCTGAAACCTTGGGCTCCAAAGCCAACAGCAGTGTCCTCCTCTGCAAACGGAGGGACGCCTTCGTCCCCAGGTTCTTGACCCTCTTTCCTGTGACTCGCGCCCACTCCCTGGCTGGGACTGCATCTTCCTACTCCATCTCCCACCTGCTAACTACCCCCCGTGAGTTTCTGCCACGGCTCGCAGGGAGTGCGGGCCTCCACGCAGGCCTGTGCCCGGCCCTCTTCCTCAGTGGTCTTCTCCTGCCTTCCCAGGGTCCGTCTTTGATCCTGTAGCAGGGCCAGCTTTGCGGCCCAAGGCCCCTAAGAGGCCCCCCTGCTTGGTTCGATGTGCGGCTGTCCCACTCGTGAAATTCTTAATAAATTTGGCCAAGGGGGTCTCATTTCCACTTTGCAGGGAGTCCTGCATGTTCTGTCGCCCGTCCTGCCTGCAGGAACCTTGAACTTCAGTACTTCCAAAAAATAAGAAAAAAGGCAAGTGTGCAAGTGACTTAATTTCTCGGTGTCACCGTGTCCGGGGGTGATCAGGAGGACCCAGTGGCATTGTGCTGGGAAAGCACCAAGCACAGTGCCTGGGCAGGCAAGCGGCAGGCACTGAGCAAGCGCCCAGAAGGGTTATTACCCCACTCGCCTCTCTCCGCCCCGGAGCTGGTTCCCTCTGGCTCATCTCAGTCAAAGGGATTACCAGTCATTCAAAAAGATAATCTGCTCACTGCTGGCTCCTATTTCCACCCCCCACATCCACCGGGCGCCTTCTTAGTCCGCATGTGAAATGTTTATTATACCTTTCCTCCCCTTCCCTCTCCCCCGCCACTGTGCAGATTCAGGTTGTCTAAGAGTTTCCTAATTAATCTCCTCGCCACTTGATCCAGCCGCTGAGAGTAAGTCAAGCTGGCCCAACAGGAATTTATGCAAATGCCCATTCGTCCTTGAGGACAGAGCTGGCTCTTATGAGAGAGAATGGGAAGATAAAAGCCACCATCCGTGCCCACTGGTGTGCCAGGCTCCGGACACACGTTTGTGCACGTCGTCGTCAAAAGACCGTAGTACTTAGGTAGGTGTGGTCAGCACCCGTCTGACAGAGAAGGAAGTAGGGCTCAGAGACCTGGCGGTGTGGACGGCCAGTTTCGGAGACAGAGCCGGGATTCATACCCAGATCTCTCTGACGTGAAAGTACTTGTTCTCCAGAAATATGACATTAGTGGGGGGGAAATAACTAGTGAAATCGGAAAAGGACCCGTATTTTAGTTACTGGTCACGTACCAATGTTCGTTTCCTGGTTTTGATCATTGTACAATAGTTATGTAAGATGCTGGCATTCGGGAAAGCTGGATGAGGCCTGTACAGGAAATCTCTGTACTATTTTTGCACCTTTTCTGTAATCTAAAATTATTTCAAAATGAGAAGTTAAAAAAAAAAAAACAGAAAAGAAAGAAACCACCTCCCCTTCCATAGTCGGTACCTGTCACTGAACTTGACCTTCTTGTGCTCTTCTCACTACTGTCCCCACCCCCAACATGTGCGTGTGTGTGCACACACACGCTCGATTCTACACAGCGTCTTTGCACAGGGGCCATTGCCCCAACCGCCACACCCATCCGCCAACACGGCCCTGCCTGTGACCCACCCCAAAGCGTCAGTAGGAATCACAGAAGGTGACAGTAACAGGGTGCATGTGGCTTGCACTATGGCTGCCTTCATCTACCCACCCCTCCTTTTTGGTGACCGAAATGCAGCGGTGGGCGTCCCTGACAACGTACCCACCGCAAAACGCCTCTCCTGGCCCTCCCCATCCCCAGTATCGCCGCCTCCCCTCTCTCTTTGAGTTGGCGGGTAACCTTGATGATCCAGCCAAATGAGTTATTTGAGATGGAAACGTTAATTTATTTGAGCAGATGGGTGTCAGCGCTGCTCTGTAAAAAGGTGGCGGTGTGCCGTATTGGCCCAGAGCGCTACAGATGAAGTCGTGGCTGCGTCGCTGAATCACCGAGTGTGAACGGAATCATATGTTAGCAGCACTAAGGGAAATGCCTATTTAAGCCTAGCCCTTCCAGAAAACAAGTCATTACCCCCCAGTTTTTGTTTTAAATCTGGATTTTCACATCTCTTGATTTGCCGAGGGTCTTGAAAAACCTGAAATTCATTATTTCTCAAAGTGTGGTCCAATGACTGCCCACATCAGAGTCCCCCAGGGGCTTTATTAAAAACACAGATCTGTGGGACCAGTTTCCCTGCCCCTCGCCGCCCCCCACAGACCCCCACTCTCCAGGGTGCAGACCTGGGGATTCTGCAGCTTTAACAAGCTCCCTGCACACGGAAGACACCCCCCCCCCCCCCCCCCATTGCTGAAATGGTGCCGTCAAACTACCCAGGAAAATCTTCACAACAAAACAAGAAACCTTGGGATTCGTCGGGTTTGTTGTTGTTGTTTCTGTCCTGTTTTGTTTCTTTCTCTTATTTCCTCTACCCTTACAGATTTTGTGTAAAAAAAAAAAAAATTTTTTTTTTTTACTTTTGTGTTCAGAAAGAAATAAAGAGAATAAATAGCACAAAGAGGTTATTTGTGCACTAGAAGCAAAAGACGGTTGGGAAATTTCAGGAATTTCCAAGACAAGGGATCTCCCTGTCCTTGGCACTGAACTTGAAGCCTGGCTTCTCCTCGGTGGCCCTTCCCGGCCCGCCTCCCCCTCCCCCGCCGCAGCCTTCTCTAAGTGTTACATCCAATTTTCTCTTGAATACTTGTAGTGAGGAAACGCAATGACTTCCCAGGGGACCCTACTTATGGGGAGGCAGCACAACGAGAAGATTTATGGAACGTCTGTAAAATCTGTGTGTAGAAACTCACGACGTTTTGATCGCTACCAAGGAGAAAAATGGACAGTTTCTTACCAGTCAGTTTCATGAGCATTTTTCATGGGTTTTTAAAATTAATTAATTTCTCCCCCCTTTGTTAGGAATTCTTGGCACAGACACAAGCCCGGGAGAAGGGAAACATTGCCCACGGGCTGTATGTCCAAACTGTCAGGTTCTCAATCCCGAATCTCTGGGGGCGAGGCCAGTCTTCACACGCTTTCCGGGGAGTGGGGAAAAGCCTGTCAGTGTTGGTAAGGGGTGGAGTGGGGGGGGTTCTTATTAGCAGTGTTGCCACCACGGCTCTAACAGGCTTCGTGCACAGCCTCTTCCCTGGGCTGTCTCCCCACCCAGGGCCATTTTCAGGACGGGAGAGGGCCTGGAACGTTCTCGACGCCACACCAGGCCGCTCCACCTCCGCACCCTGGTCCGATGCAGGGACCATCCGTTTGGCATCTGGTTTTTCTCAGCCTCACCAGTTTTCATTGCTCCCCTTGGGGACTTCGCAGCCAAAGACAATGAACCCAGTGGAATTTCCTGGCCAAGGAAGAAGAGTGGGGCACAGAGGGGGAATTTGGGGCACGCACCCTGTTTCTGTCGCCAGCTCGTCCTGGGTTCCTCCTTAGCCACCGTCCCTTCCTCTGTGAAAGACAGACCCAGTGTCCGCTTTTCAGTGGTGTGTGACAAAGATTAGAAAAAATATGTAAACAAATGCTCCGGCCCCCATCCCTACCCCCCAGGGAACAGCTGGCCGCATCTGTAGTCACACGGGGCCGGGGGGCTGCCACCGGCGTCCTCCTCTGATTCACAGGACAGCCCTGCACAATCAGGAATTATCTGGCCCAAGTGTCACTGGTGCCAAGGTTGAGAAATCTTGCCCTAAAATAAAGGACCTGGCAAACAGTTGGGGATTCGAATGGTAATTATGAAAAAGGGTGTGGAGAAAGGAATACAGTAAGCGTATTCAATAAACCATGCTATTATTAGTAGATCCAAGATAATTGGTAGTCGCTTCCTGGAAATGCCTCGAAGGATTCTCGGGCTACAGACAAGCTCAGCGAGACAGTGTCATGATTGATTAGTGATGTCTGCCCTGGGCATGGCAGGGGGAAGTGGCAGCGCGAGTGCAGTGTATTTTCTGACCCTGGACACTGTGATGTCTCGCATCTGTTTCTGCCCTGACATCCTGTGATTCTATTGCTGTGACTCTGTGAGTCTATCTATAAACTTCTGCAGTCAGCATTATTTACAGAATATTTAAGCAGCCCAGGCTCCTGCAGGCTGGCTTGGCAGGACCGGCTGGGGGCCGAGAGCCAGGAAGACAGAACCGGCCCCACGCGAGGCAAAACAGATCGCTGCCGACAGCACGTGACGCGGGTGACGTGGCAGCTCCCGGCTCACCCCCTAAAATAGTCCCCATCTCTCCCGGGCTAAAAATTTTTACTACCAGTCACCCCAGCGTCTTGAAGTAGCGTCTCCAGGAGGGCTTTGTTTAAATGCACAGATACTGCCTAGAAGGGAGAAGCGTGCGGTCGGGTGCCGATGTGTTAACGTGCTAAGTTCGTAGCTCAGCAGAATAGAGCTGAGAGGGAACGGGGCAGCAGGGCGGTTATTTTTGAGTGCAGGCGAGGAGGTTCGGGGCAGGAGTCAGACGGTACTCCACAGCTCCAGAGGTGCTGCATGCTCGGAATTAGGGTGACCAACTCGTGCTGGGGCTTTCTGAGACACTGATAGGTCACTTAACTCGAGGCCGTATGGCATAGGGGCAATTGCGTAGTCCTTGTTGGGATTTGTTCCTCACGGGGTTGCCCGAATTCTCTTTCTGGACACGTTCCTCCCTTGCTTAGGAACCTTCAATGGTTCCCCAGGGCCCACTGGATGCAGTCTCCTTATGGTGTGCAGGGTGGCCCTAGCCTTGCTTCCTGATGTCACCTTATCCACCACTGTCCTGCCAGGTGTTACATCAACTTTGCCGTCCTGGAGACCCAGCGAGTGCTGACCTCGCTCCGTGGGTTAGAGAGGGAGCTCTCCTAGAAGGGTATTGGAGGGTGTTCAACTCGTGTCAGTAGCGAAAGAGTTAATTAGCCTACTTTTGTATTGTAAAACTCATCTGACTCCCCCGGGGGGTTGGGGCTTGGGATAAGGCTACCACTTTGTGCCAGGAGGGACCCCACTTTGGCCCAGGGAGCCCCCGGAACCCTTGGAGGGAAAGGGCAAAGCCACCTTGGCACCAGTGACACTTGGGCCAGATAATTCCTGATTGTGCAGGGCTGTCCTGTGAATCAGAGGAGGACGCCGGTGGCAGCCCCCCGGCCCCGTGTGACTACAGATGCGGCCACCTTGTCCCAGGTATGGGAAATCGCCTCAAACGAAAAGACTCCTTCCTTCCATTAGCCCTTAGGCTTTTCTGAGCAGTTGGACGCACATTACTCTGCATCTACGATCAATAGGTAAGACAGGTGTCCTGCCTGTCCGATGGGTACAGCCCCTGAGGTCCCAGGCTGAGGGCACTATTCACAGTAAAGAAAGGTTTCTGAACGAGGAGGGGCAGGCGCAGTAGTGGTTAATGTCTCATGACACATCGGGGCTGGACGGTAACTAACCGAAGTCTCCCGACCGTGTTTTCCGATGTTTTCATTGGTTCGTTCGTTCATTCGTTTATTCACTTGGATTTTTTCTGAATATTACGTGTCAGGCAGCATGTTTGTCTCCTAACGGTCACAGCTGGATTACAGCTGGCAAGTCCTCTACTAAATTCTGTGTGTGCCTTCATCTCAGGGCTCATGGCAGCCTATTGGGGTACGGTGACTGTTACTCTCCCCTGGTAGAGGTGAGTAGCCTGGGCAGAAGAGGGGAAAGCATGCTCTCAAGGTCGCTCAGCTCGTAGGCGGGGCCTTTGCTGAGGCTTGTCCTGTGTGCAGGTGTGGTCCGCCCTGGTGGCGCGCGCTCCCTCTTGCGGGAAGAGAAACGACCATGTTTCCGAGACCCACCCTTTGCCTCTAAGATCCGCCAAGCTGCTCCTGCCCAGTGAGCCACGTTCCAAACAGGAGAGAACGGAGTCCCTGTTGCCGAAGCGTCTTCTGCGGGACAGGCCTGTCGCACACGTTTTCCATGCCACCTGGCAAAGGAGCCGTAGTTGGGGCCAGAAGAAATTGACGCTTGTCGCGTTGACGGGGTTGGCCAAAGCTGGCACGGCTGGCTCACGGGGAGTGGAGGCCCAGCCTTGGACGGCGACGCCAATGGCTGGCTTTTCCCCAGACGGCCATGGCTGTCCCAGAGGACGGGCGACAGGGACAGAGTTTGCCGAGAGTCCTCAGGTCCCACGGAAACCACAGGAGCAGCTCTCTTGCGGCTTGTACGTGATCTTAAGCACAAACTCCCCAGACAGGAGCCAGAAAGCCCCTCTCCCACCCCCTGTAAGTCCCGGGAGGTGGGGAGAGGACCGAGGACTGGCCCCAGCCGAGTCCCGCTGCCCACGATGGGCGGCAGGTGGCGCTGTGGCCCCGGTTTAACAAGGGCAGCGGGAAGGTGGAAAGGAGGGGGAATCCAGAAAGAAAAACTAGTGGAAAAACAAGGATTTAAAAGAAGAACAATTTGTTCCAAAACATTTGCCTTGTAACGGGGTCATCTATAAATTCTGGGATTTCCTGTTTGCTGCTGGGCAGGCTGGCCGGCAGGCAGGCCGCTCTCCTCTCTGCAGTCTGGAAGAATCATTTCACCCCGCTCCAGAGCCCGGCCTCCCCTGGCCCAGATTGGCTCTGAAATTTCCCGGCTTTTGTGCCCGTAAGCAGGATCCTGTGACAGCAGGTCTCCTACAGCCGTGCTCCAGTTTCCGCTGGCTGGGGGGGAGGAGCAAGGAGAGACTATACTTGTGATCTCCGCGTGCAAGCCGCGCTGCCGGGCTTGTTTTGAGTCATAAAGGAGGAGAAAAAGAATAAAATGAAAGAGACAGAGGTGGACCTCTCATTTTTACTTTTCATAGTTACAGTTTGTGTGTGTGTGTGTGTGTGTGTGTGTGTGTGTGTGTGGTGAGAAGACTCGAGATCCACCCTCTGGTGAACACCAAGTGTGCAGCTCCGGACTCAGCCACAGTCACCATGGACTGACTCGTCTTCTCTCTGAAAGTTTGATCTCTTCCGCCAACAACCCCCCTCCCCCCCCCCGTCCCCCCAGCTCCCGGAAACCTCCATGCTGCCCTTGGCTTCTGCAAGACTGACTTTTAAAAATTCCACATACAAGTGACACTCTGCAGCGATGCCTTTCTGTGTCTGGCTTATGTCACTTCGCATAATGTCCTCCAGGTTTTTTGTTGTTGCAAATGACAGGATTTCCTTCTTTTTTATGGCTGAATAACATTCCATTGTGTGCATGTACCACGTCTTCCTTGTCCATTCATCTGTCAGCTGGACGCTCAAGTTCTTCCCAGGTCTTGGCTATTGTGAATAATGTTTCAGTGATCGTGGAAATGCAGGTATCTCTTTCACATAATGATTTCATTTCCTTTGGATAATACACACCCAGAAGTAGGATGGCTGCATCGTATGGTGGTTGTATTTTTTTAAGTTTTTTTTTTTTTTTTTGAGGAAGGAGGTGGCCCCTTTAAAAAGAAGAGAGCTGTTCTAGTTAATGGAGATGGAAATATCACAGGAAAAGAGAGAAAACTCTTTTTTTTTTTTAACATTTACTTATTTTTGAGAGAGAGAGAGAGACAGAGCGCGAGCAGGGGAGGGGCAGCGAGAGAGGGAGACACAGAATCTGAAGCAGGCTCCTGGCTCTGGGAGGTAGCACAGAGCCTGATGCAGGGCTCGAACCCACAAACAGTGAGATCATGACCTGAGCTGAAGTCTGGCACTTAACCGACTGAGCCACCCAGGCGCCCCAGAGAGAAAACCTTTTACCAGCCCAGTGGGACTTGAACCAAGTTCAAAGCCCAGAATGACGTCGATGGATAAATGTCTAGAGAAAATGATCACATCCATCCACCCATCTATCAATCTATCCATCCACCCATTCATCATCCACCCACCCACCCATCTCTCTACCCATCTATCCATCCATCCACCCACCCACCCATCTCTCTACCCATCTATCCATCTATCCACCCATCCACCCATCCATCCATCCATCCATCCATCCACCCATCTATCCAATTGTTCACTCATTCACTCAGCAGACAATTATGGAGCACCTACCAGATGCGTGTACCTTGTCTTGCTTTAGTCCGAAGCGAGGCCTAGACCAGCTCCGTAGTCTCCTCGTGGGGCCCGTGGCATGCGGAGGGCATGCGCGTACCATTTGGAGATGGGATCCAGAAGGTGGGCTCAGGATTCCTGGACAACAGCTGTTGGGACCTTTAATGAAGATTGCAACATATTTGGCCGGGGTGAGGGGTACAGTTTGTGGCTGAAAACAGAGTTTTTCTCTGAATAAGTCAAACGAGCCGACCTGGGATCAACTCCATGAGGGCTGGACAATCTGGTCCCAGCAAATTAAAACAACATGGCAGCAGCCAGCTACATTTTTGAAAACAGTATTTTTGTTGTTTTAATGAAGGACACCACCCTTGTCCCTTGCCCTCGGAATTGAAATGGGGCAGAATTTATAAGAAAATCAAGCAATTCTTGGTTATCCGGCACACGCTGTTTCCTTCTCATCCGCGTCACCATTTAAGTCCCTCTCTGTACCTCATTTTACCCCCTGTGTGCAGGCTTGTCAGGTTGATGAGGGCCAAGATAATGTCTTAAGTGACGCAAGAGCAAAGAAGCCCTTTCCATCTGTAGCTGAAGCCAAACTGTCGTGTCTCCTCCCAGGTGGGGAGTCCCTCCCAGCCGGGGTCTTGGTCCCCGCAGTGGCCGTGGGAGGCTGGGGGGCAGCATGAGTCCCTGGCCGAGTCTGTGTGTTAAGCGTGCCTTTATTTTCTGCATTCAGATGCTTTGACGTCTTGAGAGCCTGCTCTAGAGGGACCGCCCCTCCCAGGGTTAGCGGGTCCTAAAGATAGTGAACACCTTGCCAGGAAGTGTGCTTTTCAAATGCCGACCAACCAATCCAGAGCTCAGATCTCCAACCATCTCCTTTGTGGGGCCCTCACACTCCAGGCCACCCCCCACCTGTCCTAACCACCCCGAGGGCTCATAACTAGGGGCAGCCCCTATGCCTAAGAGCTCACTGAAATTACTCAAATGAGCCTGCTCCCCCGCCCTCTCCCCTTCCTGTAAAAACCACAATAAAGGTTCTTACCCATGTCCCCCCCACTGCCTGTGCCCCCGGACTGACCCTAGTGCTTCCTTGAGTGTCCCTGCACGGAGGGCTGTGCCCCTGTTTCTAGAGACTGTGAACATAAGCTCCTTCTTCCTCCATGGCCGTCACGCCCCCATCTGAATGTCTCACACACCTGACTATAACACAGCTAGATACCCTCACGGCAATCTGTACCTTCTATCTGAGTGTCGGTCACAGCTCACTGCGCTCACTTACCTGCAGCCCCGTTTCCCATGAAATGGAGACCGTGGCATCCAGCCACTGTGGGGACTGAGTAGGTGACAAAGCAATTTCCCAGCCTCAAGTAGCATTTCTTCCAAGTCCCTCTTTATCCCATGTTCAAGTTCTCTTTTCTTTGTGACACTTATTTGCGTTTGAAGTGACTCATTTCTTTCTTTGTCCACCTCCCCCTACTAGGAATGAAAGCTTCTGAACACCCAGTGCCTGGAACAGTGCCTGGCACCTAGTAGGTGCTCACCCAACAGAGTGGGACTAGTCCAAATGTGCCCAGCGCTTAGACGGCCCGTGTGCGTGTTGCCTCCCTCCCTCCCTCATCTTTCGGGATCCTCTTGTGTGAACTGGTGTGGATCTGGGCCGCGTTACAGATTGGAAGGCACTCAATGAGATTCTCGTCCCTTCTGCTGGCCTTGTACTTGCGTGGAGGCTTTTATCCAAGACACTCAGAGCACTTTATAAACACGAATGACGTAAATGGTGTACTTTGTTCGTGGCAGGTGGGGCATGATTTGCTGAAACAAGATGGTCCCCAGTGCAGCCAAGCCTGGTGGAAAGTTAAGCTCAGTCAGAGACCTCAGGGGCCATCGGGCCATTTGCCCAGTGACGTCCGGCCAGTGGCTCAGGTCAGCAGAGATTCTTGGAAGGCGGCCCCTCCTAAGAGCCCCTCCTTCCCCTCCCAGCCCCATGCCCTGGAGCGGTATTGTTTTGCTCCTTTGGCAGAACTTCCTGAATCAAGTTAAGAGGAGTCTCTCGCTGCCAGAAGGCTCCTTGCAGGGATTTATGGAGTCCCTGCTTAGCAGAGGCGCGGAGGCTGTGAGTTGTATCATGCTCACACCCATTCATTCAACAGATCCGTTGGAGCATCCAGTCCTGGCCAGGCGCTCTGGGTCTAGGGCCGAGGAGACCAATGAGGGGACACTGACTCATGAAGAAAGTACTTGGCAAGGGTCTGTGGGAGCCCAGAGAAGTGCTTTGGGTCAGTACAGTACTGCTTCTGCGGGTGCTCGGGACTCCTTAAGCTTTGGGTTACAGAACCCCAACTAAAACAAGGCTGAAGGCATAAAGAGAACACGTTGGCTCATGGAATGCATAAATCTAGGAATAACTTGCTAGCTTCAGGCACAGCTGGATCAAGGTGCTTAACTAAGAACTCCATCTCTTGGTGCTATTTCTGTCTCTGTATTGGCCTCATTTCCTCCCAGCTGTGGCCAGAATTCCCCCCACTCGGTGGGAAAGCCAGGAATTGGGAACTTTGGGTTGACATTCTTCCCTTCTATTACTATCTAAGTAAACATAGTCACTTAGCCAGTGTTTACAAAGTGGTGAACAAGACAGTGTCCTACAGATTTATCCCACAGACAGACTTCCGTTTATGTGCCAAAGACACATGTACAAGAATATTCCTTTCAACGTTGTTTATACTGACCAAAGCCTGGACTCGACCTAAGTGGCCACCGACAAGGGACGGGTTAAGTAAATTACACAATGGAAGACCAGACGGCCCTTCGGAAGGATGAGTTAGATGTGCATCAGGAGACCTCACTCAGGGCAGCCTCCCCCCGCCTCCCCACAGAGGACGTTTGGCAACGCCTAGGGACGTTCGGTTGTCACAGTCGGGGGGAGGGGAACGAGGGCACAGCACAGAACCCCCTTCCCATAAGAATTATGCAGCTCAAAGCATCAGCAGCGCTGATTTCGGAACCCTGATCTGTATCTGCTGATACAGAAATCTTTAGGATATGTTAAGCTAAAAAAAACAAAAGCACTGTGGAAAACAATAAATATAGTAGGCTGCCATTTGTGGAAAACACGGGGTAGATCCGTCTCTGTGCTTACATACGCACAGCATTGTCTCCGGAGGAGCACGTTTTGGGGGGCCGTGCCCTGCGAAGGCCTGGGGAGAGGTACAGAAGAGAGATTTTCACTACACAGCTTTTTTACTGTTTGAATATTTTTAGATCACATACGTGTATCCTTTTTTTCCCCCAAGGTTTATTTATTTATTTTGAGAGAGAAAGAGAGAGCGAGCCAGGGAGGGGTGGAGAGAGAGGGAGAGAGAGAATCCCAAGCAGGCCCCACAGTCAGCATGGAGCCCGTGGCGGGGTTCGATCTCATGACCATGAGATCGTGGCCTGGGCCGAAATCAAGAGTCAGACGCTTAACCGACTGAGCCACCCAGGCGCCCCATAGACCACATGCATGCATTCTTAAAATATAAATAAACAAATCTGAAAAGTCTGAAAGTTTGACCGCACCCACCCACGTTTCCAGCCTTCCGTGCCTTCTCCCTCTGAGATGGTTGGATTCCACCAGGTCTCAGCTCCTAGAGATCAAATCTTCAGAGGCATCACGGAGACTTCAGAGGTGCTGACTTAGACGCATCTGAATGGGCCTTCCCTGGAGGGCCTCTTAGAGGCTTTAATGCAAGCGTGGAGGGGGGGGGGGTACATCTCGGCGGGGACACGTAAACGGAATCAGCAGATCCCTGACTCCTTTGTTCATTTCCGAGGGCGGCCATAATAAAATGTCAGAAACTGGGTGGCTCAGAGCAACCGAAATCTACATTCTTACAGCCCTGGAGGCTAGAGGTCCAAAATCAAGGTGTTGGTCAGCCCGGCCTTGCTCTCTTTGAAGGCTCTAGGGAAGAATCCTCCCTTGCTCCTTCTGGCTTCTAGCAGTCTCTGGAAGTCTTAGGCATTCCTTGGCTTGCAGCTCCATCCCTCTGGTCTCTGCCTCCATTACCACATGACCTTGTCCCTGCGTGTCTGTCTTCACATGGCCGCGTTCTTACAAGGACACCAGCATGACCTCATCCTCAGTGAGCTAATGACAATTATCCCATTTCCAAATAAGGCACCATTCTGAGGTACTGGGCAGACTTCAAAGTATCTTTCTGGGGGAGGACATGATTCAGCTCGACGAATCCTAAGCACACACATATGTAAACAGTTTTTTCCATTTCATTGAAAACAAACAACGCTACCGTTGCACTGATTATGCTTCAAGGCGTGTGGCTCTCACAGACTACCTTCACGTCACAGTTGAAGTGTCTGCGGCCTAGAGAGGGACCGCACTAGCCCAGGACCACAGAGCAGATTAGAGGCGGCGCTGAAACGAAAGTCCAGGTCAGCTCTCCTGGAGGAGAGAGAGTCCTTGACCGGAGCTGCTCTTTGTATGGGAGGCCCCGGCCGACTGGCTGGCGATCCGGAGGGTCTCCGTCAGCGCATCCATCCACCCGGAGCTCCCGCCCGTCACCTTCCAACGAGCGAGCAGAGCCACCCGGCACACCAATCACTGCTCCTACAGACACATGGCGTCGCATTTCTGAATGTCCCCAAGGGTCCTCTCGGGGACTCTGGGTTGCGGGTGACAGAAACCACTGCAGGGGCACCTGTTGGCTCATGTGTCGGGAGAGGCACCGCTGGATCCAGGAGCCCTGGTCCACCTCTCCCCCTGCTCTCTGTCCTGTTTCTCTGTGTATGGCATCATCCCGAAGCACACTTGTGGCGCAGCGGGAAGCCTGGGGCCTGCCTCATCAGCATTCGTAGGCGAGCCTGCCCTTTCCCCAGACTCCAGCCAACGTCCCAAGGACGGCTTGCTGGCCACGTCCCAGAACCCATGCGTATAGCCAGAAGTCTTTGGTTGTCTGCTGGCCTGACCTGGAGCAGTGCAGGGACTCAACTCCACCCGACCCATAACAACTGACAGTGGGGGAGCGCTGGCTCCCCGGGAAGGTCAAATGAAATACACGTGTCCACTGCAGTGAGTTAGGTCTGTCCCCCCTTCACTGACCCCTCCCCCGCTCGGCAGGTGCACGCAGTGGGGACTGGGTGACAAGACGGCAAGGCTTCGGACAGCCCTCCCTGCTGCGGTGGGCCCTTTCGAGCCATGGACCGTTTGGCTTCCTCTGGGTTTCTGTAGTCTTTCCCTCACACTACTGGCTGTTTACTTTTCTATTTCCCACCCACAACCAGTCAATAAACTCCTTCTGGGACCCTGGCTTGTTCGCCTTTGCAAACCAGCATCTCGCACTGCAGGCCACAAGTAGTCTCTTAATAAATATCCATTGAATTGGGAATCTCTCATAAGGCGAAGGATGTGGTAAGTACACTGTAAAATTTTGCTGAACAAATGAATGAATGACTGGATGGATGGATGGATGGAGGCATGGATGCATGGATATGTGGGTGGATAGTTACATGAATGGGTGGATAGATGAATCGATGGAACAGTAGACTGGTGGATTGATGGATGGGTGGATGCATGGGTAGATGGATGGATGGATGGATGGGTAGATGATTTGATGGATAAAGGCATGGGTGGAGGGGTGAGTTGATAGATGCTATCGTGTTCATCACTCAGTCACAGTCTCCTATGCAAAAAGCCACCGCGATCAAGGGCAAACAAGGCTCTGTGATTCTTTCATTGTCTGGCTATCTGATTTCTGTCACACAACCTACTCACTTTTATAACGCAGAGGAGTTAATGCTCACTTGCCGAGTGAATTCCATTCTGATTCTGCTGTTTATCATTGAGGAGAGTGACAAACCACGCTACAGAGGAGAAGGGCCAGGTGTCTGTTCAGAAAGAGAAGGAAGCAGTTAAGCAGTAGGAGCTGTGTGGCCCTCTCCCTTTTCCTGCAGACAGACTCCATCCCCACGGTAGTGAAGACGGCTGGGGTAACCCTCAAGTCACTTCCTTCCGGCTCTGTGGATAGAGGCAGCTCTCTTACGCTGGCTTCTAGAAGCCCGGAGAACCCAAGAGACCTGGGTACGGTGCCCTGGAGGCAGGGTATATGACTTCCTGAACATGCTGCTCTTAGAGACTCAAACTCTTAGCCTGCCTCCAATTCAGATAGGAGTTGATCCCACAGGGGAAAGCATTGCACTCTTCCCCTAAGGAGATCTGGTTTCCTGATTCCCTTGCTGTTGTCCTCATGCCTCCCGGGAAAGGGGCCACCCCTCAGCATTCAGTGTCAGAGGGAAACCCTCCCGGGAGACAGTCCCAAGGGTCCACCTGCGCTGGCCGGCCCTCCGGAGTCTGGCCCACTGGACAGAGAGGGCTCACACCATGCCCTGTAGACCCATCCCTTAGGCCTCAGCTCTTCCGAGGTTCAGTCAAATGGTTTACTGGATGCTGAGCAGAAAGGCTCATTCCCACTGCCTCTGCCACACTCTCCGTGGGGCGCCGTAGACAAACAGCCGTGAGCGTGCCTGCAGCTCCCCTACGCGCCAGGCTCCCTCCTACCCTCGTGAGACAGCTATTAATATCCCCACTCCATGGAGGAGAAAATGAGGCTCAGATGGTGAGGTCGGCCGTCGCACTCTTGCTCCTGCAGCCAGGGAGTGGCTGAGCCAAGATTCAAACCCGGCGCCCCCTGCAAATTCGCAGCTGCCTCCGCGGACCGGCATGACCAGGACGGCACTGATGTCCGTTGCTGATCCGTGTTGGAGTTTAATCAATGGAAACCTCACTTAGCGTTTTATTTTCCCTATCAGCAATTCGTGAACTGTAATAGCCTATGAGGGAGGAAAAATAGCCTACAGAAACCAAGATTGATGCTGAAAACTGGAAATGAGTCAGTGTTAGCACTCATGTGCCCTTTCTGTTTTGGCTGCTGGAATTGAGTAAAAAGCATGGGCCCCTTGGAAATGTGATCGAAGGATCCCTGAATGTCCCCCTCACCTAACAGCTCCTCTGTTCCCCAAGATTTCACCTGGAGACTTTCATTTCTTTGGGTCTGAAATCCTTTATGATTTTCAAAAGACCTTAATTAAAATGACAATACCTCTGAGAGCGGTCATAATAATCCTTGAGCCTGCGCATCAGCTAAAAGCTTAGGCAAAGGAACGAGAGAGTGAGGTCCTAGGAAAGGGGCTAAGGATGCACAAAGGTGGCCCGGAAGCAGGTATGGACCCTAACAGGGGGGACCCACTTTGCCTCTATCACAACTCCACCCAACGCCAGCCGCAAAGGGAGAATATTGGGTCAGCTGTTTATTGGTGCATTACAGATCACTCCGACACCTAGAAGCTTAAAGCAGCAATAACCGTTTACTCTTTCACACAGTTTCTACGGGTCAGGAAGCCGAGAATGACTTAACTAGGGGGTTCTGCCTCTGGATCTCTCATGCTGGCTGAGCTGCGGTCTGATTTGAAGGCTTGGCTGGGGCTGGAAGATGTGCTCCAAGGTGACTCACTCAGTGGCTATTGGCAAGACGATGCTGGCCAACGGCAAGGCCTCCATCCCTCACCACGTGGACCTGCCCATAGGGCTGCTTGAGTGTCCTCACAACACAGTAGCTGACTTTCCTTAGAGCTAATGAACCCAGAGAGAGAGAGAGTGAGAGAGGGAGAGCAAGCAAGCAAAAAGAGGGTGCAGTGTCTTTCATGACCCTGCCTTAGCAGCCCCCCTCCTCCATTTCTGCAACAGGTTACACTATTCAGGGGGGAGAGAGTCCTACACAAAGGTGTGAGCACCAGGCGGAGAGATTATTGGAGGCCATCTTGGACGCTGACTTACGGCTACCGTATTTTACGAGTGACAAAACGGAAGCATGAGGAACTCACCTGAATATATCCAGGACTTTCACGACGAAGGGATCGTGTCTGATTGTTTGCTACAGTATTCTTGGGAAGCCCCTGGGACAGTGCCCAGCATTTAGAGGGTGTTCAGGAAGCACTTGCTGAATGAGATATGTGCATGGATGGAAACTTGCTCCGGAAAAAAAGTGGCCCTTGAAACTCAGTCCATTTTACTTACTGCTCCATTAGGTGTCTGTAGGGGGGCAGGGATCAACGAACAGCATTTTGCGTTGCTAGACTTCTGATGTCATTGACGTTTCGCGCACATGTGTATCCTTATGGTTTATTGTTCCGTGAGCCCTCTGTTTCTTTAAGACCCGAATCGGCTGTGGTGTTGTGGAGGGAGGGGGAGTTGTGGAGGGAGGGGGTGTGCAGAAACTGAACCGGGAGGAGCCTTCCCCATCTTCGGATGATAAAAGGGTCACTTTAATTGAAATAGAGTTATAACTGGTTGCCAGATTTAAGCATAAGGTCAAAACCTTAGAGCAGAGAGATTATATATACAGGCAGCATGTGTATATAAATGTATGTATAATTTATGCAATATTTTTCCTATTCACGCTCTCTACTTAAGCTATCCATTAAAGCCCATCACATTAATTTAATTGAAAAATTCTGGGGGAATTGTATTAGCTTTTTTCCCATTAAATTAACATTACAGCATTTAAATAGATGTCCTGGATACCCATTGTCACTAACAAAATTATTATGCAAATTGAAATCTGCCCTTTCTGGATTCGGCCACCAGTGTCCCACCCTCCTCCTTTTTCTGTGACCTCTTTAATTTAATTGCCCTTTCCCCGAGTTCCCAGGCCACAGATGTGGGATGGAACCCTGGGCCCAAGCTGGAGGCCCTGCGTGAGGCTGTGAGGCCTGGTCCACACCGCATGAGGCTGTGAGGGTTGGTCCACACCAGCGGAGCTGCAGGGAGCTGGCTCTGGAGGAGCTCCGGTCTCTGGTCTCCAAGGCCCTTATGAAAACACTCTTATCTCAAGAACGAAAAAAGGGTAGACGGTCTTCCCCCAGGCCTCTTGGTGGCCAGAGCATGCCGAGTGTCCGAGAGCACGGGCATGTGAGTCAGATGGGCTGGGTTTGAAATCTGATTCTGCCCCAGCCAAGAAAACCACTTCTTCCTTAAGGGAAGCTGAAGAGGAGCGGGAAACAGTGGATGGAGCCCACAGGGAGTAGGTATTTATCAAGGGTCGCCATTGCCATTTATTCACAAACTCCATTCATCCATTCATTGAGGAAATAATTCAGGGTCTTGCTCTGTGCCAGCTGCTGGGCTAGGTGCGGGGGAGCTGCCAGGAACCAGAGGACCCAGGTCTGTGACCACCTGTAGCGGGGAATAAACGGGTAGACAGGTAAATACTATGTGGGTAGAGGTAGGCGTTATCACCCTTATTAACATACCAAGCATGGTTTTCAAAAGTGCAAAGTGTATTCCTGTTAATTAATCAGCCACCCTCTTTCATGGCCTCTACTAGAGCCTTCAGGAAGCAGATGAGCCACTTCCCTCGGGGCTGGATGAGAGAGGCCAGGTTAGACCCAGGTCTAGTTGGGAGGAGCCTTTTCTCTAACCTGAGCTGTTAGACGGCCCAAACCAGAAGCCGAGCGACAGGGACTGCCGAGCAGGCAGATCCTTTTGTGAAACTGACCTTATTCTGTCTCGTGGATGGGGTAGGGGCTGCCCCGGCCCCACTTTGTGTCTTTTCCTTCTGACCGCAGCTCGTGAAGCAATCCCCAGCTACTCTCTGGATGGACACCAAGACTTCACTACTCTTCAAGAGTCTCCAAGGGGGACTTCTCTCCTCTTTCCCATCTGTTTATTCTCCAGGAGCCTTCCCTTTTTATGAATGTGCTCTCCATTTGCATAGACACTAAGTAGATTAGAACGAAGCTTGAAAAAGGAAGGTCAAAGCCTTAGGTGGTTGAAGACACACCCCTCAGATAAGCAGTGGGGGTGGAACCCAGCCTACCCGGTCCCCAGGGTATGGGTCTCCCAGTGAGACTGATGCTAAACGAGAGCCTGGAAAGATGGAAACCTTCCCTCTTGCCACTTCAGTTACCACTGCTGCGTAACAAGTGAGTCCTAACCAACGTGGCTTGAAGCAACCAGCTCTAATTACCCTTTATGGTTTCTGTAAGCTAGGGATTCAGAAGTAGCTTGGCCG
Organism: Helogale parvula; assembly: GCA_004023845.1. Taxonomy (NCBI): domain Eukaryota; kingdom Metazoa; phylum Chordata; class Mammalia; order Carnivora; family Herpestidae; genus Helogale; species Helogale parvula. Next base: position 538,299 of record PJEM01000129.1, on the reverse strand, counting down.
GGCAGTTCCAGTTCAGGTATCTTATGTGGCTGGTTTGGGGGTCCTCTGGAAGGCCCCTTCATGCTCATCTGGATCGGGAAGGCTTGCACAGCTGAGGGCTGGGACAGCCGGGCTCCATGGGCGTACATTATATCTCAGCATGGTCTTTGCAGAAAGTCTCTCCAACATGGTGGCCTCAGGCAGCTGGACCTCTTGCTCGGCGGTCAGGGCACCAAAGCTGGTGTCCTGAGATGGAGAGAGCAAGCCAGGTGGAAGCCATATCACTTTCTGTTACCTGTCCTTGGAAGTCTGTTACCTGTTGCTGTCTCCTCTGCGTTCTGTTGCTCGGAGCATTCTCAGGGTCCAGCCCCAGTTGAAAGGAAAAAGTAGACTCCACCTCTTGATGGCAAGTGGCAAGGTTCTAGAAGACTACAAGGGACTGAAAACATTGCTATGGGTAATGCCTACTTCTAAACATTCCTGGTTGAGATGATTAAGATGGCTGTGGACTCCAGTAAGCAAAGGCAAGCAATAAAGCTTCCAGAGGACAGCATAGAAGAGTATCCTCATGACTTTAGGATAGGCAAATGTGACAGGATACGAAATAATATATTGGTCTCTGCCGTCTGGTTCCTGACACAAAGCTCCTAAATCCCTTACGATTTCCTGAGTGATGGGTGTGATCGGATCAGTTCACACAGAGCTCTTAAATCCCTTGGAATTTCCTGGGTGATAGGAGCATCTTCTACGGAGGCCGACTCTTGGTGGGCTCCTGAATAGATTCAGGATGGGGGCTGGTCACCAGACAGATTAAACCAGGATTACAGGCTTAGAATTTTGGGCCCATCCCCCATCCTCTAGGGAGAGGGGCGGGGCTACAGACTGAGTTAAAAGTCAATCATGCTATATGATGTAGCCTCCATAAAAATCCCTAGACAGTGGGCTTGGAGAGCTTCTGGGGTGGTGAATACACCCACGTTCTGGAGAGTGGCTCCCTGGGGACAGAAACTCCTCTGCTTGGGGCACTTCCAGGTCTTGCTCTATGTACCTCACCATCTGATGGTTCATCTATATTCTTTGTAAGAAGTTAGTAAACAAAAGTAAATGTGTCCCTGAATTTTGTGAGCTGTTCTAGCAAATTATCACACCCAAGGTTGGGGCTGGTGGAGGTGTTGTGGCAACTCCTGACTTTGTAGCCAACTCAGAAGTGGGTACCCCGGGCACCCATTTACTTGTGACAGGCCTCAGAGGTGGTTCTTGTGGAGTGGACCTTAGCTCTGATGCTAACTATGTGTAGTTATTGTCAGAAGTGAATTCTAGGGCACCCAGCTGGTGTCCCAGAAGTTGGAGAATTGGTTGGTGTCAGAAGTGCTGTGAGTAGAGAAAGTTTTTCTTGAGCAAATATTTCTGAAACAGGACACACACACACACACACACACACACACACACACACATATACCCATAAAGAAAATAATCGACCAATTGGACGTTAGTAGAACTTCTGTTCATCAAAAGACTCATTAAGACAATGAAACTGCAAACCACATAGTGGGAGAAGATGGTTGGAATAAAGATACCAACAAAGGACTCACATTCAGAATATTTAAAGAACTCCTATAAAGCAATAAGGAAAAGACAAAGGACCCAGTTTTTTTTATTGAGCAAAAGATCTTAGTAAACTTTTCACAAAAGAGAAATCCAAATGGCCAATCAGCCTATCAAAAGAGAGTCAACATCATTAGTGATTAAGGAAATGCAATCCAAACCACAATCAGAATTATATATGTAAAAATTTTTAGGTGGACACCTAACACTTTTGAACTTTACTGTGTATGAATTTTACACAGACACCTACAAGAATGGCTAAAATTACTAAAAAAGAAACCTGTCGATGCCAATGTGTTGACAATGCTTGGAGCAGCTGGAACTCTCACAGACTGAAGATGGGAGTGCAAATTACTGAACACTTTGGAAAATTATTTAGCAGGATTTACTAAAGCTGAATGTAGTACATCTACTGTATGAATTTGCTCAGTAGCACTGTGTAAATATGTGCACCAAAAGACATGGCCAAGAATGTTCAGAGAGGTATCACTTGTGATAGCTGTCTTGGTGTGTTCAGGCAGCCATAGCAGCATACCACAGACTAATTTGCTTATAAAAAACAGAAATCAATTTCTCCCAGTTCCAGAGACTGGGAAGTCCAAGATTGGGGTGCTGCTAGATTCAGTGTCTGGTGAGGACCGGCCTTCTGGTTCATAGCTACCATCTTATTGCTGTGCCCCCCCCAGTGGAAGGGACAGGGATCTCTCTAGGGATTATGAGGGCACTAATCCCATTCATAAAGGCTCCCCCTCCTGACCTTATCACCTCCGGAGGGCCACAACTCCTAATGCCATCACACTCGGGACTAGGTTTGAACATAAGAGTTTTAGAGGGACACAAACTTTCAGTCTATAGCAAGACCCAGATTGGAAACAACCCAACTATTATCAATAGAACAGATACATAAAGTGTGGCATATTCTTACAATGTTATAATTGCAACTCTATATATGGAACACACATAGACATATTGACTTCCGACAAACCCACACAATAGATAGCATGGAGGGATCTCACTCATATGTCACTGAGTGAAAGGACTCAGTGCCATATATATATATATATACAGTGCTATATGACTCCCTTTACATGAAATTTACACCCAAGCAGAACACATTATGAGGATAAAAGCAAAATCGTGGCTGTCTTTGGTGATGGGGGGGATGGGGATAACTGGGAGGGGCACGAGGAACACTTTTGGGGAGTTGGTAATGTTCTACATCTTAATCTGGGTGGTAATTATGACGTGTTATGTTCCCTTTGTAAAAATTTACCAGATTTGTGTACTTTTGTAACACACATATTATTCATACTTCAATGAAAAAGTTTCCTTTTAAAAGATAATTCTGCCCATGGCCTATAGCAGAGGTCAGCAAACTTAGCCCCTGGGTCAAATACAGCCCACTGCTTGTTTTATAAATAAAGTTTTATTAGGACACAGCCACATTCACATACATCCATATGCATGTTTTCCATGGCTGTTGATGCACTACAACAACAGACTTGAGTAGGTGTGACAGAGGGAGGATGGCCCAGGAACCCTAACATATGCACTATTTAGTCTTCTACAGGAAAAAATTTGCTGACCCCTGTACTATAGCATATTATTTGGGGGGGAGGGGCTCATTTAATCTTCTCGTGTGTATTAGACAAGAGTCAGGACTGTTTCTCAGGGAAGATGTTTGCCCTATTAAAAGGCTCACCCTCATGCATAGTTGGGGTGTTTTATGTTACCTGAACAGTGCTTTAAATTCCATACCAGGAGGCCAACCCCACCCCGCCTTCCGGTGATTCTCAGAGTAATTTGATTTGCTTTGGATTCTCTTTCCTAATTCTGCTTTTAAAAATTCTGATCCTTTGAATTATGAAAGTAATACATATCTTCTGTAACAATTCAAACAACAAAGAAACATCTGAAATAGAATTAATAACAGTCTCTCCGCACCTCTCCACTCCAGCTCCCTGATGCCATCACTGTTAACAATTTGGTATGAATGTCTTCCTACTGTTTCCTGCATTTATAAAAACATATAAAAACCTACTTAGAGGGTATGACTTTTTTTGGTCTTTTTGTTTTATTTTTTTTTTTTTAATGAAAATAGGATCACACTCGCTTTTATTCTATCTAGCAAAGTATTGCAGGCATATCTCTCGGTCTATATGTATCATTTTATTCTTATAATTTTTAATAGTCACACCGTATTCCTTAATATAAATACATCATGATTTGTTCAACTATCGTCCTATTAATTCAGATTGTTTCCAGGTGTGTGGTTTTTTTTTTTTAACTATCACAAACGATGCTTCAGTGAACTTCTTCATATATTTATGTCTTTACAGGCTGGCATTTTCATTTCTGGTGGATATATTCCCAGAAGTGAGAGTGCCAGGCCACAGTTGAAATTTTCAAAAATACCAACAGTTGATTTTCCACGACGCTATAATAATTTACAGCCGCTCCCCTGATGGTCTTTGGGAGAACTGGATTCCTTCCCCCTTTGCCAGCTCTGGATGTTACACATATTTTCCATTTTTGCCAATCTGATGGGTAAAAAATAGTACCTCATTGTTCTCATTTGCATTTCCCTGACAAGAGAGCCTGCGAATCTTTTCATATGTTTATTGGCCATTTGCATTTCTGCCTCTGTGAATTCTCTAGCCTTCGCCATGCTTCTCCTGGGTTATTGGTCTTTTTCTTATTAATGTGGAGGGTCACTTTATAAATTAAGAATATTAACTCTTTGTTAATTCTATGGCGGCAAATCTTTTCTTTGTTTATCATATGTTTTTTCCGTGGCTCTGCTTTTGATAAAAAAAAAAAAATTAAACTTCTGTCCCCAGGTTCTTGCTAAGAGCACAGCTAAAATGGCTTGCTTTTTAATCCTTATCAGAATCTCAGCTGTGAGAAGTGATAGGTGAGATGCTCTGTTTACAGCAGGGGTTCTCCAACATTTTCTAATTTTAAGTAACAGACACTCCCCCTCCCCCTTCCCCCCCCCCCGTGCCCCCTCCCCCTCCCCCCCAGTAGATAAGAGAGAAACGCTCCTGTCTGGGGGCTCCGCAGTCTGCATGCTGAGGGCCTCCTCGTTTCTCTCTTGCAGCCCCCGAGGCACTGCGAGAACCGCTAGTGCTCCACGGAACCTAGTTTGAGAATGGTTGGCCAAGCGGCTCTGCAGCCCCTCCATCTTTAGTCCGTTTTCTCCAGTGTGTTCCATAGAATATTAAGTAGGATATTAACAAGTGCTTTGTGAAGAAAAGACTCTGGGATTGTTCTATGGCTGCCAAAATGAGACACGCTTTCCCTTTTTGAACTAGATCACACTTTGATTCTTTTGAGATGGAAATGCGGGCGCACCCAGAGACAGGAGCTGGACAAAGGGCGACACACAGCCTTTATCTCTCTTCCTGCGCAATGCCAAAACAAATAGTTACTACCCTGGCTGCTCCCGGCCATCTGCCGAAGGTGCACCCCGAGTTCTCCGAGCGACTGTTGCTCACTTAGCGATCGGGCTTCTGGAGACCGGAGGGGATCCGCAAGGTAGAGATGTGTACTGACCCCTTGTCATTTTCTCAGGGGAAGAAATTGCGGGCTTTCGGTGACATTCAAGCACCCTTGTCTTTTGCCTTAATTGGTATTTGGGAGGACACATTTCTTCCTAATCTTTTTCTTTTGTGTGTGTGGGGTGGTGGGGGATGGGGGGGGTCCTACCTAATAGAAAGAACAAGTGAAAAAGATTTAAACAAAGGTGCTTTAAGCAGGAGGTTTGCAGATGTTACTTTCTTTCCTTTCTAAGGCTTCTACTTTCTTTTTTTCCTCAGTCCTTTCAAGAAAAGACAAAGGAAAGAGATACTGGCATAATTTATTTAGGAACCGCAATCTGGCAATCCTACATGCTCTTACGAGAAAGAAAAACTACCTCGTAGGAGCAGTGAACCTAGGTGCCATTTGGTGACTGTGGCTAGGTTCTTGCACAACAGTCGTCAGAGAAGCTTGGGAAAGGCTGGATTCTTTACTGCGGGACTTCTCAGAGCGTTTATAAAGCCAGCGTTCCCTGTGACGGTCCAAGAAGACTTCGTTGAGTTTCCCAACCTCTCCGACCACAGAAACCCTAGTCAGCAGCGCCTCTCCAGGGGCGGTCGGTCTCGCATTGTCCACCCTTTAGAAGAAGGCTGGGCTGGGTAGCCCCACACGTTTCCTTGGGTAAAACCAGGCTCTCAGAGAACTGCACCCTTTGGCCACTTACAGATTTGCTTGTGTTGAACTTCCCTTACCCTGCAATGAGGGACACTAAATGAAATTCATTGTAAAACCTGCTATAATTTTTACTGCAAGGAGGCTATAATTTTAGATTACTTTATTTTTTTAACGTTTCTTTATATTACTTAAAAAAATTTTTTTTGAGAGACAGAGCACAAGTAGGGGAGGGCAGGGAGAGAAGGAGACACAGAATCGGAAGCAGCCTCCAGGCTCCGAGCTGTCAGCACAGAGCCCGATGTGGGGCTCGAGCCCACAAACCGTGAGATCGTGACCTGAGCTGAAGACAGACACTTAACTGACTGAGCCACTCAGGCGCCTTTATATTATTTATTTTTGAAAGAGAGAGAGAGGAGAGACAGAGAGAGAGAGAGAGAGTGAGCAAGGGAGGGGCAGAGAGAGGGAGACAGAGAATCTGAAGCAGGCTCCACACTGTCAGCGCAGAGCCCGGTACAGGGCTTGAACCCCTGAACTGTGAGATCATGACCCGAGCTGAAGCCAGCAGTCAGATGCTTAACCAACTGAGCCATCCAGGCGTCCCAAGGAGGTTGCAATTTTATATTGCCTGTTGCTAATAAAAGTTGTGCTTTCCTGAGCCGTCGGCTTGTTTCTGTCTAGCACCATGAATTTTGTAACTGCTTAGAGTTCTCTCTTTGCCCTTATCACCAGGACGCTGGAGCAGATCTCTAGGCCACTAGCGGAAACGCCCTGTGGGCAACGATCTGGTCCTTTATTTCAACACATCTTCTTACCTTTGTTTCCCCCGCTTAGTCCTCATTTCCTTGTTTTAATGTTTTTACTTTGTTGTATTGATATATGTAAATAAGCTACTTTCTCATCCCATTTTTGAAATGTAGTGAGATGTAATACCAAACAGGTACATCTCTATGTGGCACACGGATGTGTCTGTGTGCGTGTGTGTGTATATATATATATATATAAGTTTTTATTTTAATCACCCAGTGCTCATCACAAGCACATTTCTCAATCCCCATCACCCATTTCACCCATCCCCCGCCCACCTCCCCTCTGGTAACCATCAGTTTGTTCTCTACAGTTAAGAGTCTGTTCTTGGTTTGCCTCTCTCTTCTTTCCCCCTTTGCTCAATTGTTTTGCTTTCTAAATTCCACCCCTGAGTGAAATCATATGGTATTTGTCTTTTTGTCTTTCTGTGACTGACTTATTTTGCTTAGCATTAGACTCTGTAGCTCCGTCCATGTTGTTGCAAATGCAAGATTTTATTCTTTTTTATGGCTGAATCATATTCCATTATATATATATATATACCGCGTCTTCTTTATCCATTCATTGGTCTATGGACCCTTGGGCTGCTTCTATAATTTGGCTATTGTAGTAAATAACGCTGTAATAAACATAGCAGTGCGTGCATCCCTTTGAATTAGTGTTTTTGTACTATCTGGGTAGGTACTCTGTAGTGTGAATTACTGGATTGTAGGGTAGTTCTATTTTTAAATTGCTGAGAACCTGCATACCGTCCCCCACAGCGGCTGCACCAGTGTGCATTCCCACCAACCGTGCGGGAGGCTCCTCTCTCTCCGCATCCTCACCAACACCTGTTGTTCCTCGTGTTGTTGATTTTAGCCACTCTGACAGCTGTGAGGTGATATCTCTTTGTGGTTTTGATTTTCATTTTCCCGATGATGAGTAATGTGGAGCAGCCTCTCATGTGTCTGTGGGCCATCTGGATGTCTTCTTTGAAGAAATTTCTGTTCACGTCTTCTGCCCAGTTTCTAATTGGATTAAGTGTTTTTTGAGTGTTGAGTTTTATTCTAATTTGCATATAGTAAAATGCCTACTATGTTCAAGGCACCGGATCCTGGGGAAATAGAGATAACTAAGCTGTGGTCCTTCCGGGTTGCTGGTGATAAACAGAGACAATTACCACCATCAGTGGGTAGGAAGAGCCACTGTAGTGCTGTGTGTTAGGTAACAACGAAGTATGTTGAACGTTCTCCGGATATGCCAGAGAGATTGGGTGGAGAGGCAGGGCTGCGCAAGGACCCCTAGCTGTGGGGCTCACCTCCCCAGCTGTTCAGGTCTTAACTGTGTCAACCTCCAGCCAGGTGTGTGAGCAGTTCTTCGGATGATTCTGGCCCCGGCAACACTGCGTGGAATGCACAGGGCACCTCCAATCCCCGCCCAAACGACAGATGTGTGCCCAAACTATCTGCAGTTCTGAGCTAAAACCAAAAAAAAAAAAAAAAAAAAAAAAAGGGCTGTGGGAACCCAGTGAGGGAGCAAATGAGCTTGTGGGGAAGAGGGAGAGGAAGGCTGGAGAGAAGAGCAAGAAAGGGACTATCAGGGCGCTGAAGCTACGGGCGAGGTCCTGGGCGTTTACTCTCAACTTGAAAAGATGTGCAGGACTGTGCGTGAGAGTCCGTGCCTTTTCTGAGAAGAGAATCCACTGCTCTCGTCAGGTTCTCAGAAGAGTTCACAGCCCACAGAAGGTTAAGATCCATGGCCTTAAAAGACAGTTGCCACCAGGCGCCTGGGTGGCTCAGTCGGTTAAGTGCCAACTTCCGCTCAGGTCGTGATCAAGCCCTGAGTTCAAGCCCTGCATTGGGCTCTGTGCTGACAGCTCAGAGCCTGGAGCCTGTTTTGGATTCTGTGTCTCCCCCACCCCCTCTCTGCCTGTCCCCTACTCGTGCTCTGTCTCTCAAAAATAAACAAACATTAAAACACACACACACACCCACACACCCACACACACAGTTGCCAGACAGCAAAGGGTGGAAAAATGCCCAAAGATAAGGAAGCGTTGGAGTCTGTAGGATAGAAGTGACGGGATTCACCGCCACTCACTTAAGTATTCTTTCCTTCAACAAATCATTTATTGAACACCTACTATGCATCAGGCATTGTGAATAGATTATTTGTCCCTTTACAGATTTCACGGGCACCAGACACTGCCCCAGAAGGCTGTCCTAATCCCCAGATCTCTCCCACTGTCCTGAGCGATGAGCTCCAAAGTCTACCCTTCTTCCTCTAAGTGTGTTGAGTTTACCTTCTCTCCCTGCAGCGCTCACCATTCGAGCAGTCAGAAGGACATGAGGCCCTAAAACCCCTTCAGGAAGTAACTGTATAACATCATCAGGCCTCTTCTCAAACTGCACGGAAGTATCGTGATTTCTTTCTCGCAAGAAAAAGCCCCGCGAGGAATGAAGAAACTTCTAAGTTGAACCGAAGGAAAGACATAGCTAAAATGCAAAGCTGGAGAAGAAACCTAGCCATGCGATGTGAGGCGCTCACGGTGTGGCGTGAGGTGCCTGAGACTTCGATCTAAATCTCAATTGTGTACCAATGGCACCTCTCAGCACCTCAGTCTCCCCCAAGCCGGGGCATCACTGAAGACTTGTTTTCCTTTCTTTGTTTCACCCCTCCCTCCCCCTCTCTTGTTTTCACATCATCCTCAAGGCACATCAGGAGAGCTTTACCTTGTAGCCACGAACGTGTTTCTTGGTTTTACCACTGACTCATAGTTCCACGTACTATACCTCAGACTTTCCATCTCTGAAATGGGTATGATTACACAGGAAAGTAATGTTTGTGGAAACTTTAGGGACTTCAGGTGATGAGTTTTGTAGAAGTTAACACACACACACACACACACACACACACACGCATGCACATACACACGCGGTATCTGATTAGCCTCCAGGCAGAGTGGGGGTAGTCGAATTTGCTCAGAACAATCTAAACGCAGAACATCTGGTTCCCTTACCTGCTGGTGCATTTGTCCACATGTTCGGTTGAACTAAGCTGGTTGATAAGCTAGCCTGCAGCCACCACACACCCTTGAAACACAAGACATTCTCTTTCAGGCAAGGAGCTGCCAACTCCAGGTGGGAAGCAGTAGAGGAAGGGAATGGACATGTTTCCTCTCTTGCTCTGTTCCCAGGACACAGGTCCTTGCTTGCCTTTCACCCCCAAGTGAGTTTTATTCGCTGGAAGCCTTCCCTGAACACTGGCGGACTCAGAGACTCTCTTCCCAGTGATCCCTAAGCCAGGGTTTCTGGCCTGATGCGAAGTTCGTATTGCCTGTATGCTGTCCATAAAGTGGAACTGTCATAGGGAAGCCCTCTCTGTGTCGCAGGGGAAGGCAAGGCAGCTCTGCCATTTAGTGGTTAAATATCAAAAAGAAACCGCAAGGCTCTGAGTATGAAAGCCAATCCTACTTAAAGGATTTTGTTCTTTGCTAAATGTTGTGTAATGTGCCTGTTGTTTTCGTCTGCCTCGAGGCGATTCTTACTTCTGTCAAGAGCAACCCCGTTTTGTTTTGGTGACCTAGCGTCCCTCATCGGATATCATCTTGGTAGTGTCATTAATCAGAGCACCTTGCACTCCTCTGGCCGAGAGGTGAGCCCATGATTGTGGCTATGCCAGACATAGTCTCCCAGAAATTTGAATCTTAAAGCTCTCCACAGGGTTGGAGCTCATTCATCCAGGAGTCTATGCCCTAAAGAGATTATCTCTTAGTTCCTCTGGGTCTCCAGAACTTCTCTGGTCTCTGTCCCTTCTGAAAACTATTCTTTGGCTATCACTTCTATACTGCGTCTCCCCTAAGCCCTCCCACTGCGTTTCCTTCCTTCCTTTCTTTTTCTTTCTCTCTCTCTCTCCCTCCTCCCTCCCTCTCCCTCCCTTCCTTCCTTTTTTTTTTTCTTTGCTTAAGTTAGAGTCAACTTCTGCCTCAAGCCATAATGAAATAACTAGTACCAGACTTTCTGTACACAACTAGAAAGCTGAAAAAATATATATGAAACAACAGTTTTCAGACATTGAGCAACAGGCAGTGCATAACCACGAGCCCTCAAAAAAGTGAGGCAAATGAAGCAAGCCCTATGATCACCTGGGCTTTCTGCCTAGAAGTACTTTTTAGATTGCAGTACAGGAAAGGGAATCCCAAGCAGGGGAATCATGGAAGTCTCCCTGAGGTGAGAACATACAGAGTATCATATGTGGAGGTTAAAGAGGCTGGAGTTTGTGAGCCAAAGTTCTAGAGAAGAAGGTGCTATGTATGTAAACAGTGCCAGAAGTCTGTATAGGGAGCCCCTCGAGTGATTGGTTGAATACGAAATTGACCAGACATTGGGTGGAATGCTATAAGGATGACAAAGAACAACTACTGGGGAGGAATAATTTGAATAATTCCCAGAACTCTCATAGGACTGGGAGGCATTCAAGAATTAGCAATTCACAAGGGGAGTAACTTGTCAAACATCCAAAGCATTCATTCATTAGAGACCACAGTGTGATCAGACCTCAGTGATAGGGCTAATCCGGCCTTAGAAGAAAGGCTCCACTAGGTTCACTCAGTAAAGCTATTTTAGGAAGCTTGAAAAAAATCAAACTGACCACTAATTTAACTGCCTGCCAAATGAATTCCAAAGGAAAATGACAAATATCTAGACATTCGATGGCCTAATGCTAACAATGTCTAACATCCAACATAAAATTACTAGACACCTAAAAAGCAAGAAAATGTGACCCATTACCAGGAGAACTACTAATCATATAAACTGATCCAAAATGACAAAGATGATGAAATTAACAGATAAGGACTTAAAAAAAAAAAGCTATTACAAATATGTTCAAAGATTTAAAGGAAAGCATGAACATAATGAGAAGTGGAAGTGATTTTTTTTAAATGTTTATTTATTTTGACAGAGAGAGAGAGCAAACACAAGCAGGGGAGGGGCTGAGAGAGAGAGAGAGGGAGAGAGAGAATCCTGAGCAGGCTCTATCTTCATTGTGGAGCCCTACATGGTGATTGATCCAACAAACCTGGGATCATGACCTGAGCTGAAATCAAGAGTCAGATGCTCAACTGAATGAGCCACCCATGTGCTCCAAGTGGATGGTCTTGTGTGTGTGTGTGTGTGTGTGTGTGTGTGTGTGTGTGTGTTTTAGAGAACTATATGAAACTTCTAGAGAAGAAAAATACAATATCTAAAATGAAAACTCCACTAGATAGATTTAACAGCATATTAAAGATTGCAGAAGAAAAAAATCAGCACACACGATGGCATGATAAGTTGATGCAGCACAAGGAGAAAAAAAAAACTAGGGAAAAAAGGAACATGACATTAGGAACCTCTGCAACAATATTATATGGCCAGTCCTACATGTAATTGGAGCCCCAGTAGGGAGAGAGGGCAGGACAAAATCCTTGAAGTGAAAATGGCTGATGATGTTCCAAAAACTGATAAAAACCATAAAGCCACAGACCCAGAAATTCAACAAATTGCTGTCAGGAAAACCACAAAGAAAACAACATCATGGCAATCATAATCAAATTACTTAAAACTAGCAATAAAATCTTGAAAACAGCCAAGATGAAAAGAAACATTACATTCTATGAACAAATATAAGAAATATGCTTAAAAACAATGCAGGCTATACGACAATGGGATGATGTCCTTAATATATCGAATTAGAAAACAAAAATAAACAAACAAAACCCTGTCAATGAAGACCCTGTATTCAGTGAAAGTTATCCTTAGAAAAATGACAGTGAAACAAAAATGTTTTTCAGACAGACAGAAGGTGGTAGAACTTGTCACCAGCAGACTTGCACTCTACGAATATTACAAGTTCTTTTTTAGGCTGAAGATAAATGGTACCAGGTGGAAACGCAGATCTACACAAGGAATGGAGAATACCAGAAATTTTAAATCTGTGAGTAAATATAAGAAAATTTTTATTTTCATTTTTTATTTCAAGTTATTCAGAATCAGACTGACTTTCAGAATGCAGAAACAAGATACAAAGAATTGTATGGATTTTCGGAAATTGTCTTGCCTCTGAAGCAACTATGACAAAATGCTAACATCTGTTAGCTATGGACAGAAAATACGTTAGCTGTGATAGTAATCTTTATGTATATAAATATATATTTTTTATATTTATACATTTATTTTAATATATAAATGTGTACTTAAAAGATTAAAAATAAATACACCAACTCTTATTTCATAGATGAGCCACACAAGGCCTTGAGATTTTTGTGACTTTCTCAAGGCATGACACAGAAGTCTACGTGACTAACTACATCTTTTGCCTTCCCAGGGCTGAGGGGATCACATCACAGCCCTGGGTTCAAGTTACGGCCCTGCCACTTACTAGCAGTGTGATTTGAGCAAGTGATGAAATGTCTCTGAGCCTCAATTTCCTCTCATAAGATGGACATAATAAGATGCCTACTTCCTTGAGTTGCTGAGATTATCATATAAGATAATGTGGGAGTTAAGGGTGCTTTTGTTCATAAGAGGCCAACTCAAATTATTTTAAGTGTGAAGAATATGTATTGTCTCATGGAACCGGAAGTTTGGAGGTATGGATGGTTTCAGGCACTGATGGATCCAGGGACTTGATGTCATCAGGAATTTCTGTCTCTCATCTCAGTTCTTTTCAGTTCTGGGATCATCCTCAGGTCGGCTCTCCCAAGGTAATGGCAGATGTGACCTCCAGCAGGTCAAGGGAGAGCCAAGTTTTCTCTCTCAGTAGTTTAGCAACTATTCACTCACACCCGTGAACTAATCCCTGACTCTGATTGGTTGGTTCCAGGTTGTATATTCTCTGGACCGAGTTAGTAGAACAGGGGTGGTTTCCTAAGGTAAACTGGGAAGCTGTTATCAGAAGATGCGGTCTCAGATGCTGAACTACCAAAGCCAACAGAGTTTGTGGCACTTCTGTAGAGTGCTGGATGCTAAGAGATGTCGAGTACAGCCTTGCATGTGCGAGTCCTCACAGCCATATAGAGGGGGAAGGTCCTGGAAGCCCCAACCTCATGGAAGAGGACGGTGTTCCAGCTCCAGCTCCCAGCCTTGTGTGACCCGGCTGGTGTCTTCTGTCCCCAGGCTCCTACTGGAGATCTGCTGGTACTGCATCTTCAGCTCTGGACTTCCCTTCCTCCTTTGCTTTTGGCCTCTGGCAATTGCCCCAACTTCTCTGTTATGCGTTCACAGTAGTTATTCTGGACAACATCTCTGTGTCTCAGCAGGGTGGTTTTCAGGTCATCTCCCCATCGTCCAGATGAGGAAACTGAGGCCTAGAGAGGCTAACATCCTCACTTCAGACCACACAACCAAGGAAGTGGCAGAACTGGTGTTCGAACCCAGAGCCTGTTTTCTAACGTGCAGTGCCCAGCGACCTCAGTGAGTGCGGGCTCGTTGATGAGGGCACACACCTGGCCTGTGGCAGCGCGTCTCATCCAGAACCGGGGAGCCCAGATCCTGCCCAGTCCCTGGAGGCCTCAAGTCCTTCCTGATAATCACGAGGCCCAGAGGAAAGGGAAGCTCAGTGTCCTTGTAAGACAGCTCGCAAGCGAGGTGCTGTGAATGCTTTCTGTCTGGACCTGGACGAGGGGAAAGGGGTGGCTGGGGACAGGCCCCTGCAAATGGTGGCTGTGGCTGCTGTGGTGTCCCTCGGCCTGTAGGTGCATATGACACCCACCTCTGCCTCCGTCTTCACCTGGCCTTCCCCTCCCTGTGTCTCTGTGTGTGCTGTGTGTGTCTAATCTTCACTCTTACAAGGACACCTGTCATTGGAATTAGGGCCCACCCAGGTAATTCAGAATGATCTCCTCTTGGGGTCCTTAAGTCAGTCACATCCACAAAGACCCTGGCTCCAGGCACATCACATTCACGGCCTCCAGGGGTTAGGACACGGTCGCGTGTCTCTCTCTATTGGGACGGGGCACCATTCAACCACTGAAATGGAAAAGCAGCCAGACTTTGCTGCGTCTCTGAGCTGCGGGCTTGGGCGAGGGGTCGAGCTGCCGTGGCCTTCCGACGGTGCCTCTTCTATTGTTTTGTATTTTTCTCTTTTGTTTTGAGGTTTTCTGCCCTCTTTTCTGGAAGGTGCACGATGCTCGGCTCTGTGGTTATTTTCGCCTAACAGCTGTGTTTCCGGTGAGCAGCTGGGGGATGCTTCTGACTCAGCAAAACTGTGGCAGTAACCGTCAAGAAGCCGTTCAAGCAAGGCTGGAAATAAAGAAGCAGTTTCTTACCCCCCCCCCTCCTTTCACTTCCCCACCCGTGGGCACCTTTTGAAAGTCTCACAAAGCACTTGTAAAACAAAAATTTTTAAAAACCACCTTGAGCAGCAGGCAGGAGGCCCTGCTGAAGGTGAGCCTCAGCTCCACTTTCCCAGAACAGAGACGGCCCAGAAAGGCCTCCGCGAACCAGCCTGGCTTTGTATTTGGGAGCCCCCCCACCCATGCCCTCCCCGTCCCCCCACAAGCCGAGTCTTGCACGTTTCCCACAGGCCTGAGCGGGGAAAGCAGGGGTGGCCAGGACCTCAGTGGTTTTCCAGGGCGTGGCTGCAAGCTGCCCTCTCCAGGCGGGGGGTCCCCTGCGTCCTGCAGCTCGGCTGCACCCCGGGCCTGGGAGGCAATCCCACATTTCCACCCACCGGCACAGGCCTCCAGCCCCAAACTACAGAGAAGGCCCCGGAAGTCCGGGACCAAACCGGGACGGGAGCCACGGCCGGGAGAGCCACCCTCGGCGCATGCTGGTGCCTGCAAAAGGCTCACGGGAGCGCCAGACAGCTGCACTCCAGGCCGGTTGCTGCTGTTCCGAGAAAGAAAGGAACAAATAAATTTAGCTCCATCCTACGCATCCTTCACAGCTGCTGGTTGACCAAACAGAAAGAGGCCTCTCTTTCAACCCTGGTTTCTCAGGTTGGCTTTTTTTTGTTTTGTTTTTGCCTGGGGAGGTCTGCCACCTGCCTGAACAGGGGACTTTTCTAGGAGGTGACCCACCCGACCACCTTTAGCTCCCTGGGAGACGCTCCACAAGGGGTTCAAGTGCAAGGGTTTAGTGGCCCGGAAACAAGATGGCGCGCCTGGCCGCTTCCGCTAGGCCTGGGCTCCTGGAGCTTCTGGTCGGTCCCTTCTGGAAGCCAGACCTCGCGGGAGGCTTGAGGGCCGTGCGGCTGCCCCGGGCCAGCCCAGAGCTCCCAGCGCCGTTTGTTTAATAGCACCGTTTGTGGAAATAAAGAACTCGCTGACGGGTGTGCGAGTTAAGAGCCTGGAACAAAGCGCTGAGGTGGCTCCCTGCAGGCCGGGGTGCGCGGGGAGGGGGGGGAGACTTCTGGTCACCCGCTCAGTCTTGCATTCCCGCCCCCCCTCCTCAGGGCAGGGTGCTCCCGGGCAAGCCGGGCTGTCTCTGTGCCTGAGGTGCTGGGCGGGACTCGGAGCCTCAGCAGTAATGATAGGAGGTTGTCATGAGGACTGAACACTGCAGGTCTTGGTGCCACAAGGGCACACAGGGACTCTTGTACCCTGGCAGGTCTGTTCCCACCTCCCCTCCCCACCCCCACCCCCTTGCTTCTCCGTAAGATTCGGGGATCACCTTACCCTCAAACTCTTTAGATGCGCAGGTAGCCAGGTCATCATGGACACTGGCACCTGTTTCTGGCCGTAGTGATTTGTTCCTGGATGTGCAAGGGACCCAGCCAAGCTAGGACAGTCAGAGCTAAGTTCAGGAATGTTGATGGAACTATTGGAATGGAGAAGATTTTTCTGCTGGGTTTCTAAGTGGTCAGGTTTTAGACGTGGTGTTGCCGGTGGCTCTCTTTCTATAAAGAAGGGAGATATGCCTGACCACGAAGCCAACAAAGAGGACAACAAATATTGAGCGACTGTCCTGCCCTTTGGGCCCCTTGGGCCCCTTGATCCAACCATGCCTGAAGCTATCACTCCTTGAATTTCCCACCTATAGGAGCCAATACATTCCCTTTTTGCTTCAAGCTTGTCAAAGTTAGGTTTCTGTCTCTTGAAATCAAATAAGTTCTCAGTAATACACAGGTCAATAAATATCTCTTTGAATCTGAATTTACCTGTAGCCTAATCCAGAACCAAGAAGCAGGCAGATGACTGCACAGTGTCACTTCTGGGAGTAGTGAGAATCTGTGAAGAATTATTTTCTGGCACACTGAGTTCCTTCAACCCCATTTTGCAGATAGGAAAGCAAAGTAGATGAAAAAAAAAAGGAAGGGATTTTAAAGTAAAACAGATTGGATTCAAATCTCTATCACTTGTTAGCTCTGAGACCTTGAGCAGGTAAAGGACTCCCTGTGATCCTCGATTTCCTCACCTGTGCAATGGGGTAATAATATACCACCTTTCAGTCTCAGCATATATGGGGACTCGATTCTAACGTCAAGGCAAACTACGCAGGATAAGCCCTTGTACTTCCTCCCCCTGAAGGAATGGCATGGCCATAAGCCTCCGAAAGTTGTCACAGCGCTGACACTTCCTCCCCGTGTTGCACTGATCACTGCTCTTTCAGTTGAACACCAGGTGAGGCAGGTCCTGGGCTTGGAAATCTATTACATAAAATATACGCACATTAATCAATTCTAGATCGGTGGTTCCCCACCAGGGTGATTTTGCCCCTAGGGCACACTTGGCAATGCCTGGAGGTGTATTTGGTTGTCACGACTGTGAGAGGGCACTACTGGGATGTGGCGGGTAGGAGATGCCTCTAAATGTCCCCCAAATGCCTCCAACATCCTTCACTGCACAGCCCCCCCCCCACCTTGAGTGATAATCCAGCCCAGATGTCAACAGTGCCAAGGTTGAGAAACCCCTAGAATCATGCTTGGTGCGGAGAGCTGTCTCTCCTAGGAGACACTCTCAGGACTGGAGACGGTCAGAGCGCAGGCCCCTGTATCCCGTTCCTGTGCCTCTCGGGTGGCAAGTCACATAGGGCTGTGACAGGCGGCATTGTCCACGTGCTTTCCATGAGCATTTCTTCCTTTTCGTTTTGGCCAACTGTATGTAGGTGAATTTGTGGAAGTTACCTGCACGCAGGCTATACTAGCTCTGCTTCTGCGTCGTGGAGTTTCGGGGAGCTCCGGCGTATGCTTTGCCTAGGGCCCTTTGCCCCATTGTCTTTATTATTTTCACACATTGCGAAAGTCTTGTGAATCCTAAGTGCTCCACGTGGCTTTGCCGAATTGTCTTTAATTCACAGCGAGTTCTCTGGACCCGTGAGGGAGGAGGTGACAGTTCTGAATGCACGATCCTTGTCTGACCTTCTGGCTCAGACAGGACCTCCTCCCGCCACCTGCTTCATAGCTGTCCCCCTTCCTGGCTTTTCACAGCCCTTGGCCCCAACCGCAGGGAGCATGGGATCACTTTGTTTGGACACCACGCTCCGGCTGCCGGCCCCAGCTCCTGCACTTGACCCTGATCCAATCATTTTACCTCTTGGAGACTCCGTTTCCTTCCAGGAAAATAGGGACCCTAACCCACACCTCTGCATGAGATTGTCCGTGGGGCTCATGCTACCGATAAATGCCCCACAGCAGGCACCCCAGGCTTCAGAGTCCACCTACAGGCTTGTTTTATTTGGCCCAGTCTTTCTTTTTTTTCTCGAACATTTGAGTTAATTTTCCCAGTTTTTTTTTTTTTGACCGAAGCCTGCAATTCCCATAATATAAACGTGACCATTTTAAAGTGAACAATTCAGTGGCATTTAGTACATTCACAGTCTTGTGCAATAGCCACGTCTAGCTCCAGAACATTCTCATCACCCCAAAAGGAAGCCCTGTGCCCATTAGTCACTCATCCTCATCCCCTTCCCTCCTCAGCCCCTGGTCCCTGATCTGCTTTTCTGTCTCTGTGGGTTCGCCGACCGTGGACATGTCTTATAGACGAAACCACAGTATGTGACCCACTTGGCATCATGTATTTGATCATCCACATTGCAGCAGGTGTCAGTACGCCATTCCTTTCTCCGGCTGAATAATATTCCCTTGGATGGATAGACCACATTTTCCTTCTCCGTTCATCAGGTGATGGGCATTCGGTTTGCTTCCACCTGGAGGCGGCCTGTACGTAGTGTGGCTGTGTGCATGCCTGTGGCCATGCTTTTCTTGAGCACCTGCTCTCAGCTCCTTGGGGCATATGCCTGGGGGTGGAGTTGCAGGGCATGTGCTGGTGACTCCATGTTCAACTTCTCGAGAATCCCTCTGACTTTTCCAACAGTGGCTGGGCCATTTCGTGTTCCCACCAGCCATTGCACAACGTTTCCTGTTCCTCTCCAGCCTCACCAGCACTGGTTACTTTCTGTTTTGTGCCTTTGATCAGAGCCATCCTCATGAGTGTGCTGTGCTCCCTCCTCCTGGTTAAATTAGATTGTCGCAGGTAAGATGAAAAGGTTTCAGAGTAACGGCTGCTCTTGAGAAAGGAAAGATCTGTCCGCACTTGGACGGCAGTGGGGCGGGGCAGACGTTGTCTGAGGCTAAGTGGCCCGCCCCTGGGGCTGGGCCACCCCTTCCGGGTCCTCCGAAGACCCTATCCCTCCCTGCTGTTTCTCCAGCTTGGAGTCAGCTGTCACTGTTTTTCTTCAAGAAGAAACCGCACTGTGTGTCCATCAACAGTGAGGAAAAGAGGGCAGACTGGGTGGCTCAGTCCGTGAAGCTTCAATTTCAGCTCAGGTCATGATCTCGCTGTTCCTGAGTTTGAGCCCCGCGTCAGGTTTGCTGCTGTCAGCTCAGAGCCCGCTAGGATCCTCTGACCCCCTCTCTCTGCCCCTCCCCCACTTGCGCGCCCATGCTCGGGCACTCTCTTTTCTTCTCTCTCAAAAATAAATAAACATTTTATTTAAAACAAAAAAAGGTGATGGGTACCTGGATGGCTCAGTCGGTTAAGTGTCCAACTTGGGCTCAGGTCATGATCTCACAGTTTGTGAGTTCAAACCCCCGAGTAGGGCTCTGTGCTGACAGCTCAGAGCCTGGAGCCTGCTGCAGATTCTGTGTCTCCTTCTTTCTCTCTGCCCCTCCCTTGCTCATCCTCCATTCCTCTATCCTTCAAAAATAAAAATAAATAATGTTTTTAAAGCGAGGGAAAGAGAACCTTGCGAAGTCCTGTGTTTTCGAAATCTAGGAAGAGCCGTAGGCTTCGTGGAAGTGTTTCACACGTGCCTGGGCCATGTGCTCATTTCCGCCACAAGGTCCCGACGGGTGTCTGAACGGGCATACAGACCGCGGCCGGCACGGTCTTCTCTCCTTTCTTAGGGGCCAGAGGGAAGGCAGAGTGACAGCACCGGGACCACCAGGGCTCCCGGCTGGTGCATCCAGGCCGGCTGGGCTCTCCTTGGGACTCGTACATGCGCGGTCCTTCCTTCTGGAACTTTCTGTCCTTCTCTTCCCCGGCACATCTCTGGTCCCACTCCAGGGGAAGCGCTGTTTCCTCTACAAAGTCTTTGCTGATGTGCCAGAGCAGATTGGGTGTCCCTGCCGCACATGCCGGCGGGACCCCAGGCCCTTGGGGCCTCAGCACAACTGTCACTAATGGGTCCCTTCCTTGTAAAGTTTGGGCCCGAAGCGCACGTTCCCACAGTCGCGCTGCCAGTTTATGCCACCCATGCGGCATCTGTCTGTTCAAGGCCCCCTGTGCTTTCCCGTATTATTTTTTGCCTTCGTCTACTGTTACCACTTCTCACTGCCTCCCACAGGCAGCGACACCAGTGTATTCAAAATAAATCCTCCCAACCCACTTTCCAATGCTTATGAAACACACATAATGTTGTTCTTTGGGTAAATATTTCAGATTTATGTCAATGGTATTGTGTCATAAATCTTAGTCTAGTTTCTGCTTTTTTTCCATTTCACACTACGTTTCAGAGATCTAACCATGGCCGTATATGCAAATCCAGTCTATGATTTCTGCCTGCTTTCTGTTTGTCCACCATCTGCTTATGTCACCTTTGGTTTATCCATTTCCCCAGCCATGGACAGGCAGGTCACCTCTGGCTTCTTGCTGTCACAAACCTCGTGGCCACCAACATCCTCACGCGTGTCTCCTTGTCACCCTATGTCAGGAGTGTCTCTCACAGTACTGCAGAATGTGACCTTGTTTAGAAACAAGATTGTTGCAGGTGTAATTAGGTAAGATGAGGTCTTAAGTAGGGGGACTCTTAATCCAATATAATAGCGTCCCTACAACAAGGGGGAAAGTGATGTGAAGACAGAGTCACACAGGGACAACACCATGAGGCAATGGACGCAGGGACTGGAGGGATGTGGCTGTGAGCTGAGGAAGCCGAGGGTTGATGGCCACCAGGGGAAGCTAGGATGAGGCAAAGAAGGTTCCGCCCAGGGTCTCAGAGAGATATGGGCCTGTTCTGACACGGGTGCCGGGTCTGTATCCTTGAGGTCCTCTGAACATTTGGCACTGAGAACTTTCTCTCCATGATGAATAATGGTAATTTGGATCATTCTCATATACATACATGCTACACCCGTCCATCCGTTATCTATCCATTCACCTGTCATTCACTCTTCTGTCTATCCAACTATCCATCACCCATCCATCTATCTATCCATCCATTAGCTATACAACCACCTACCATACCTCTCCATTTATCCACCTACCCTTCATCCATCCAGCTATCAGTCCATTCATCCATCATTGTCCGTTGTCCATCCGTTCACACATTCTGCAGATTTTTACTGAGTGCCTTCTTGGTGCTGTGGTCACAGTAAAGAACAAGACAGACAAGTCTTTGTCCTCCATGAACTCGTCATTAGTGGGGACGGCATATACTAAACTAACACTTGTTTTGTTATATGTATGATAAGCTCTGTAAAGGAAAAACACAGTGCCTATGAGAGCATAGAGTGGGGCACTTGACAAAGCCTGGGGGCCACGGAAGTCTTCACTGCCAAGGTGACATTGCCGCTGAGACCTGAGGGATGGGTAGGGATTGGCCAGAGGAAACATGTGCAGGAGGGGCCTCCCACACAGGGGAGAACAGGTGTGCATAGTTTGAGGTTGGAAGGCACTTGGTGCTTGTAAAGATGTAAAAGAAAGTCAGCACAGCGGGCACGGAAGGAAGGCGGGAGGATGCAGAGACGTGGCTTAGTAACTGTGTCAGAGCCAATATCTCCTGAGTGGCCCCAGGGGGCCTGTGCATTGGCGGTAAAACACCACACTAGATTAGGAGTAGGAATTAGTTCCGGCCCATCAACGTGGCTCGCTTCAAGCCTTCGCTCAGTTTGCTAACTAAGAAATGGGCACACTCCGTAAAAGAAGTGGGCAATAATACAATACCCCTGAAATGCCTCGAGGTCCCTCAGGGGAAAAACAACAACTACAACTGTACAAACCCATCCGTTTTCCCCATTATTTTAAAAATCCTACAAGTTAGTAACACACGCAGTAAAAACAAAGGAAAAGACTATCCTTTGCAGTTACCTGGCTCCAGTCTTTCTGGGGGACTAAAAGGTGCAGAGCCGCGTCTCACTTATCCTGCAGCGTGACTATGAGGTAATAAAATGTGGATCAGCATTGAGGAGGCAGCACAGAAGCTGAGAGGCAAAGTCACCTCCCAAGGTCATGCCACGAGGGTGGGGGAGAAGACAGGCTTCTTGCCTCTTGGTCCACTGCCAGCTACATTACAGCCAGACCCGGGTTTTTCTCCGTAATTGGGAATACCACCGAGAGCTAATTTCTCCCCACTAGAGCCACAGAGTGGAGAAGAGCACTTGACCTAGAGTCTTGTTGGGGGGGGGGGGGCAGTCTGTCATGTCGACTGTGAAAACAATCAGCCGGCCATTACATTTCCATTTCTCTCAGGCTGCTTCTTTCCACGGAGAAGGAGAGGGAGCCCCAGTCCGGACTGGACGAGCTGGTCTGCAACACATCCACTCAGGGCTGTCAATAATCGGGTTTTACGGATGCCCAGATTCAGAGGCGAGAGCTTAGTGCCTCTCCATCGATTTAACTATCATTTCAGCTCCATAGCTCACAGCTAGAAACCAGCCTACATAAAACCTCACATTATGAAGCTTCTCTTCTTCTTTAGGACACTGCATTCCATTAGGAAAACCAAACTATTAGAGGAGGGTTTGATGGATGAGCCTGGCGCTATCATCTCGCTGAACAATTACAGGGCTGTCCTGTGAGGGGGGATACCCCGGTACACATGTAGGATGTGGTAGATGAGATGTCCAGAACGTGGGGAGGGGCTGGGAAGACAGGGGGTAGACCATCAGCCCTGCAGTGGGCATCCAGCCCTTAGGGAATTGCACTTCGGAGAGACCTTTCTTCCGACCTACTTTCAGAATCCAAACAATGAAAGTTAATTACTGAACGAGTATTTTTTAAGTGCCTCCT
The DNA here is from genome assembly GCA_004023845.1 of Helogale parvula. NCBI lineage: Eukaryota > Metazoa > Chordata > Mammalia > Carnivora > Herpestidae > Helogale > Helogale parvula. Next base: position 515,312 of record PJEM01000129.1, on the reverse strand, counting down.
CCATCTAAATTCTGGGTTGGTTTAGTGGGAAAATGTAGAGGCTTTAAGCTAGTGCTGTGGTCTGAATGTGCCCCTCGCCCCCCCGAATTCATATGTTGAAATCTTGATGCTCAAGCTGATGATATGAGGGAGCAGGGCCTTCAGGAGGTGATTAGGTCAGATGGTGGAGCTCCTATAAAGAGGTCTCTTGTCCCTTTTACCGCATAAGGCCACAGCGAGAAGGGGCCATGTGTGAACTAGGAGAGGGTCCTCACCCAACTGTGCTGCTGACACCGTTATCTTGGACTTTTCCCCTCAGGCACTGTGAGAAACAAATTTCTGTTATTTATAAGCTACCCAGTCTGTGATGTTTTGTTTATAACATCCTGAACGGTCTAAGACAGTTATAATCTGTGCTCTCAGGGAAATTTTGATCTACTTAAGAAGGCAAATAGGTAATGTAGATGATAGATCATAGATAGGTGGATGATAATAGATAAGAAAGTAGAAAGATTAGATAGATAGAGAGAATGGACGCATAGACAGGTAATGGGTGGACAGATGGATGGATAGGTAGTTAATGGATGGATAGCTAGCTAGATAACAGTAGTCATAGAAGCCTGTGCTTATTTCTAACTAAATGACACCAAAAGTAAGTGCTCTAGGGCACATTTAGTAAACCGGTGGCCCTTTTCCTTTCCTCACTCATGACAAACATTCCTAATTGCTCATGATATCTGTTATGAATTGGATTGTATCCCCCCCCCCAAAGATACAGTGAAGCCCTACCCTAGCCCAGACACCATGAGTGGGGTCTTTGTAGATGTAACCAGGTTCAGAGGAGGTCACTAGGTGGGCCCTAATCCCATGACTGGTGTCCTTCTAAGCAGAGGAAGACACCACACACACACACACACACACACACACACACACACACACACAGGGCACGCTATGCTGAGACACAGACGCAGAGGGAAAAGAGCCAACTGGGGATGGAGGCAGGAACTGGAAGGAGCAGTCACAAGCCAGGGGACGCTTGGGGCCACCAGAAGCCAGAAGACGCAAGGGAGTATCCTCTCCTAGAGGATTTGGAGGGAGGATGGTCCTGCCCACGACTTAATTTCCAGCGTCCAACGTCCAGACAGTTCGAGGACAAGTTTCCATTGTTTCAAGCCCCTCAGGCGGTAGTTCTTGGCTACAGCCGCAGGGAACTGACACAGCACCATTTATCCCAACTCAGGTCAGTTCTCAGCATCCTCCTCAACCCGCTACTTCAGGCAAGCCCTGCCAACTTGATTCCAGTCGGTACTAGTGATCAGGCCTACTTGCCGTCTCTGCTCTAGGTTTCCGAGGGTAGTCAAGAGAGGCTCCTTGGTAAGGTGGGAAGGGCTGGGCTTTGAATGATAGGTAGGACATAGGGGAGTTGGGGTGTTTGGGGAGGCAGTATTTTGAGACAGGCCAGTTTCCATTTTCCATCCATGGACATCTTAGCTGATCCAGGACATTGGCAAGGTCAACTGAGGGCAGATTTATAGACATCTGCTTTGCAGACACTCAACGGAGCACACACATGGAGCACGCACACACACACACACACGCACACAAAATAGATCTATTCTAGGCATGCTCATTAGCAGCTAACTTTAATCATCCTTCACGCTTGCATCTCAAATACCAAATACTTTGGTGTGTGCTGTCTATGAACACACACCAAAAATAGTTCCGGGTAGATAAACACATGAGCCAAGAGGCTGGCTGATTGCAATTTGAGTCGAGTGAAGTCACTGCCTCCCAGATCCGTTCAGTGCAGCCAAAGCTGGAATCTTAAGACAGGACATCAATACATAAGGCACCTGAACCACCGCTGGCCAGGAACGCACGCATAGGACCACGCTCTGTGGGAAAGCCAAGATGCTCTGTCCCAAGATGTGTCTGCCTGAGGGTCACAGCCTGTAGCTGAAGCTCCGGGCTTCCTGCAGCCCATCCTCCTACCCCCCAGGATGCAGTAGCTCTTGCAGTTGGGTATTCAGTGGCTGCAAACTTGCATCATTGAAAGAGTTGATGAACATCAGTGAAAAGGAGATGTCGACAGTGACTTTCTGCCACCTGCTTCTCCTTCCTTCTGGGCTCCCAATACTTGATGCTGGCTGCTGAGCTGATTTACTCATCATGACAAGGATAAAAGGAGAAAATGAAATTACAGGATTATCCAGCCCTCTCCTCATCCACCACCTACAAGAGGAAGGACCTAGTATCATTTTGTAGCTGGTTGAGTGGTGGCTGCCCAAGAAAAGATATGTTCATAGCCTGACCCCTTGGGACCTATGAATATGATGCTATTTAGAGAAAGTGTCTTGGGTTGCTTGGATGGCTTAATTGGTTAAGGGTCCAACCCTTTGATTTCAGCTCAGGTCTTGATCTCAGGGTTGTGAGTTCAAGCCCCATGTTGGGCTCCGAACCGGGCATGGAGCCTACTTTAAAAATGAAAAGAAAAAGTGTCTTTGCAGATGTAATTTTTAAAACATTTTAAAAACATTTATTTTTGAGAGAGAGAAACAGACAGAATACAAGTAGGGGAGGAGCCTAGAGAGAGGGAGACACAGAATTCGAAGCAGACTCCAAGTTCTGAGCTGTCAGCATGGAGCCCGATGTGGGGCTCAAACTCACAAACTATGAGATCATGACCCAAACTGAAGTCGGACGCTTAACTAATGGAGCCACCCGGGTGCCCCTGCAGATGTGATGAAGTTCAGGATCTTGAAATGAAATCATATTGGATTATCTGAGTGGGCCCTAAATCCAATAACAGAACTTCCCAGGGGACACACGGGGAGATACACACAGGGAGGTACCTTCAGGGAGATACACTTGGTGAGATACATTCACGGGAAGGCCATGTGGAGACAGGTGGTGGTTGGAGTGATGCGGCCACATCCCCAGGGATGCTTACAGCCACCAGGAGCCAGATGAGTCAAAGAACAAAGTCACCCCTAGAGCCTTGGAGGGAGCACGGCCCTACCAACACCTTGACTTTGGACTTGTGGCCTCCAGAGAAGTGAAATGTTTTGGCAGCCCCAGGGAACTAATAGACATTTCATTTTTGCATGCACTCTGTGGGGACAGTGGAAAAGGGGGTCAAGTTTAAAAAAACAAAACAATATTGGAGAAGGCAATAGGACTTAAATAACAAGTTGCATTTATTGAGCACTTAGCGCATGCCAGATACCTTCTCCAGCTAGAAGGTGACAGATACGGACCCAGCAAGATGAGGCCCAGAGGCCGTGCCTCTAACTAGCTACCCCATTCTTCTAGACAAGTGTGGAAGCTGTATCTGGAAAGGGACATGGGAAGGGAATGAAAGAAGTTAGGAGAATTTGGGAGAATTTGAGAGAGATTTGGGGGCCAGCTGCCATGGAGGGGAGATAGAAGTTCCTAGGTTTTGTTTTATATTATAAATAGAATTTTGATAGGGGTTTTTTTTTGGTGTTTTTGTTTTGTTTTGTTTTGTTTTGTTTTTGGTGTTCCTTGAGGAATTTGGCAAAGATTTAAACTGCTCTCCCGTTTAAAAAAAATTTTTTTTTTAATTTTGACAGGAGACTGTGCCAAGACTGGCACATCTGGTATCTGTGTTTTATACGGGTTACATTTTCACTCAGTTGCCCTGTGTTTATTGAGTTCCATTTGGCTTAAGGGCCACCTTCTGTGCTCAGTGTCGGACAGACCTGCAGATGACTGAGAACCGAGACCCTGCCTTGGAGGGCTCAGCACGTCCTCATCCAGCAGAGATCCTTGGATTTGGACACCACTCTGTGGGGACAGTGGGAGTTTGTGTGCGAGGGAGATGGAGTGGAGAGAGAGCAAGAGCTGGTTCTATCTTCCCCAGGCTGCTGAGTCTTCTGGATGTCCGAATCCCCAGTGCCAACCTTTAGCAGGCTCTTGACCAAAGGGGTAAACTGCTCCTTACAATCCTCCTGAGGATTAAAGAGCTATCTCAGTCACGTTTAAAAACTGTTTTCTCTAGTTTTGTAGGGGGTGGGGTGTCAAGGGAATGGGAAGTGGGGGGTGTAGCATGGTCGGTTGACTTTCCTTTAATCTTATCTCCTTGGTGGCCCCTACTGAGGTCAGTCGTAGGGGTAGTCCTGGTGTTCAGAAAATATTTGCCTTGACGGTACGGACCAAACCAGATTCTGTTCAGCATGGAAACTCCGCGGAGCCCTGTCCGATGTGGTAGAGCAGCTCTGCAGTTAGTGGAACTCCTGGGAGGAACACACATTCCTACGGTCAGAAGTGACCTGCGAACCCCCTCGGAGAGACTTGAAATTGGAGGCTACGGCCTTTTCTCCCTTAGTCCAGGGCTGCCAGTTGTCTTCGGTGTTGAGGAGTTTGTCAATTGTCAGTCGACCACCAGAGGAAGAAACTGGCCAGATTTTAGAGGACGTACTATGTGTAAACAGTAGACGGTTAAGCACTAGACTCTTGCTGAGGCCAGAGGGGTGGTCAGGAGCGGAGGCTGAAGGGACCTCAGTTCCCCCCACGAGAAGAATGGGAGGGGGAAGCCCACCTGGCGCAAATGTCCATTCATCCTGTCTTTTCTCTCATGATTATGTTATTGTTGTTATTTTTACAATTCTGCTGAGCGCTTATAGTTGAATTTGCAGAACATAATTGCGTACATTAGAGGACTATGCTATAATGGAAATTTTTCTTGAAACAACTCGCTTTTCAATATGAGAGTTACACCCTCCTGGCCGCCGAAACAGGGCTTAAGGGAAATCAGAGCATTTTCTTCTCTGATCCTTTCTGAGAGTAACATTTGGCCAGCTGAGCTGTCCGTGCAGCTCTGCCGAGGGATCGCATCTTTCCGCCAAGTTGGGTCTTATCCATGGTGGTCCGGAAGCCAGTTTTCTGACTAAATCACAGAATCGTTCCTGAGCTGGTATATTTACTCAAAACTCATCTTGTATTGCTACGCGTGCATAACAGCTGTGGATAGCTTTTGTATTTTACAATATTTTATATAGTCTAATATTTCCCTGAGTGTGCTCTGGGGGAATACCAGAGCAGAAGAAAGTTCTGTAGAAAAATAGGTTCCTGCACTGAACATGTTTGGAGACCCCCACCTCTTGGATGTGCTTTCACATGTCCACTGAGCCTAAAGTAAACCCATCTGGGCACGTTGTTTGAATGTGCGCTGGCCAGATTTGGTTGTCCGTGGAATCGTCCTCTTTGGTGCATTTGAACCAGAGAGATAAGGAAGCCTCAGGAAGGAGTCATGTCCACGCCAGGTTTCTGAGATCCTGGGGCAGAGCGGAGTTGGAGGGTGGTGGGGAAAAGTGGACGTTTTGAACTGGTCTGACCTGGGCTGGCCTGATGATTGCTGGAAACGTGCCAGAAAGCTGTAGCATCTGCCTATGGTGCTGCTAAGGGCCAGGGAAGGAAGGTCTGTCAGAAGATGGCTGGTGACAGTCCTTGGAGGAGAATGAAAGCCTTTCGCATCTGTACCCTCTGGGCTCAATAAGCCGGCCACAGAGACTCCCAGACACATCTTCTATTTGAAGATCTCTGTAGTGGGTTGAACAGAGTTCCCCCCAAATCCATGTCTGCTTGGAGTCCCGGAATGTGACTTTCTTAGGAAACAGTCTTTTGCAGGGGTAAAGTAAGGACTGAGGTCTCATGCCCAATGAGGGTGGGCCCTGAATCCTATGACAAAGTGTTCTTAGATGGAAAACGACACACACAGACACACAGGGAGAGGCTATGTGAACACAAGCAGAGACTGGAACAAAGTGGCCACAAGCCACAAGTGTCCCTGGTGTCACCAGAGCTGGTAGAGCCGAGGAAGGATCCTGTCCTGGAGGGAGGGCTCCTGGGCTCCAGATCTTGGGAGGATGCATTTGTTCAGCCAGCGGTTTTGGGGTGATAATGTCATGGCAGCCCCAGGAAACGGATGTGACTCCAATGCTAAGGGCCACCCTCCCAGGGGACCGGATTCCCCATGCGGACCGCAACTGTCAGTCATGCACACCCCAGTCGGTGAAGGTAGAAAGGGTGTGTGTGAACTTGAGAGGTTCTCGTTTTTTGCACGGGCCATGGCTAATTGGTAGGAAGCTGCCTTCCAGTGTCGGGGGCCCGGACGCAGTGTGGAAGGTGAGAGAGGCAGGGCAAAGGGGTGGGTTTGGGGACCCTGGGAGATGACAGGGAACGAGGAGGGCAGGAAAGCCCATTAACTTGGAGAGGTGAGTCGCCTTGAAAAGCTGTGAAGTCCTAGAGCAGGCGCTGGGAGAGCCTTGTCCTGGCAGACCTGAAAAGGAGCAGCTCAGTGAGGAGACCCCGCTCGGAGGAATCCAGCGGGGCAGAAGCCACAGGCCAGGTTTGCCGGGACTCGCCAGGTTGGCAGCCCCCAGGACCCAGGCACCGATGTCACAGTTTAATCATATCTGCCCGGGGACAGCCCTGACACTGTAGCGGGCCTGTAGCCACTTCTCGGACCGTCCTTAAACTTCCCCAAGAGCTCAAGTCTTTAGCTGTGTGACCTTCCTCTCCCGGCACCCCCTTCCTCTGCCTACTTTCTGACCTACAAAACAGGGGTAATAACATTGGCCTCATAGAACGTGGTAGGCACTATGCGAGGAAGTGCAGACCAGGCGCTGTGCCCGGCTCCTAGCACATAGCAGAATGCTTGCTCTGGAAGCTGCCGCTGCGAACTGGACGGTGTGCCCACCCACCGGCTTCCAGTCCCAAGTGTTCACCGTGTGCCCGACAGAGCTGAGCATTGTGTCTGTGGCTTTAATTCTCACAACTGCGAGAGGAAGTGCTCACAAGTATTATCACTTTACAGAGGAGGGGACTGAGGCCCCGGGGAGTCCAACAGAGGGTTCCAGACTCAAGGCTGACCACATCCAGCACCCACTCAGAGTGCGTACAGTTGTATCCGATAGCACCTGGATGGTTTTATGTGCTCTGCCGGCGAACTTTTGACTCTTCATCCTTATGTATCTATTGGACTGCCTATTCAAAAATAGAAATTCCTACTTACAGTAATAGCCTTTTATTTATTTTTTAAGTTTATTTATTTAGTTTGAGAGAGATAGAGCATAGCAGGGGAGGAGCAGAGAGAGAGGGGGAGAGAGAGAGAGAATCCCAAGCAGGCTCCTTGCTGTCAGCACAGAGCCTGATGCAGGGCTCAGACTCACGAAACCGTGAGATCATGACCTGAGCTGAAACCGGGAGTCGGATGCTTAACCGTCTGAGCCACCTAGGCAGCCCTATAGTAATTTCCTTTCAAAATAAACTCTCTGAGTCCTCACTTCAGGGGGACATCTAATGAAAATTGGACCGCTACAGAGATTCGCCCCTGCCCTGTAGAAAACACCGAAATTCGGAAAGCGTTCCAGATTTTTACAACATTATGTCAGTTATACCTCAGTAAAATAAATAAATAAAATACACTTATTCATCGGTACTGTTCACAATAGCCAAAAGGCAGAAACGGCTCATATGCCCGTCAGCAGATGAATGGGTGAGCAAGATGTGGTCTGTCCATGCAGTAGGATATCGTTGGTTCGTAAAAAGCAATGAAATACTGATACATGCTCCAGCGTGGATGGACCTGGAAAACATGAGGCTGAGCCAAAGAAGCCGGGGACAAAAGGCCATACACTGTATGATTCCATGTATGTGATATCAGCACCGGCAGGCCCTCAAAGGCCAAGAGTAGATTCGTGGCCGTGAGGGGCTGGAGGGGGGAGGATTGGGGTCAAACTGCCTCACAGCTGTGGGGTTTTATTTGGGGGGACAGAAATGTTGGGGACTAGACAGAGGCGGTGGTGGCTTTACGACCCCACAGGGGTCCTGAACGCCCCCGAACTGTTCCCTTCAAAATGCTTGGTTTTGTGTCTTGTCATTTCTTGTTCTAATAATTTAACAAATAAAGGTGCCTGGGTGGCTCAGTTGGTTAAGCATCGGACTCCAGCTCAGGTCATGATCTCATAGGTCAGTGAGTTCAAGCCCTGTGACAGGCTCTGTGCTGACAGTTCAGAGCCTGGAGCCTGCTTTGAATTCTGGGCCTCCCTCTCTGTCTGCCCCCCCAAATAAACATTAATTTTTTAAAATTTATTGTTTATTTTTGAGAGAGAGAAACAGACAGACAGACAGACAATACAAGTAGGGGAGGGTCAGAGAGAGAGGGAGACACAGAATCCAAGCAGGCTCCAGGCTCTGAGCTGTCAGCGCAGAGCCCAACACGGCTCGAACCCACGAACCATGAGATCATGACCTGAGCCAGAGCCAGACGCTTAACCTACTGAGCTACCCAGGCATCCCTAAAACATTTTTTTAAATGAAGCTTAAAAAAGGAAATTAGTTTACTGAAGAAAAGTTAGTTTATTTAAAGAAAAATAGGAAGCATGCAGCCGTGGGGAAAATCGTGGGGGCGGGACGGAGAAATGATGGCAGCGAATCATACCATTAAGAGCGCACGGCATCTCCGTAAGGGCCGAGTCTGGCAGAGTCTGCACCTTACCCTCCTTTGTTTTTTGTTCTTTTTCCCCCACCCCCTGCAGCCAGCTCAGTGCTTAGGAAATACTTGTTGAGTTCAGCTCAGCCGGGCTCAGCCCGGCTTAGTTAATTGAGTTAAGGCGAGCTGAGTAGTCCTGAATGCACCAGCTGGCTGGCCTGGAGGAGATCCAAGTTGAAGATGTTACGAATCGCACTAATTCAATAAGCTGCTGCAAGGTAGTCTAAGTAATGAGACCGTGTGCCTTTCTGTGCCTGACTTACCCGTGTTCCGCTGGCGCCTTATGAGCCGTGCCCACTCCGTAACATAATAGTTCTCTCCCTGGAATGCCCTGTGCATGTTTGCTGAGACACCCGGTGGAGAGTGTGGGAGAAAAGGAAAAAGGAAAACGCAGAGCTCCTCAAACTGCGCCGGAAGCCCCTTGGGCGGTGGAAGGAAGGGCCTGGAGGAAGGAAGCGGAGAACTTTCTGTCTGCCCGTGCGCAGGTGTGGTGACAATCTGCATCTTCCTTGTCCGAAGCCCTCATCGTGTGTCTAGCATAACAATATCCTTAAGAGCTCTCGCACTTGACTCTGACTGCCTGAGTTTGCTCTCTGAGGATCTCGAAGAAATCAATTCATCCCTCTGCACCTCTGTCTCCTCACCTGTAAAGTGAGAGTAATAATAGAACCTACGGTCCAGGGTGACAGGAGGATTTCATGACGTGACACCTGTCAAGCACTTAGCACACAGTTCCGGGGACAATGTAGGCACTCAGAAGGCGCAGCTGGTGATTAACAGTGGCCACTGCTGCAGAAAGGTGTGTTTGAAATAAGTGTAAGGGCTGGTGTGGGGAGACTGGACGCAGACCCGGGAGCACAGAGCAGAACTTAGTTGTTTGTAAACATCCTAAACAGAAGCACGTGGCTTACTCACATAGGTTCTTCGGAAGGCTGACGTAAGCTCCCTGAATGAAGAGGGGGCAGCAGGAATCTGGCCGCTGCTCTCCTTTCTGGTAGGACCCTACCTACAAAGCGAGTCCCCCTTGGCTGCCTGCACCCAGAGACTAGGAAAAAAACAGCTTCAAAAAGCATCCCTCTCTGCTCTGGGAACCTGCTCCGTTAGTGTTAAGATCCACCTCCGTGGCTAATAAATCAGGCCGGTGTGGCAGGGGTGCGAGCTGCGGTCCCGGCCCATGGATCTCTAAGCCACCTGCAGGGCTGCAGGTGGGAAGGGCAGGAGAGGCGTGGTTTCTTGAACTCACTCGGCACTGCCCTGCTGCATGGCCTTGGTCAAGTTCCTGCCTCTTTCTGAGCTGTTGTTACTCATTTATGAAGGAGTGAGAAGGCCAGGGTTGCGGGAAAATCACGTGATTTTCAAGCCTTAAGAACATGAGGAGCCATTTATTTAAATGAGAGCGTGCAAGGGAACTGAATGTACAAGCAGACGCGGGAATTGCTTCCTGGTTGAAACAGGGGCGGAAGGAGGGGTCCCGCAGGCACAGCCTCTGAGTTCTGTCACCCGTCATCTTTGCCTCCCCTCACTGTCTTCCTCCCTCCCACAAGCTCCCAAGATGCACATTTTGAAAACTGCCGACCAGCATGAACTCATGCGGCAGGATCGAGCTGGAGTCCCAGGGAGGGCTACAGCATTGGGGGGGCCCCGAGGTGGTCTCCAGCATCGTGGAGAAGGTAGACGGCAGATGGGAATGCATGTCTGCCTACCCCGTACTGGTGATGTGACATGGGAGCACAGGACATCGGGTCTGTCTGCCCAGGCAGGTCTTTCTGCCCAGTGTTCACTCTTTTTTCTGGTAAGAGCATCTGGTACTCTTTGGGGACCCCTCCCCTCTTGCTCCTTGCCTGTGGTTTGGCTGTGCTTGGACAGGGAGCACATGACCAGGGCCTGGGCAATTAGACCATTCTGACCCCCGTGCCGTGGTCATTGACTGAGCAACAGGCAGCAGAACCTATCAGACCCCACCAGACCTAACCTCGGGAGGCAGACAGGAGAAAGGTTGGATTTGATTTCACGAAAACATAAAAGGGGTGGAGAGAGCCCATCTAAAAATGAAACCAGAAGCGCCCGGGTGGCTCCGTTGGTGAAGCATCCGACCTTGGCTCAGGTCATGATCTCATGGTTTTCAAGTTCGAGCCCCACATAAGCTGTCAGCATGGAACCTGCTTTGGATCCTCTGCCCACCCCCACCCCTCCCTTGCTCGTTTTCTCTCTCTCTCTTAAAAATAAATAAACGTTAAAGAAATATTTAAAAAATAAAAACGAAGTCAATACAGGGAAAAGCAGAGCCAAAGAAATGAAGAGAAGTGAATTCCTGAAGACTTCATTGAGGGCCTAGATCTAGCCATGCCTGAAGCTAATATAACTCTTGCTTCTCAGTTAAATAATCCAATACACCTTTGCTCTGGCTTAAGTCCATTTCAGATAGGAGCTTGTCATTTTGCAACTGAAACCTCATGACCAACCGATACACACAGTCAAGTTATTTATCCCCGGAAGTTTCGGTTTTCTTACCTCCTAACTGTCTCTAAGAAGCTATAAACCTCACCTTTAAGGTGATCTATAAACACACGCATCACGGCAGCAGCCAGACATTAGCAACAGTGGGTCGTCTTGAATATGTCTCAGTTCTAAGAAAAGCAAAGCAGAGACTGGTTAATATCAGTCCACTTTGTTCTCTTAATGAGGGTGGGAGGTGGAGTAGCAACAGACAAATAAATGTCCATTATACATGGGAATGAAAAAGGCCACATACTACCTAGAAAATGCCATGGGGAGTGCCTGGGGCACCCAGAAAATGCATGGGGCCCTGATTTTGGCTTTTTCAATTAGATGGGAGTGGTCGGCAGGGGGCTAAGGTTCCCACAATTGGGGAGGCCTGGCGGAGCTTGAGGGCAACCCCCAGTTTGATAAGTCCCCGGGCTCTTGAGGCTAGGGGAACAGTTAAGATGAATTTGTTTTAGGGGCGCCTGGGTGGCTCGGTTAGGCCCCCGACTTCGGCTCAGGTCAGATCTCACGGTCGTGGGTTCGAGCCCCGCGTCAGGCTCTGTGCCGACAGCTAGCTCAGAGCCTGGAGCCTGCTTCCGGTTCTGTGTCTCCTTCTCTCTCTGCCCCTCCCCCTCTCATGCTCTGTCTCTCTCTGTGTCAAAATAAATAAAACATTGAAAAAAAAAAAGTTTAAAAAGATGAATTTGTTTTAGAGCAGAAGGTTCAGGTCCAGTGGCCCGAGCTCTACAACTGTCGGTGAGCTCCCGACAATCCATTGCAGTTCACAACCAACGTCATGCATGTGGCCAAATATTCCCTGGACAGACTGGCCTTTTGTGGCGTCCGGGGAATGCCGTCTCAAAACACCACTGTGGTCGGCGCAAGAACCCTTGAAATCGAAAGCCCCAAGTCCCCCTGGTCATAGCCATAGCACAGAAATATCACCAGGGGGGATTTCCCACGGAATTTTTTGCAACCACTCAGATGTTTCATTTCCCATTGTTTGCCAGCCCCTCTTGGAGCCTCAACTGTCAGAGCAGCAGCAAACACAGGCTGCTTTTCCCCCAGGATCCCACAGTACTTGTCTTGCTTCCCCTCCATGTTGGGAAGCTGGCATTGGTCGGATATGAATCAGCTCGGCCAGGGAATAAGGTCTGTTAGTCAACTAGTGAAGCAAGTGAGCAGAGGGAACACGCAGCTCTCCCCAGCCCATCCTGCTGGGGCAGCAGAGCTCTGTGCCATCCCCCTGCTTATTACTATAATCATGGCGACCAATAATTATATTTATAGAAAGAAATCCCTTCTACAAATCCAAAGCACTTGACCGAAAAGTATGAGGCAGCTGGTAATTTTTTTTGCTTTTTAAATATGAACCTGAATCATTTTTTCCCCCGACTCGACATGGTTTGATGGAATCCCAAGTCGTATTCCATACATCAGCGTATAGAAAAGATCATCTTTACCGACTGATGGGAAAGCATCTGTTTTGGGCAGCCATCTTGCTAGGCATTTTGGGGGTGCAAGTATGAATGAGGTGTAGTTGGCTATCCGTAAGGAGCCAATCGTTTAGGGAGGCATGGAGATTTCAAGGCAACATGGGATGCAAGGATGGTGGGAAGTTTGTCCAGGGGATGTTGGCGTGAGGGGTGAGTCAGAGCAGCCAGAAGGATGCGCACGTGACCTGTCACCAGTTGGCACTGTCTGAATACGTGTAGTATGTATCACGTTGGGCACCCACACAAGGCTGGGCATGTGCAGAACAGCCTGATGCTGCGAGATCAGGAGTGGGAACCATTTCTTCACCAGGACCCACCCCCCTCACAACAGTGATGAATTTCTTTCTTTCCCTGTGATGAATTTCCTTCTTTCCCTGTGATGAATTTATTTAAGTAGCATCCATCCATCCGTCCGTCCATCCATCCATCCATCCATCCATTAATGCCACAAACATTTACTGATTCCTTTAGGATGTGCCACGTAGAGACTATATGCTAGGGAGAGCCTTAAACCAATACATAACATAATAAAGAACCTTACGACACCAGCGCAGTTGAATACACCTGCAAGGCTCTGTCCACCCCTCATGACTGATCTACTTTATGTGGAGTGCTGTGGGGGCTACACATTTGGGTCAACCCTTTATGCAGCAAAACCTCTAAGACCAACCAGGACTCCCGATGGGAAGAGGTGAGCAGCGCACGATCCAGTTTGCGGACACCGTCTACACCCACGGACACTCTGGATCCCTGCCAGCAAGCAAGACTGGGGCAGATGGTTGAGGAGTTGCTCTTCACTTTGCAAGGCAGGAATGCAAGGCTGGGAGACGTGAAGGAGCCAGCCTGCCTGAGGTCACACAGCTGGCCAGGCCGGGATTGCTGTGCGTACTTGTACAATGATAGCAACGGAAGTGGAGCGAAATGGTCATTTTATTTCCCCAAAACCACACTATGTGTCCCCTGCAAAGGAAATGAAAGTGGAAAAGTCCACCCGGAAGGGAAACTTAAGATCTTGAGACAGGCTAGTTTCAGAAAGGAGAAGACTGGGAAATTTTTAACACAGGACGTGAATTTCAAGACATCTCTCTTCTGATGGGACCTCTTCTCCCCGCCTCTGGACGGGTGGGTCTTAGGCTGGCCATCGCGGGATCTGACATCCCCAGCATTAACATTTATCCACACCTCTGATATCTCAGACATCACAAAATTTCTGCCAGGAGGGTATTAAAACTCCCATTTTCCAGATAAGGAGGTTGAATCCCTGGCCACACACAACTTAGGCAGTACCAGACCCGGAATTCCACCCTGGGCCATCCAATCCGAGGCCCAGAACCTGTGGAGCCTCTGACGCCCAGAGCTGCCTCCCCGCAGGGGGCCCAGGAGCCCCAGCAGCGGGTTGCGGGGACGGGGGCGGGGGGGGGGGGGGGGGGGGGGGGGGGGGGGGGGGGGGGGGGGGGGGGGGGGGGGGGGGGGGGGGGGGGGGGGGGGGGGGGGGGGGGGGGGAGCTTGGGGAGGCAGAGCTCAGGGGCGGTGGCTGAGGCTGAGGCTTTGCTGGGAGTCCGGCCCAGCCCGCCCACTTTTTAACATGGTGGCATCCCTGACAGACACCCTTGTCCTTTTCCTGTGCTGGCCATCGTAACACAATAAATAAAGCCTTAGAGTAACGTGACCTGAGCCAGGCAGTAAATGATGGCACTGTCAGTTGTACGAGACTGTTGAAACAAACACAGACTGTAATCATCGCGCTGTACGGGGAGAAAGACATTTGGCAAATGAGATTCCATTTTCACATTGGTTTGTGCTGAGCATATAAATTTCCTGCGGGCCGGCCAGCGTTGGGGATGTGTAATTGATTGCCTGCATTATAATAAACAAGCCGTGACAGGTGATCATTCATCATATTCCGCTGAACGTTCCAGCACACCAGAAAACGGAGGAAGAGAGGGAACGCGCGAGCGAGGGGAGAGGAGAGGAGGAGTCTGGGGGAGGGGTGGGGGTCGGAAAGACCGAGTATTCCCGACAGACAGAAAGCCAGGGAAGGGGCGGGGGAGAGCATCCGCAGAGCCGGCTCGGGGGAAGTGAAGGCAATTACTATAATTCTTTTGATTTTCTAATTTGTTCTTTCTGGTCTTCGTCGTAGGACCCTCCACCCCCCACTCCAACATAGGAGGTGCCCCTCGGGGACTTGGGAAGACACAGAGAATGCTCCTCCCAAGATCGAGGGGAGGAAGGGTAAAGGCGAGGTGGGGGAGGGGCCGCGTCTAGTTGTAACCGGAGTGGATACATTCGGGAGAACCTCGGGAGGAGGGGGCTGTGTGCGCGCGCCTGGGGGTGCGGGACTCAGCTTCGCTTCTGCACTGCGATGCCTCCGATCGGACGGCTAGGAACCAGTCTCTTTAAATAAAAAATTTCAGAGGGTGTTTGAAAAAAAATAATAAACCCCCCACACACAGAGAAGCGAAAAGTTCCTTTTATTGGAGGGAAGGACAGAATCCAAGTTGGCATGGGATCTGTTTCCAGAAGCCTGTCATATGGTGTGCTCTCTCTCCTCCCACTCGTCCCCCGCCCCAGCCTCTCTCCGTGCCCTTGGTCCGGGGTTGGGGGTCGAACAGGAGCCGTTGGGAAGCACCTTCCTCTCCAGGCGCGTCAACCTAGACAGACACGAGGCGGAAGCACATTGGCATGTGAAGGACAGAAAGACAAATGAAGAACTCTCGAGCCGGGGCTTGCATTAAATAAGTACTTACATTATGCAAAGGCCCAGGCCCTCAACTCGGGGGTGAGTGATGAGCGGGGACCGGCTGGGAGGGATTCGTCTCCCCAGTTCGCACCCTGTCAATTTCCAGCCTTCCCATCCCCGCCCATCAAATGCCCTCTCATTCCCACCTGGGTACCAAACGCTTCGCGCCGGCGGGAGCCTCCAACCCAGGGAGCTGGGTGTTGAGGGGGCGTAGCCCGCGCTAACATCGGGGGCGGGGTCCGGGCGGGGCTTAGTTGGGGGCGGGGCTGCTCTGCAGGGGGCGGGGCAAGGACAGAAGAAAGCCGGTAGCGTTCTGGGGGCGAGGACTTTGCTTGTCATCTCACACTGCTTCCTGGAGTCCTCTGCCTTTTTATCAGAGCCTTAACAACTGTAATCTAGTACCTTTGAGATGATAAAATCACCGCTTTTGTAGAATCTCCTCAAGGGACCTGCCTCCCCAAACTGTGACCTCAGCCCCAGCAGCGTGGGCTGCTTCCCTAGGTGACCTGTATTCTTTGAATGAAAGGTTAGCAGCTCACGTGGGTCTCCCAAGAAGTCCAGGAGGTAGCTAGGGCAGGTGCTTATGCCTTCCCATCTCCAGGGCTCTTACGGTCCTGATTTTACAGGGGGGAAAACCGAAGCACAAAGAAATGAAGTTCTTTGCTCCAGGTCTGGCAGCAAAAAGGATTTAAAAACTCGAATCCAAGGGTCTTCTTCCAGCATCACCGAGTGGCCACATACCTTCTTCCTCCAAGCCCCCTAAATAGGTGCGCAAATATATATGAGGGAGCAGAGTAGGTCTAGTTGGAGGGGTTGTGTGTCCAAGCCCTCAATAACACTCTTGCTTTTTTACCGGCTATATACCGCTCGAATCTAGCCACTCTTCACCAGCACTGTGCCCCCTGGTCCAAGCCATCTCTCTCCAGGGCCACTGCTCCCCACTCCTCACTGCCCCCCCAACATTGTTGCCCACTTCCATCCATCCCTTCCCCACCTGCAGCCAAGATGGTCTGTTGATTGTTCTCAGTATGAAAACATTATCCGGCTCCCTCACCTGCTGGCTGGTCATCCCTCCCTAGCTCCTTATTATTATTATTATTATTATTAAATACACATAACATAAAATTTACCTCTTAACCATTTTGAAGTGTGTAACTCAGATTAAATAGATTCATATTGTTATACATCCATCAGAATTACCTACTCCAGGGGCCCCTGGGTGGCTCAGTCGGTTAAGCGTCCGGCTTCGGCTCAGGTCATGATCTCATGGTTCGTGGGTTCAAGCGTCGCGTCGGGCTCTGTGCTGACAGCCAGCTCAGAGCCTGGAGCCTGCTTCGGATTCTGTGTCTCCCTCTCTCTGCCTCTCCCTCACTAGTGCTCTATCTCTCTGTCTTTCAAAAATAAATAAATGTTAAAAAATTTTTTAAAAAAACTATTCCAAAACATTTTCATCACGCCAAACCAAAGCCCCTTACCCGTTAGGGGTCATTCCCCATTCTGCCTCCCCTTCCCCTACCCTGCACCCCATTCTGCCCCATCCCTGGCAGCCACCAGTCTGCTTTCTGTCTCTATGGATTTGCCTATCCCGGACATTTCATATCAGTAGAACCTACCGTCGGTGGCCTTTTACGACTTTGTCTTTCCCTCAGCAGCGTGTCCTCAATGTGCATCCACGTGGTAGCATATCAGCACTTCACCTTTGTGTGTGTGGTTGAATACTATTCCATTGTACGGCTGTATCTCCTTTTGTTTATCCGTTGGTGAACGTTAGGGCCGGTTCCAACTCTTGGCTCTTGCAAAAGGTGCCTCTCTGAAATTTGTGTACAAGTTTTTGTTTGAACATCTGCTTCCAATTTCAGGGGGTATACAGTTCGGAATGGAAATGCCGGGTCGTACGGTAATTCTGTGTTTAACCTGTCTAGTAAATGCCAGACTGCTTTCCATTTTACATGCAGCTCCACCATTTTACATTTCCACTAGCAGAGCACCGGAGTTCCGGTTTTCCAATTCCTTGACAGCTCTTGCTATTTTCCCTTTTTTTTTCTTCCCGCCATCCCAACAGATACGCCTCTCTCTGTCTTTTAGGTCTCCCCCCTCACTGTTCCGCTGCGGTCCACCATACCTTCAAAGATGCCTTCCCTCATCTCCAAGACTAGATCCGACCCCCCTCTGAGAACGCGGCTCAGCCCCATAGCCTGGCCTTCCTTGTCCCCCATTCAGTTGTAATTTTAGGTTTCCTCGTGTGTTTACTGATCAAGGTCCATCTTCTCAGCTTGACTGCAACCTCTCCCCAGGCCGGGACAATTCTTCCTTTCCCGTCCACTGCTTCCCCAGCACTTAGCACGGTCCCTCCGAGGTTCTAGGTCGCTCAGCAAACATGTGGGGAGTGGAAGGATGCACAACCAGTGAGCCCTGAGCTTGGGTCCTAGGTCCTTATGAATTTTCCTTTTCCGTTTTTCACTTTTGAGAGGAGTTAGCAGGCCTCCGTAAGTCAGGGACGGAAAAATCTGCTTTGTCCATATTTCTGGCTACAGAAACAGTACGCGGTAACGTCTCCCTTCAGAGCCGCAGGGATTCTGGCATGGGATTCCGAGTCCTGCCTGGGGATTGTGTTCAGTTCCGCCCTGAAGTGCTGCTGAAGCTTTAGGGACTTGAAATATATTTGGTTGGTGTAAATATGACCTCCGCACGACAGGGTGATCCCTGTGTTTGCCAAGCCATTAATTTTTATGTAATAACAACGACCACAACAAACTGCATTTCCCCCCACATTCTGAGTCGCTCATAAGGTCAGATCTGTGGGATTGTGCGGAGACCAAAACAAAACCCTTATAAACTAGAATGTAGTGGTGAGTTCTCTGGGTTTACAGCTCCGTTCCTACACGCAGCTCCAAAGAGCTGAAAATTGAGGATTAAAAATTCATGCGGCTACTTTCTTCCAAGGAACTCCAAACGCTTCCGATGTTCTCGTTATCCTGCGAAGTCATTAACGGTCAGATAACACCATGCCCATCTCGAAGACAGGGAAACAGAGGCCCAGAGACCTGAAAGTCGACTTTGCCAGGGGCCCCCTGCCAAGGAGGCAGCGGGCTCAGGCAAAGAGCCCCCTCCCACCTATCTTTCTAGTCCACATCCTCTCCATTAGCTTGATTGGGACAATTGATTTATTCATTCTTAGTGGTTGAGAGGAGAAAAAAAAAAAAGACCCAACATGCCATTTGTGTGATATAAATATCTCTGGAAAAAGCTAAAAAACATTGTGTCATACATATTTTCTTAATACCACAGTCAATCACATATGTCCAGGTGCATAGTTCCATCAACCGAGGAGGGGGTGGGGCAAATCGGGCGGAAGAGACTCAGGAGAGACTTAGCTCCGGAATCCTCTGTCCCAGCTTTTTATTTATTTACTTATTTTTCGTGAGCATACAGCCTTTAGAGAACCCATCCTAGAGGTCTCAGAAGCTTGGTGTTGGGCCAGAGCATTAGTAGGCAGGAAAGCAAGGGCGCCAGCATGCCTGTAAACCTGGTCGATCCCCAGGGAAAAAGATGGGGGTTGTCACTTTCTCCCTCAGCCTCTGCTCCTAGACTCACAGAGGGATTTGGATCTCAACGTGGTTCCTCTTCCCCCACCCCCTCCCCCCATCATCAAAAGGTCTTTCATCCCAGTGATTCTACTGTTAGGAATTTAGCCCAAGGAAATAATTAAAGACATGTAAAATGGCTCAGTGACAGGATGTTCCTCACAACATGCAGACTATGGTGAAAGGTTAAAAGCAACCTGGATAGTCAGTCAACTGTAAGCGATTGGTAAATCAAGTCTGGTGGTTCATCCCCTAAAATTTTGCTCAGATTTAAAGAAAAAAAAAAAAGGCTGAAGGGAAGAAAACCGAAGTGTTCACAGGGTTTGTCTTTGGATGTGGAATTATGGGCAATTTTTGCTTTCCTGTAGTAAGGTCTTATTTTGGGGGGACCGATTCAAAATCAACTTAAATTTGGTTGACTTCATTTTTTTAATTTTTCAAAATTTTATTTATTTTGAGAGAGAGGGGTGAGAAGGGGCAGAGAGAAAAGGAGAGAGAGAGAGAGAGAGAGAACCCTAGGCAGTCTCGGCACTGTCAACGTGGAGCCTGATGCAGGGCTGGAACTCAGGAACCGTGAGATCATGGCCTGAGCCAAAACTAAGAGTCAGACGCTTAACGGACTGAGTCACCCAGGTGCCCCAAATTTGGTTGGCTTTAATAGAGACTTTATGGAATCGCTAAGATTTAGAAGTTAGAAATGGAAGAGGAAGGGCACAGAAGTAAAGGCCGTGGGGCAGGTCAGGGTCAGGGAGGAAAACAGCCTGACTAGGCTCGGCGATTCCGAGTGCTGAGACATGCGGCAGATTTGTGCGTTGTGGACAGACTATCTTTTGAAAGTCAAGGAGAGGAGGGTACACTGGCTGTGACAGGCAGTTGGGAAACACTCTAGATTCTGGAACAAGAAAAGACACTGGAAGTTCCAATCAGTCCAAGAAGTGGATTTGCTGGGAGTGAATCTGGTGGTCTCCTAATTCTGTTGCGGAAGGGTCTGAGTTCACTGGATCTGGGGGTAATGGTTTGGGAGGATTATAGAACTCTAAATATATGACAGAAGTTTTGAGATGGCTTTCATTTTACAGAGAGGACAGCTGCAGCCCCAAAAGTTAGTTTGTCCCCAAACCCATACAAAGATGGCAGCCCAGCTGGGACTGGCAGGCAGGGGTCCTTACTCCTGGTTCCAGTCCTGGCCCACCTCTGTTGGCTGGGATCCCTTTTCTTTTCTTTTCCTTTCTTTTCTTTTCTTTTCTTTTCTTTTCTTTCCCTTCCCTTTCCTTTTCTCTTCTATTTTTCTTTTTCTTTCTTCCTTCCTTCCTTCCTTCCTTCCTTCCTTCCTTCCTTCCTTCCTCCCTTTCTTTTATATCTTTTAATTTGAGAGAGAGAGAGCACGCTCAAGCAGGGCAGGGGGAAGAGGGAGAGAGACAAGCAAGTTCCCTGTGTAGCATGGAATCCAGCACAGGGCTCGACCCCACAACCTTGGGATCATGACCTGAGCTGAAATCATGAGCCAGACGCTCAACCAGCTGAGCAACCCAGGTGCCCCTGGGATCCCATTTCTGAGACTTTAACCACACGTCCAACCTTCTAGGAAAACTGATGATCCTGACTCACTTGTTGGAGTCCCACCTAAAACTCTGTCATTCATTCATCTGTTCATCCAGCACCTTGTAAGATACAGACAAGTCCGGTGTTAGTGCGGAGGCCAAGAAGAGATGATGATGGCATCTAGTAGGTGATCAGTAAATATTTGTGGAAGGGGGAGAAGGATGGGAGAGAAGGAGGGAAGAATAGGTCCTGCCCTCAGATAACTCTAGATCTAATTCGGGAACCAGACATAACTTTTATGGGAGATGAAAGCCCTGCTTACAGCTCAGGCAAGATCTATAACAGAACCTAACTCAAAAAAGTTGACCCCCAAGTTCTTTTACACAAGTATTTAATGCAGCTGATATTTTAGAGAGCTCCTATAATGAGCCAGATCAAGGGATTAAAATTTCTGTTATTTCCCCACGGGTTACTCATTCAACCCGGAGTGAACAGGAGAAAGAATCTGTGGAAGGAGAAATC
This sequence comes from Helogale parvula, assembly GCA_004023845.1. Taxonomy (NCBI): domain Eukaryota; kingdom Metazoa; phylum Chordata; class Mammalia; order Carnivora; family Herpestidae; genus Helogale; species Helogale parvula. The sequence continues at coordinate 494,450 of PJEM01000129.1, read as the reverse complement.
CCAGTGAGTCACCCAGCACCCGGAAATGATGGACTTCATAAGTTTCTCTGGACAACTCTGACTTCTTTTTCAAACTCCCGTGACTTGGTTTGATTCTCCTTTGGCCCTCAGGCTCTGGGGTCCACCACTCTAGTCTGATGGGAGAGGGCTAAGCGTAATAAACCTCCATCAGACCCTCCCACTGGCCCCACCCTTCACCATTGCCATTTCCAGTTATTCAGTATTCTCAGGCCATTTCAACCTCGCATTGCCAAGGGGACATAAATCAAGAGGCCGCAGCTCCGGGGCTCTTTGAGAAACATGGAGGGACTCTGCAGAGCCTTTCCAAGGGGGCACATGAGGGGAGGAAGGGGAAAGAGACATAAGGAGAAAGTTATATGTGGTTCCTTTAATCACCGGGGGAAGGAGAGAGGAGAACCGTTCAAACCGAGCCCCAAAAGGCTTGCCTTGAAGTCAGCTTCAAGCTGCGCGTTCCAGCAACTGCTGCTGGCATCACTGGGGTTTGTCTTGGCCCAAACCTGTCCTGGGAAACAAGAGAAGCTCACGTTCCTGGAATGTGCTCCCTTAACGATTCACTCAGCAACCCCAGCTTTGGTGGACAATAAAAATAAAAAAGAAAGAAAGGAAAAGAAAAGCCATCCAGCCAGGGGTTAAGCGTTCGCTGCCAAATTCATCAGCTTGGGCTGGGCTGGTTGGGGGGCGGAGGGGCGGGAGGAGAGAAGAATTTTCCGAGGCCCCCACGGGGGGGGACGCTCCCAGCCACGTCCTGCAGCGGGTCCCAAGTGTGATGGAGACACAGCGAGCCGGAGAGGTCTGACTCGGATGCTCTCCCCTGTGCTCCGTGGGCTTTGGAGAGAGGCCCCAGATACGCAGTGAAGGTGCAAGGTGGAGCTTGGACAGTTGTCTTTTAATGAGTGCTTTCCACGCTCGGGCATTGTACCCGCACTCTCCAGCGCCTGTCTCCCCGGGTCCTCCCAGCGACACCACCCACGCACATTCTTCAGCCCCATTGTACAGCCGGGGTTCTGAGTCCTGACCCATTGTGAATGAGCCTGGCACCTGAGTGTGAATCTGATCTCCAGTGTCCCCCCCCCCCCCCCCCGCCAGGGCCTTGAACACTGTGCCTTCCTGCCTTTATTTCTGGCTTGATCTCCACGTGTCATCACAGAACCCTCCCCCGTGACATGGAGAACCTGGACAGTCCAGCACTCAATCAGAAAGAGCTAGGACAGCCATGGCGGGAGGTGTCCTTCCCGGCTGGGTTACTGTGGCCCTCCCAGCCCTAGGTGCTTATGCAGAGCAACACTCCAGAGGGGACTGCCCCTGATTCCTCAAGGTCCTAATTCTGGCATCATCAGCCTCCTTGTAGGTGCGCAGCTAGAATCCAGGGGTCCATGCATGTAACCGGGGGAGAGAAAAAAACACCATTCTTACTTTCAGTAAAAAGCAAAGGCGGCATTTTGTTCCATTGGGAACGCAGGTGACAAACCGGGGTAGTGTCATCAGTTGTGTGACTTCAGCCCTCACACAAACACAGAGCCTTCCCTATCAGTAACAGTGGTTGCAAAGTATCATTTGGGCTCCTGGAAACTTAGAAGCTGCAGAAGTAGACAGACCGGTGGCCAGAGGCGAGATTTTGTTACTTCAGACATAATAAAGAAGCTCCTATGTTACTATTTCACAAACTTGGCTTTTCACGTTGTGATATCTGTATTACAGTATAATTGCTTTCCTTCGCAACCTCGCGTGCTTTATTTTATGCACTGAAAAGCGCGGTTTTGAAACGGGATCCATAGGCTTCAACAGGCTGCCCAAGAGGTCCTGGGAAACTAGAGTCCTGTTCTTAAACAGTGTGCGGCTCAGAGCCTGGAGCCCGCTTTGGATTCTGGGTCTCCCTCCCTCTCTCTCTGCCCCTTCCCTGCTCGATTTCTCTCTCCCCCACCCCCGCTCTCTTTCTCTTTCCCTCCCCCGACTCTTTCTCTCAAAAATAAACAAAAAAATGAATACAACTGTGCAGTCTGATAGGGAAAAAGATGAATACACATACCAATATGTAAGATGCAATCTTAAGCATAAAAGAAAGCGGAAACTCTTTCTTTTATGAGGGTGAGGACTGTATTTTTTTTTAATTCACATCATTAGCACCCAAAATAGTGCCGGATAATCAATAGTCATAGGTCATCAACAAATAGTGCCAAATGCATGAGCTCAACTACCTCAACCTACACCCTAAGCCACTTAAAATCTGAGCGATCTTGGGTGAGCCATGGTTGCCTTTCTGTGCCTGGATTTCCTCATCTAGAAGATGGGTTTAATAAAACCAACCCAGACAGCATCCACACAATCAGATGAGATGGTGCGTGTGTGTAGTATTGCCCTGGGCTCATCATACTGCGTGGCAAAGGTCAGTGGCAAAGGTCAGTTCAGTTCGACAGCAGCCCCTGTGGCCTCCAGACCTTTCTTCAACTCAGAGAAACCTCACGGGCAGGCTCCACCCCTGGGTTAGAGGTGAGTCATCCTGGAAGAGTCTGCAACTGAAGAAATCAGATAAGAGTCTGAGAAGTCAGGTGACTTGGGTCTTGTCTGCCCCTTTTGGTGTTTCTCCGAGATGCCCCACACCACCCCCAAAGGGGAAGTACTGTCTGGCCTTTCATTGTCCTGGGAGGCAGGACGGGGAGGTGCAGGAAGGACTAGGCACCCGGGTCCCTCGGCCTCCTGCCCCCCTCCCCCACACCTGGGGGGTATGATCCGTGATTGGAGAATGCCTGCCTTATCTTGCCAGAGATTGCTTCACCAACTCTCCCGCTCACACATTTGCTTAGAAGATGCCTGGGAAGATAACCTGGAACAGTCTTTGAAGGTATCCAGCCAACTGAATTTAATTAAATGTTGCAGCCAGCAGCATTCTCCTAAGAAAGCAACACCTCTTCTAAGAGTCCCCTGCCACTCCTCTGCAGCCCCTGCCGGTTCCTCAGGCTTTGTCGTGAACCTGACCACGGGATGGTTTCCTTAGATGGTGGATCCGACTGGCAAGACTTTTTTGTTTTTTCTTGAGCCAGTATCACTGTCCCAAGTTAGGAGCGCCATGGCCTGCCCCTTACACTGCATTTCTTCTTGCTTCCCAAAGCTGACGTGATAGGACCTTTATCTTCTTGGATGGCCCCAGAGGCCGCCATCTTGGCAAGTCACGATCCCACCGGCTCGAGAGTAGGGCAGCGTCACACTCCACTCCGGAGTCAAACGATGGTTGTATTACTGCACTAAGTAGGGTAAAGTGGTGACGAAGGAATATGCCTGCTTTCAAACGTACTTTGCAGTCATTCAATCTTCAGTAATTAAGCCCTTATTATAAGCCAGGGGCTGAGGATACAAAGACAACCCGGCTCCCCCCTTCGCAGAACTTTAGATGTTCAAAGGAGTGATAGATAACAAGGACGTAAGCAAATAAAGACATGAAACAGCTACAGATTGTTCTGAGTGCTAAGAAGAAAGAAACAGATGGCTGGAGAATCATGAAGGGATATTCTTAGATAAAGTCAAAGAAGAGCTCTCTGAGAAAGTGACATTCCAGCTGAGACGGAGCCAGCCATGGGAAGAGCGGGGGCAAAAAGATTCCGAGGCAGGAGGACCGGCAAGTGCAAAGGCCCTGGGGTGGGCAAAGCTTGGCAGGAGCTAAGGACTGACAGAAGATCAGGGTTGGTGGGGTGTTACCGGATAAGGAAGTGAGTGGCCAAGGTGACTCGAGGGAGAAAGGCAAGGTGCAGGGCCTGCCCGGGCAGAGAGACCATTGTAAAGAGTTTGGGTTTTTACTGGTGGGGGCAGGGGACAGAGCTGAAATTTACCTGGGAGGTGCCCCACATCTGAATTGGTTAGATGAATAGATGATTTAGAAGTATTCTCCCATTTGGAAGCTTAGGCATCAAAGTCTTCAGTAATTAAATCCCTATCTGAATCCCCCCAGGACTCATTAGCTCTATCACTCGGTTGGCCCTTCCGCATATATGCCTATAAATGAGCTCTGAAGAAATAGTTTTCAGAAGGCCCAAGCATGGGGTGGCCAGGGCAGCTGCACTGCCTAGCTCCAAAGGGGAACCACTCTCCCTGTGTTCTCTGTAAAGGGCATTCCTCGGAGCGCAGCAGAGAGTTGGAGGAGATGCTGTGCAGGGCGGGGAGGTCCTGGTCCCGGCTCCGACACAAGCTGCAAGGCCTGCAGCAGGCTGCATGCTCTCTCTGGGTCTCTGTCTGGCGGTCTCAGGAAGTGGGCAGTGCTGCACCTACCTCCCAGGCTTACGGAACACTTTCAGCCTAAGGAAGTGAAAGCACAATATGTGACTGCGGTAAAGAAGTGTCCCTGACCGGGGTCCTGGGGTGCGCGGCAGGGATCGCTGGACCCCGGAAGCTGCAGACGAAGTATGTGCTGTGTGTGCATGCCTGCACGCACAGGAAAGTACGTTTTTCAGAGGGGAGGATCCTAAAGTCCCTCCTCAGGGTCTCAGAGACAGGTGAACGCCCCGCGGTTAGAACGCATCATTCATTCGCCTGGTAGTTATGGCCTGCACTTGAAGTTGTTCCCTTGCTCTGAGAGCTAGTTAAACGCTTGCTTGGTGGTGGTGTCTTAATTCCTCCCCTGAATCTGTAAGCCACTGGGTGGCAGGAGGCTGTCTGCTTTGACCCTTCCCTCCCCACCTTCCAGTCTTGCTGACCCCTCCCTTCCCAAGAGACCCCCCCCAGCAGTGGTCCAGCAGCCCCGGGGGGCAAGCGCTCCCCGCTGTGCTCACCAGGAGGCCCCCAGGCTCTTGCAGCACCCAGGGCGAGGCCTGGGTGAAGTGAGCTAAATGACAGTGGGCTATTCGATGAGCCGGCGACCGCCTTCCCCCTCCCTGTCAACGAGATGCCTTACCCAGGATGCCCAGCTCCAGCAGGGCACCCCCAAGGAGCGAGAGCTGATGGCGGGCACTCCTGGCATTGTGTTAGGCCCATGAGGAGGATGTTTTTGTTTGCGGGAAGAGAAGGGAGCGTGTTTAACTTCCGCCCACCTACAGAGGGTTGACCCCGGGTAGTTTATCTCCATCTGCATTACACACACAGCCAGCACAGCACACAGGGACTTAACAAAACAATAAATAAATTACGGTCACTTCCAGCCCATACACCCACCGCGGCCGCCAGTACGCTCGCCCCTTACCTAGCCCATTCCTAACTGGTCCCCCCACCAGCTCCGGACTAGTCGTGAAGGTGATGGTGCCTTGTGTTCATGGTACATGTTCCTTCCCAAGAACTCCAAACCCTTGGCTGTCATTATGCCTCACCCTCCTTTCTGAGTTAGATGAAAAATCCAGGGGGGGTGTTCTACCCCCCCACTCCCCCCCCCCCCCCCCCCCCCCCAGTTTGAATCAATGTTACTTCAAGGAAACAGAGGCCTAGGACGGTTTTTTGTCCCGATCTGCAAGTCCCAGGCAAGGGAGTGCCGGGTACAAGAACCTTCCACCTCCCCTGCCCATCCCTGAATCCGATCTGTCCTAAGACTACGAAAATCCTTTTTTGTTGAGAGGCAAAGTCCATCCTTCTCATTCTGCTAAGGTCCCAGGAGCCCCTCAGTTCCTGGGTTTGGGGAGAATCCTCTGCTGAGGAAGACTCCCGCGGGGAAGAAGTCTCTGACCATTTGGAGCCTGACCCTGGGGACCTCCCGCCGCCTGGGCCCCAGCGAATTCACGTGCAGCTCCCCCAGCACCACATCTCTGACCGAGCGTGAGTTCGGGATTCTGGGTGGCCTTGCGTCTGCGCAACAGGCTTTGACTCCTTGCCCTCCTTGGCTCCCAGAACAAAGCGCTACCACAATGAGTGCTTCTGCAAGAAAGGAGGATGGCCCCGGGGAAACCAAGGGGTTTGCTCCTGGCTCTAATCTGCTGAATAACCCAGGAAGTGTGTGAGTGGGGAGTTTCCAGGCCTCAGCTGCCCCATCAATTAGATGGGTTTAACATTAGCCCCTCTGGGTGCCCCATAGGAGGTCAGCAACACAAAGCAAAGAGACAGGCGTGAAAGTGCTTTGAAGAGCATCCCCTTGAGACTCTGAGATGATGTGGTCTGGCCTCTGGGGATCACCTGCGGAAATTCAGAGCCACAGGGGAGCTCAGGGCTCCTCGCCCTGGACAGAAACAGCGAGGTGAAGGAGGTAGGCTGAACACTGCCCGCCCCCCACCCCGCCGCCCCAAAGGTCACTCCATCAAATCCCTAGAACCTGTGAATGTGATCTTATTTGGGAAAAGGGTCTTTGCAGATGCGATTAAGTTAAGTGAGGATCTCGAGACAGGAGAGAATCCTGGAGAACAAGTAGGCCCTAAGCGCCATCCGACTTATCTCCATAAATTCGCCACGCAGAGCACAGACACCCGCGGAAGAGACAATACGTGACCCCGGAGGCTGACTGCACAGGGATGCGGCCACAAGCCGAAGGATGCCCGGAGCCACCAGAAGCTGCAAGAGTCAAGGGAGGATTCTCCCCTGGAGCCCTTAGTGCAAAGGCACAGCCTGCTGACACCTTGATTTCAGACATCTGGGCTCCAAAATTAAGAGACAGAATACACTTTGTTGTGTGAAGCCACCCAGGTCTGTGGGAACGAATACACGAGGTGTGCAAACACCCATCCCAGGCGGATGGTGGAGCCAGGCGTCCCAGCTCTGTGTCCGGCGTGTGTCACGTCACTTCCCACCTCGCCTCTTCCAGAGGAAGCCATATGCTACCCCGAGAGCCATGTCCGAAGCTCAGGGACGGGGGAAGATGGCAGCCCTTGAAAGCAGCCCCTTCTGGTGTCATGGAAGAAGGGGAGAAGGGGACCCATTACACACGCGAACCAGCTGATGCTGGGACTCCCCACAGCGCCCAGTGCCCAAGCCGGCCGGCAGCCGCGCCCTCTGCCAGGAGAGGAATGGGTCCTAGCTGCTGACTGGATGCCTGCGTCCTCCGAGCCACGAGCTGGTCCGCGTGTTCTGGGCCCCACTGTGCCAGCTGCTTGGACATGTGTTTTTGGAGGACGGCTACTAGGAGCTGATCACCAGAGTGTCACAGGGGCCGTGGGCTGCCAAGGCAGGCCGTCCCCACTGCAGAATCTACTCCCAAGGGCCCTAGAGAACAGTCTCCCGTTCCAGGGACTCCAGGGGGCACATTTTCACGGAGCTGTTGGAGATCAGCGCCTTCTGACTTCTGGCTCCCCCATGAGCCAGTTGCTGAGGCGGGAAAGTCCTGCAGAAGTCTCACCTTCCGGTTCCGGTTCCCGGAGGTGCGCAGAGGAAGGGCAGAGGGACACAGCGCCATCCAGGAGCACAGCAGGCCCAGGCAGGAGTCCCTCTCACCTGCTAGGAGTCTGAGCTGAGCGCTCACCTGCACTACAGGCTTCCTTCTGCTGATGGGAACGGTGGTCAGGTCCGGCCTTCTTGGCAGGGGCGCCCTGTGCGAGCCATCGCGCGGCACGCAGGACACGGCGGTCTGTCTGTCCATCCCGGGGGTTCTCAGCTTGGGCACGACCGACCTCTGGGGCTGGCTAATTGCTCTTGGGGTTCGTCCCACACGTTGTTGGTGCTCAGCAGCCTCCTCGGGGCCGACAGCACCTTCCACTCTGTGTGACTCCAGATGTGTCCCCAGACATGGCTCACGAGTCTCGGGAAGGGCAAAGTCACCCCACTGGGACCCCCTGCTCTACGCGCGCCTGGTTTCCCATTGCCAGGTGATAGAAGCCTTCTCACCCACGGTCACCCCCAGGACACCTCAAAGCTCGCTCTGTTTCACCCCTGCTGCCTCCCTTGTTGGATGGGGAGTCAAAACAACGTGATGGTGACAGTTTACCACGTGCTTATTTTAAATCGATCACCTCATCTAAATCTTTGGTAGCAACTATGGGGCACCTGGTGGCTCAGCTGGTTAATCATCTAACTTCAGTTCAGGTCATGATGTCAGGGTTCATGAGTTCTAGCCCCACGTCAGGCTCTGCACTGACAGTGTGGAGCCTGCTTCGGATTCTCTGTCTCCCTCTCTCTCTGACCCTGTCCCACGTTCTCTCTCTCTCTCTCAAAATAAATAAATAAACTAAAAAAAAAAATCTTTGGTAGTAACTATATAAAATGATTTCATTATAGGTGTGCCTGGGTGGCTCAGTCAGTTAAGCATCCAGCTCTTGGTTTTGGCTCAGGTCATGATCTTGAGGTTGGTGAGTTCGGGCCCCGCGTCAGGATCTGTGCTGACAGCATAGAGCCTGCTTGGGAGTCTCTCCCTCCCTCTTTCTCTGCCCTCCCCTACTTGCGCTCTCTCTGTCTTTCAAAATAAGTAAATAAACTTAAAAAATAAATAAAATAATTTCATTATAATGTGCTATGACTAATCAGGAGTAATGGGTGACAAGATTAGGAGACAGATGCAGAGAAAACTCCATGAACTTGGTTAGGGGCCCGCAGAATAGGGATTTAAACGGAGGCAACCTACCTGTAAGCTCTACTCAACGTAACAACTTCTGTAACATGGAACTTCCGGATACACCTTAGCATTTTTAAAGATGTAAATTCTCATTTACACCCCTGGTCCTGAGAGGGCGGTAATATTCTTATTAAGGCTGTGATATTTTCATGATCCCCGTTTTTCAGATGAGGAAACTGAGGCTCGTCTAAAAGACACTTCTGGCTTCTTGCCATCGAATTCAAACTTTTTTTCCTATGCCAAGCTTCATCCGGATGGGAACTTAAAAAAATTTTTTTAATGTTTATTTATTTCTGAGGGCAGGGGAGGGGCAGAGAGAGAGAGGGAGACACAGGATTCAAGCAGGCTCCAGGCTCTGAGCTGTCAGCACAGAGCCTGATGCAGGGCTTGAACCCACAAACCGTGATGAGCCACCCAGGCGCCCCTGGATGGGAACTTTAAGAGGGAGGGGCTGAAAATGCAAATATCCCTTCAGGTATTCAAGAGGCTGTTAGACCAGGGAATTGAAAAGAGAGGCTCTGCTTTTTCATAGCCATCTTCCCGGAGCCAGAAATGAAAACCCGTGTGGGCTGCTGGGTGCCTCAGTGGATTCTGCGTATCTAATACAGATGCAGGAGGTCAATCTGTCTTCAGCCACCCAGACCTTTCTGGAGACAGGTGCTCAGAATGCCCAGAACGTGTGAATGCGATCTCTTTTGGAAATAAGGTCTTTGCAGATATACTAAGTTCAGGATGCCTACAGGAAATCATCCTGAATCCCTAGACCCAATGACCAGAGCCGGGCAGAGAGAGATTTGAGAGACTTCCACATGAAGACAGGGGCAGGGACCAGAGGGATGTGGCCACATGCCACGGAACACCGGAAGCACCGGAAGCCAGAGGGGCAAAGAGGCTCCTCCCAGGAGCCTCTGGAGGGGACACGGCCCTGCCCACACTTTGATTTCGGATTTCTGGGCTCTGGAACTGTGAGGGCATCAATTTCTGTTGTTTTCAGCCATCCGTTGTGTAATGTTCAGTCCCAGGAAAACGAATATGTGTCAGGGTACATTTTGAGAAGGGAGAGGGGCGTTGGGTGCAAGAGGGCCCAGGAAGCGCTATCAGAATTCACGGGGCAGGGTAGACCGTCTCATGCCGTATCAGAATGACAGAGCCAGGTTCTTCGTGGGAGACACTGGAGTAGACGCAGTGCGACCCTCCAACTCCAGACCTCCAGCTGTGAAAAACAAAAAGAGTCAGCAGCGTGATTAGACAGAGAAGCAGCCAGGAAGCTCCAGTACCTTCAGGACAACGGTGTCATCAACCCCAGTTTATTCATTTATGTCCAAGAATCCTCCATCCTTGCTCTTCAACAAACACGGACCGTGGGAGTGCTCCGTGGGGAGGCTCTGGGCCAGGCTCCAAAGAGGACAGCACAGCCTTATCCCGGGGCTATTAAACCTCAACTAGTCACCTGAAATTGTGCCCCGCAGGTGCAAGGCGGGAGTGAGAATGGACAGCTCTGCCCCCATCACGCCTCCAAGTTTTTTAAAGTAGCCTCAGTTGCCACTTCCTCTAAGGGCACCTAAAGGCTTCTAGAGAGAGTGCTGGGACCTGGAGAAGCAAACAGAATGCCCAGGGCCACCCCTGGAGTTGTTAAGGTCAAAGAAAGGCCAAAAGCCAAGGCCAGGCGTTGAACCTCACCTTATGTGGCTCTGCTAATAGGGAAAGTCTAGAAGCTAGAGCTGGCAGGTGAGAAGGCAGGCCAGGGCCAGGAGGCCAGGTTTGGAGAAGGTTCCGGAGGGACCAGAGGGTGCCCACTCAGATGTCTGCAGGAGTCAGGCAGCTGAGTTACTCAGCGAAGCAGGCCTCATTAATCCTGGGGCAGCCTTGCCACACTTCCGAAAGCATTCCTATAATTCTTGAGGCACGAAGGTCATTCTCATGGTCAAAGGGCTTCTGGCCCGGCTCCGTGAGGAAGCTGGCTGCAGGTGCTGTGGAGGGAGGGAGTTTCTCTACGGGCCAAGAAGGCTTCTGGAGTCATTGCATTTGGTTTTTGACAGTTGAAGCTGGAGAAGCCCCTTCCACGGGGGTCCAGGGGTCGCACCTGGTCAACAGCATTGTTGCCGAGATACAGGGGTGAGGAAGTCAGGTCCATGAAAGGACGAAAGATCCCAAAGATGGGGCGGACTGCCTCGCGCCACTTAACCATTGATTCATCCTGCAAATATGATTGCAGACACACTATGTGCAGCCTTTTAGGGGCTATGGTGGGGAACAAGTCAAAAGTGGTCTCTGCCCTTCTGGCACTTTTGGTCAACTGAGCACCTACTGTGCGCCAGGCACCTCGCAAAAACGATGCCAAATCATCCTCACTCCTGCCGCCCCGCCCGCACTTATTCAGGGCTCATGGTGTGCCACGGATAGTCAAGTTCAAGCGTGCTCTTTCAACTAATAATAGCAACAACAGGAATTGATCTCTTGCCTTGTGCCAAGTACGTGCCGGCTGCTTCGTGAGCGTTACTGGAATTAACCACACTGCCCCCCGCCCCACCGCAGCCTTTCTAGGCTGAACACTGTTAGTGCCCCTGTCACCCCAATAAGGACACCGAGACACAGAGATTGTGACCTCCCACCCCACCAGCTAGAAAGTGGCACAGGAGGAGTTTGAATTTGCCCAGATTCTAGAGCAGATGCTTTGAATTATGCTGCCCGCTTATGAATTCTCAACTCGTCCTTATAAATGGTCATTCTTAACCCCATCTTGCAGATAAGAAAACTGAGGCTCTGACAGGTTTTTTTTTTATTGTGGCTCTACTCAGGGCTGGAACTAGGGGTGCAAAAGTAAAAGGGGCACCCCAAAACACAGTGATCAGGATAAATAGCACTTAATGCGGGATTGCTTTTAAACTCAGAATGAATGCCAAGAATCCAGGGTGAACAGAATATCGAAATTGGAAAGAAGGACCGGCCTCCCCCATGCTCTTCCAGGACCTTTCTTGCTGTGCCCTGATCTCAGTTTTGTCTTTATTTAAATTTTGCATAATGTGTTCATCGTTAATTTTTTTGGCATGGCTTTTCAGTATAAAGTACTGTGTTAAAATAGAATTTATCTTGATTTCTGAGATTTTTGGCTGCCCTTTAAATTTTGTACCTTGGCAAGTGCCTGACTCCCCTCACCCTAGAGGGGACCCTGCAGGGCTCACCTCTGCAGCTGCCTTTTACTGAGCACTCACTATGCACTCTTCCTGGGGCGGGTGTCTCGGATTTGATGCTCCCCACAGTCCTAGGAGGCCAGTGTTATCCTCGCCCCCAGTTTACTGATGCGGATACTGCGGACCAGAGAGGTCAAGAGCTTTGTTTAAGGTCACACAGCCGGGAGGGCGGTAACCTGAACTCAGCTGCGCTTCCCCGACGGAGGGAGGGAGCTCCCGGGGCTGGGGAACAGCCCAGGCACCGGCGGGGGGCCGGGCGTCGCGGTCCTGGGCATTCCAGCCGGGCCTGGGAGGCGGGACTGGATGACCTCCGTGTCCCCTACTACGCCCCAGCCCAGCTTTCTACCATCCCATTGTTTCCCGAGAAACGGCCCCGTGACTGGGCCGGAGAGCCAGCGGAGCCCGGGCCGGACTCCGGCCTGGGCCTGGGGGACCCGGGGCGGGGTCGCGGGGACTCAGCAAGTCCGAGGGGTGGGGGACTGGGGCGGGGGGAGGCCCCCGCTCCTCGCCGAGCCGAGCAGCCCTGGGAGGACAGGCGTTGCGTGGCGAGAAAGCTGTTAGTAATCAGCAGAATTGGGTTTTAATGGGGTTCGCGCGGATAGAAGAGAAATCAAATTAGGGCCTAATTGGCATGCACGAGGCGCGGCGCGGCGGGCCCGCTGGGGCCGAGCAGCGAGGCTGCCCCAGGGACCCCGCGAGGGGGGGGGCGGGGACCCCCTCCCTGTCCTCCGGCGGCCCCCCTCCCTCCCCCACCCGGGGAACCCGGCGGGCCCGCAGCGCGTGGGCCCCGCTCCCGCAAAACGCGCCTCGGCCGGCCTAGCAGCGAGCAGGGCTTTTTTGCTTTGTGCACGGATGGCAGGGAAACAAGGTGGCAGGGGTGGGGAGTAAGGGCTTGAGAGGCAGGAGTTTCCAGCAAAAGGAACCGAGAACCCTGCGCGTTGCAATTAACTAGTAGTCGCCGGGCCGCCGCCAGCACGGAGCACGGATTTACACGACCAATATGAAGTTCGGGACTCTCCGTTTTGCACGCGAGGAATCGCAAGCACAGAGAGGTTTAGGTTATTTTCCCGGAGTTGCCCAGCGGGGACGCCATGGAGCTGACACTCCAGCCCAGGGCTGTGGACTCCAGAGGTTATGTTTGTATCTGTTTCCGCCACAAACAGTGCAAATAGGTTGTTCTCTCTCTCCCTCTCTCCCCCCCCCCTCTCCCTCTCCCTCTCTCTCTCTTTCCTTCTCTATTTTTAAAAATCCAAGATTCTTTTGAGAGTGGTGATGCCTTGGTTTTATTATAACAATGTGAAAAGTTAGGACATTTCTGCCCCAGGTTTTCCCGTAGGGATTTTCACTCTGAGGAATCTTACGTCTGCTGTAGTTCCCTGGGGGGGTCCTTGGCCGTCCCTGCATCTTTAGGCCACATAGGTCCTCTGCCGAGAGCACTCCTTGTGTTCGGCGGACAAAGACCCAGAGCAGCAAAGAGAGATCAGTTCCAGGGAGGAGCAGAGCAGAGATGGAGGCGAGTTGCCGGTGGGTGGGCCCATAGCAGCTCAAGCATCGTCTCCATAGTGTGTCTACCTCTCCAACAGTTCTTCAATGGAGGGATTTGTATCCCTGTTAAATGTTGAAACAGGCTCAGAGAGGTACAGTGGCTTACCCAAGGCCACACAGCAACCCCATGGTGCAACTGGCATTCAAACCCAGGTCTCTCTGACCCAGACCTCACATTGCTTTCATGGAGCTGTGCTACCTACACACCAAGAAGTAGCATTGCTGTGCCCTTTTGACAGCTGGGAGGTAGGATGTCTTGCTTCTATCCATGCTACAAAGCCTTTGGTGTCTCTGAGGTCGGACCAGATTCGGGGAAGACTCAGAGCATCCAGTATGGGCATTTCAAGCCTAGGGCGGTGCCTTGATCTGCCTCCAAGTGGGATCAAACATTTCTTGGTGCCAGTTGATTGAGAACATTCTAGGGCAGCATTTTCCGAAACATATTACATGAAACGTGTCCAGAACTGTCTGTGAAACAGCAGACTCTGTGATCAGATGATTTGGGGAAACGTGGGGTTGAGCACAGTTAGACCTGCTTCCTGACAGCAGGACTTTTCAGAGCCTTTAATGTGCTCACAGGCATGTGCGTCTCCAAAAGGGTCGGCAGGAAGCAGCAGTTTCCCCGTCATAGAACTTTTTTTCCCAAGAGCATCGTGCAGGACTGGGGTTGCACGGAGCCCACTCTGGGACACGTGATCTAGTGTGTTCTAGAACTCGTGCCCTTAGAATTCTGGCCTGGATTGGAGGTAGAGCTCGTGTCCTCTCCAGCGCGCACCTACTCTGTCCTTTTGCTAGGAAACACATTTCATTTTTATTTGTTTTTAGTTTTTAAAATGTGTATTTATTTTTGAGAGGGAGAGGGAACGTACATGAACAGGAGAGAGGCAGGGAGAGAGAGAGAGAGAGAGAGAGTGTTTCAAGCAGGCTCTACACTGTCAATGGGCTTGAACTCACGAACTGCGAGATGATGACCTGAGCTGAAGTCAGGTGCTTAACCGGCTGAGCCCCCAGGCGGCCCCAGGAGAGACATTTGAAAGCCCTACTTGTCCAGAACAGTGGTCACAGTCAAACAAGGAGCCCCAATGGCGTGTTTCCCCACAGCATCGCCGACCACACTGTTCAAGCAAAAGCAGTCATTGCGCCCTGCCCGGAGCTTTACAGGAGATTTAAAGATGTACAAGTAAATGACGCTGACTAGATGATGTAGGTATCGTGTTTGGCGTTCAGCAAATGGTGGAGTGAGTGTTGTGATTTCTGCATCAGTTCTGCCATTAGTTACAGCCCACCATCTTGGAGCTCACAATCTGGTTGAAGAAATAAAATACACGCACCCAACGTGATGAGGAACAGCTTGCTATGTCTGTGACAAAGGCCAATGGCAAATATTTTGGAAGCGTTGCGATTCTATTCCCCAAGCACATTTAAAAAGCTTTATTAGATTTTTAATTATAAAATTAATACAATGCCCATTGGAAAAAAAATGAACACAGTAGAACGTAGGAGGGAAAAAAGCAGAAAGTTTCTTTTCCTGTTCTCGACTCCACCATCCCTGACTTCCTAGAAGTAATCGTCGTTAATGCAGCGTGCACCAGACTTTTCTATGCATAAACAAACGTGTAAATATAGAATTATTTTTTTACAAAAAATTGGGTCATAAGACACCCTGCCTGTAACCTACATTTTTTCACTTAACTGTTCACCGTAGACCTTTCCAATACACAAAGATCGACCTCCCCCACTTCCAGCCGACTCCTGAGTCCCACCCCTAGGATGTGGGCTAACTGGCTCAGCGGTGGACCCCGGAGGAGGAGAGAGCTCTAAGAGTCAGCTCGTCTGTTAGACATTTACCATGCCCCCAACACGCGTGTGCTGGGGGACTGGGAAAGATGGAAAAGCATTTAGGTGGAGGGAACAGCATATGCAAAGGTATGCAGTTGAGAAGTCAGGTGAGGAGTGCCAGGTATGGGAGATACACCTGCCCCTTCTCAGTGCCCACAGGCCATCCCCTTCTAGTTACGGGCCAGGATTTATTTGCTCAGCCCCTTTAATTTTGAGACGCTCTTTATAGGAGAGACTGGAATGCAGCTGGTCTGGTGTGGCCGGAGCATAAGTATGTAAAAGGCAGGGGGTCAGGCCCCTCTGGGGTTTTCTCTGACATCCTCTCCCTGTGTGCGCTGTGACGCGGAAGCCTCTTCGTCAATTTCGTGATTATTTCCGAAGGCGCTGTGAACCGCGATCACCTGGCATAAGCCCTTTTTACCGAGAAGTGCACAGTCAAATGGCAAACATGGAGACGCAAACGAGTGACTTGAGCGTGTCACCCGCCACTTGTCGTGTTCATTCACACACTCAAGGGGTCCGCTGTAGCTGCAATTAGCTGGTTCACCGGCATGGGTAGGCTCTCCAGAGTTCTAAACCATAGCAATGGTGGCAGCAGGAGGGGTTCCAAGTGCAAGGGCAGATAGCGTCCCCGGGGCAAGCGGGGGAGGGGCCCCTTGGAGAGTTTGCCCGGGAGGCAGTAAAGAATTAGAAAGCACTCATAATTAGCCCTCCAGAAGAGAGCCGAATGTCAGGCCGTCACCTTGTTTCTAGGCTGCGAACTCAACCAGGCAGGTCTTCCCTGCATTCCAGCGCTCGGGTTCCCTGCGAGGAGGCCAGGAGACTCTATTAAAAAGCCCAAATAGCTGAGATTCTCCAGGGTCAGCAAATCCACACAGAAGACCCTCCATCAGCAGAATCTGCAGGCACTCGCTTCGGTGGCTGGTGTGCAGGGCCTTTCAATTGTCTCCATTCAGTTCCTCGAGTGGATCTCATAGGCTGAATGAGATCTTTATCATTTGTCACAGGGGCGGTGCACGCTGGGCAGGCCACCGCGAAGTCCGTCCCCGCCACATAAAGACATCAGCCACTCGACAGGGCCTGGCCCCCGCCCTGTCGCCGTGTATGGGGTGTTTTGTCCCTGCGGAGGATGCCTGATGTCCCCCGGCTTCACTTCACCTGTGGGGATGGCACCGCCTCTTTCCCCCTGGGCCACAGCCTCCCCCCCCCCACCATTCCTGGGGCCACAGTCAAAACCTCAGAGAAGCAATTTTGAGTGGCGCATCAGATGGGGTTACCCTAATCCAGCAGGTGCTTGTGAACAGGGACTGAGGAGGCACCCCGATCTGGGGCTGTCCTAGCACTGCCACCTGCTTGCTGAGTGCCCTTGAGTGGTTCATTGGTGCCCCTGGAGCTACCAGTATAAACAGGGGTGATAAAAGCTCCCCACATTCTTGAGAGGGTGAAATGATTCAGGCAAAACAGGTACTTAGCGCTCATGACTGTTCGGAATAGCATGTCCTGTTTCTAGGAAAACTCACATCATTAAGACTTCTGACATAATAATAATGGCAGTAGTGGTGGTAAAAACACGTACCGACATAATAATATGAATGTAGTTAATGCCACTTATGAATAGTTAAAAGGATACACTTTATGTTATTATACTATCATTTAAAACAGCAGAGGGGCACCTAGGTGGCTCAGCCCGTTGAGGATTGGACTTCGACTCAGGTCGTGATCTCGAGGTTCGTGGGTTCGAGCCCTGCATCAGGCTCTGTGCTGACAGCTAGCTCAGAGCCTGGAGCCTGTCTTCAGATTCCGTGTCTCCCTCTCTCTCTGACCCTCCCCTGCTCATGCTGTCTCTCTCTGTCTCTCAAAAAATAAATAAATAAATAAATAAATAAAAGCATATGCTGGGTCCAGGGGCTGATGGTGTAAGCAAAGGGGGCCGAATACATCTTGTAGGCATCGGGAGGCTTCAGAGATTTCAGAGCAGAGAATGGCACGCTGGTGTCCCTCCAACTACCAGGAGAAGGTCCCATTTCACAGTTTTTTGTCGGTCGGTCCTGGTAAAAACCATCTAACTGAAACAGCCAGCTGATGAGGTGGTAAACGCACCGTGACAGCCCCACACTGGGTGATTCCGTAACGGCTTCTTATTCAACTGCAAACAAGGAATGAAGCCCTGACACATGTTGGAACAGGGATGAGCCTTGGGAACACGGTGCTGTGTGAGAGGAGCCAGCGCCAAAGGCAAAAGCCTGCGTATTGTGTCCTGTCACTCGTAAGAACGGCGACTCTGAAACCGTCAAACCCACAGCGACGGAAGGAGATGACTTATTGCCCAGCGCGGGGAGTGGGGAGGGGGGATGGCCGTGGCTGCTAATGGGCACAGAGGCTCTTTTTGGGGGTGGCAAGATGTCCTAAAATTAGATCTATGTGAGAATGTACTGAAATCCACTCAATCATCTGCTTTGAAAAAGTGAACTTAATGGAAAACGAATTCGACCTTAACAAAGCGGTTATTAAAACATAACAGAGCCATATTAAATGCAAGTTTGAGAAATGGAAATCAGCTAGAGCTGGAGTGTTCTGTACCGGCCCCCCCGCCCCCCGTTGTAACTGTTTTCCATTTGGGCGTATTTCCTTCTTTGTTCCTGCACTGACTTATCTTATATGCACACTGTCAGACAGTATCATTTTCTGTTCCTTTTCCAACTCAGTATTTCATCACAAACATTTGTCCACATTCCTGTTTTCAGATCTGCGTTTTAGGAAGATGAAGGAATTCATTCAACAAATATTTCTGAACACATGCCAGGAACTGTTCTAGGCACCGGACGAGGCCCCCGTTCTGGTGGAGCTTATTTTCTGGTTGGGAAGACGGAAAAACAAACAAATAAATGAAGTAGGTAATTTCTGATAGCGAGGAGTATGATATGAACAGAAATCCAAAGGGAAATGAGGCGGAGTCACTGTAAAGAGGCGTAGAGGGCGTGGAGGCAACTTTAGAGAGGGTGGTCAAGGGACAAAGGTGACCTTTGAGAAATGCCAACTATGTAAATACCAAGGGGAGGTGTTCTGGGAAGAGGATATACAAGTGCAAAGGCCCTGGGGCAGCAACATGCTTGGTGCGCTTTAGGAACACTTAAGAGTCTGTGTGCCAATACAAAGGGTGGATTTAGGGGTCAAAAGAAGTGATAGGAGGATTCGAATCATCTGAAGCCACGGTGAACACCACACTGGTCAAGAGCAAGGACCAGAGTAGTTCCCTTCGGGCCTGTGCTTGGGTAGGCCCTGGGTCCAGGGCGGTGCCAGCACCCTGCTCAGCCCCCTGGCTTTCCCAGGAGCCCAGGTACTTCCCGGCACAGCCACAGGAGGCCACACCCAGAGAGCCCCGGAGGGCTCCGGAGCCGGCTACTGCGTAGGCAGAACCAGCAAGTGCCAACCCGACAGCTGACGGCAGCCCGGCCCCTCCCTGCCGCCTCGCCACCTGCACTTCAAAGTGCCAGTGCTCCTGGCACATCCGCTTCCTCTGGCCCTGACCCCAAGGAGCTGGCACCCGGCCCCAGCCCAGAACCCTCCCTCCACCTCCCACTCAGGGCTCCCAGCGCTGGGCATTACGACTCTCTCCTTCCCTCTAAACTCCCGGGCTTGCTTTGGAGGCAGGACAAACTGGGTCAGGTCCCCTGTGAAACTCACACGGCTCCCTGATTCCTGCTTCGTAACACTCACTATTCACTCGCGGTTCTTTGGATTAATTACTTAATAGCTATCCTTCCCTTTGACTGTAAGCTCCAGGAAGGTAGAAACTGTAAATTCATCGTGTTTAGTGAGTCACACAGCGCTGCCAATAGACTTGTCACGTAAGGCCTTCCGAAATTTAAAATTTCCTAAGAGCCACATTCAAAAAGTAAAAGGGAAGGCGCAAGGAATTTTACTGATGTATTTTATATAGCGCAGCATATCCTAAATATCATTTCATTGTGAGATCAACATAAAAATGTTAATGAGTTATTTCATGTTCTTTTTCTCATACTAAATCCAGTGTGTAATTTTATTAATATTATTTTTTTAATGTTTATTTATTTTTGCGAGAGAGGCAGAGAGCTTGAGCAGGGGAGGGGAGAGAGAGAGGGACACACAGAATCCCATGCATGTTCCTCACCGTCAGTGCATTGCCCGATGCAGGGCTCGAGCTCACGAGTTGTGAGATCATGACCTGAGCTGAAACCAAAAGTCAGACGCTTAACCGACTGAGCCACTCAGGCGCCCCTGGTGTATGTAATTTTATATTACAGCACATCTCAATTAGGATGCTATGGTATCATTGGAAATACTTAATCACATTTAGATTTTTATTAAATTTACATGGAGAATAGATTCACTTATCTCCATAGTTCCAAATATACATACAAGTTTTCCAGTAGTTGAATGAGGAGTTTTAAACTTTATTTATTTTTAAAAATTTTTTAATGTATTATTTATTTTTGAGAGAGAGGGAGGAAGGGCAGAGAGAGAGGGAGACACAGAATCTAAGCAGGTTCCAGTCTCCGAGCTGTCAACACAGAGCCCGACGTGGGGCTTTAGCCCACCAACCGTGAAGATCATGACCTGAGCTGAAGATAGGCACTCAACCGACTGAGCCACCCAGGCGCCCCGAAAATACCGTTCTTGAGGCACACCGGCCATATTTCAAGTGCCCAATAGGCTACCATATTGGATCGCAAAGGTGTACTAGGTGAACAAATGGACTGATATTAGCAGAATGGATGGATTGATAAATCCTGCTCTCACCATTCACCAGTAATATGACTTGGGCCTTCGGGTGTTTCTAAATGCCCATACATTCCTTGCTACTTCTCCTTTCAAAAGGTGAAGTCTGATTCCTCTCCCCACTGAGTGTGGGCCAGGCTTAATGACTCACTTCTAAGGAATGGAATGTGGTTCAGTGATAGCCTATGACTTAGAGCAGTGGGTCCTAATGTGCGTTATGGGTCTGCCGGCCTCTGACCAAGCTCCCACCTGTTCTGGGTCTTGACCTTAGACTCCCCCAGAGAGAGGTCTAGCTGGCTGACCAGCCACTGCGCCATGGGGGCCACTACTTTTGGGCTGTGCTTTTACCCAAGCCCCCAGTTGAGTCTCGGTCTTCGGATCAGCCCTCTGCCTGGCCCAGAGGGCAGTGGCCAGGGTGGTGGGGTCCTGAGGTCCTGAGGTCAACGGTCGAAGCACCGAGGACACAGTAATCTTGTGTCAATAATGACCCTGAGAGAGTCCACTAATGGATGGGGGTCCGTTTCCATGTCTGTCAAATGACGAATGATAGAAGTTCCTGGAACACCTCTTCAGGTGGCCACGAGGGTCCAATGAGGCGGCCCTCTTCCAACCGAAATGCCTCATTTAAATATTATTGCTGCGACAAACGCAACTTTCTGTGCCCACAAAGCAGCAAAATGTAATCGTTGTAATATTAATCAGGGCTGTGCTCGTCAAACAAGTCACAGAGACTTAGGACACTGGGCCCATTTTAAACACCAGTGAGATGAAGGAGATGAAGCCGAGTGGGGAAAAAAAAATGGAGAAGCAGCAGCAGAAGCAGCTGTTTCTTGCCTGTGGCGTTTTTAGCTTGTGCATCTCATCCCTGTAATATTTCTTCTTCCTTTTTTGTTAATGGCTTGGGGGTTTGAACACTGTTTTGTTCAGCCACACGGGGAAATGTTTAATGAATCCTTGTGAATATTCATTAAATGCTGTTAATATTTTCTGGTGGGGGAGGCCCCGCTGCCCGTCCGGTGGGTCTCCGCACGGCAGCGGGGGAAGCAGCCCACCGCTTGATTTGTGCTATTTGTTTTCCAATTTCATTGCCCTATTTTCTGAGACCTCAGGTGGTTTGCAGGGGCCAGGGGTGGAGACAGAGGGGCTCCCATGCCTCCTCGCCCCAGCCTCGCAAAGGAGTTGCGGAGAGGGGTCGGCGGCGCGAGGTGGACGATGCGCGTGTGCCCTCCACGCTCGGCGTGTGCCTCCCAAAATCCGTCACACAAAGAACTTTCCAGGGAGCGCTCACGGCAGCGCTGATCAGAACAGCAACGAAGGGGGGATGCACCCAAATGTCCGCTGGCGGGAGAACGGAGAGACGTAGAATGTTCGTCCTGATGGATTCCTATACAGTAGTGAAAACGAATGGCCAGGCCCGGGTATTAACATGGTTGAATCTTTCTTTATTGAGATATAACTCACACATCATAAAACTCACTCTTTAAAGTGTATGATGCAGTGGTTTTTAGGACATTCATAAAGTTGTGCAGCCATCACCGCCGTCATATCTGACATGGTTTCATCGCTCCAAACAGAGGCCCCCATGTCCATCAGCTGGCACTCCCGTTCCTCCCCGAGTGCGAGCCCAGGCCACCCCTAATCCGCTTCCTGTCTGTGTGGACTGACCTAGTCTAGACATTCCGGACAGATGGAACCATACACGCTGTAGTCATTGGGGACAGGCTTCTCGCCTTTAACATCATGTTTCATTTTGTTTTAGTTTTTGAAAGTTTATTTATTTTCAGAGAGAGAGCACAATGGGGGAGAGGGGCAGAGAGAGAGGGAGGGAGAGAAAGAATCCCAAGCAGGCTCCACATCATCAGCACAGAGCCCGATGAGGGGCTCGAACCCACAAACCGTGAGATCATGACCTGGACTGAGATAAAGAGCCGGATGCTTAACTGACGGAGCCACCCAGGTGCCCCAACATCAGGTTTTAAGGTTCCTCCACATTGTTGCATGAATCAGCACCTCACTCCTTTTTTGTGACCAAATAATATTCTATTGTATGGATATGAGATCAACATTTGGGCTGTTTCCACTTTTTGGCTCTTGTGAAGAAAACTGCTATGAACATTTATGTGCAAGTTTTTGTGCAAACCTATGTGTTAATCTTTAAAAAATTTTTTTAATGTTTATTTATTTTTGAAAGAGAGAGACACAGACTGTGAGTGGGGGGAGGGCAGAGAGAGAGGGAGACACAGAATCCGAAACAGGCTCCAGGCTCTGAGCTGTCAGTATAGAGCTCGATGCAGGGCTTGAACCGACAGACTGTGAGATCATGATCTGAGTCGAAGTCGGCCACTCAACTGACTGAGCCACCCAGGCGCCCCTATGTGTTAATAATCTTGATTATTAGGAGTGGAATCGTTGGGGTGCCAGGATGGGTCAGTTGGTTAAGCATCGACTTTTGCTCATGTCATGATCTCGTAGTTCGTGGGTTCAAGCCCCGCATCGGGCTCTGTGCTGACAGGTAGTTCAGAGCCTGGAGCCTGTCGTAAGATTCTGTGTTTCCCTCTCTCTCTGACCCTCCCCTGATCATGCTGTCTCTCTCTCTCTCTCTCTCTCTCTCTCAAAAATAAGTAAAGCATTTTTAAAAATTAAAAAAAAAAAAGGAGTGGAATTGTTGGGTCCCATGGTAATTCTGTGTTTTTGAGAAACCGCCAGGCCATTTTCCAAAGTGACAGCGCCATTCCTACTGACAATGTATGAGGGTTCTAATTTCTTCACATCCTCATGGAGTTAAAACTTAACAGACATAACAGAGCAAAAATAAGCAAGCTATAGAGAATTGATTCAGTATTTCCCCATTTCTATGAAGTTTAGAAACACGTAACACGATATCATATGTTAGGCAGGCCGACACTATGTGCAGTTAAAGTATGGAAGTCCTGGGAATGGAAAGCACTGAAATAGTGGCAGTGGTCCTCACTGGGGGTGAGGAGAGCAGTGTTATCAGGGTTTATGAGAGTGCGCGGCTTCTAGTGTCTGAGTATTGGTTTATTTCTTAAGCTAGGTGGTGGTTCATGAGAGCCGTTGAATTACTCTTTATCCTTTGTTGTATGTTTTTGTTTTTCATATATTTTTTAGCGTTTATTGATTTAAATAATCTCCACACTCGATGTGGGGCTTGAAGCCATGACCCCATGATCAAGAATTGCACACCCTCCTCCAACTGAGCCAGCCAGGCGCCTCCTTATTGTATACTTTTAATATTGCCTGGTAGATGATTATGTTGGGATGGATTTCTACATAGGACCCATTTATAGAGATATATGTATCTTTAAAAATTTTTTTAAATGTTTGTTTATTTTTGAAAGAGAGAGAGAGACAGAGTGTAAGTAGGGGAGGGGCAGAGAGAGAGGGAGACACAGAATGTGAAGCAGGCTCCAGGCTCTGAGCTGTCAGCACAGAGCCTGACGCAGAGCTTGAACTCACGAACCATGAGATCATGACCTGAGCCAGCCAGGCGCCCTGAGGCATACTTCTCTTTAAGCTGGCTCAGTCTGTGAGAATCTCATGGAACCAGAGCTTCTAAGTGAGAAAGTCTTCTAAGGGTTTTGGGTTTGCCTTACCTCCCCAGAATGCAATGCCCCCTGCCCAAGCTGGCAGTGCTGTGTGGTGTAGAGAACATTGGCCTTGGGATCTTTATCCGTAAAGAAGACCCAACTACAAGTAACTAGAGTGGTTTTAAATCAAAAAAATTCTTTGGTCCTGTTCCCTTTAGGAGGGAGGACTTAGTTTATCTCCCCTTGTGTGTGAGCTGGACTAAGCAGCTTGCCATTAGCAAAGAACAAAGGGCAGAAGTGACAATGTGTGATTTTAGGGACTCGGCCATAAGAAGCAATAAGGCCTCTTCCTTTCTTTCGATCACTCATCCTGGGGAAAGCCGGGTACCATATTGTGAGGACACTCAGGCCGTCCTGTGGAGAGGCCCACGTGGTGAGGAACTGAGGTCTCCCACAGTAGCCAGGGGAATGAACCATCTTGGGGGGAAGAAAAGCTCCGGCCCCAGTCAAACCTTCAGATGACACCACATCCCCATTCAGCTGCAGCAAGCAGAAGACAAGACACCCTCCCCATGTGTCTCCTTGGACCAGGCGCATCACATACTCCTGCCTAAACTGGGCACTGCCAAGGGGCGTGGGATCGCTCGAGTGATTTGGATTAATGCCCTGCACCCGTGGCGGCCTCGGAGCTGTGACACTCATACATCCCTTCAAGAGAACCTGCTCCCGCGAGAGTGGAGCCGCCTACGGGGCTGCACCTTCAGATCCTCGGAAACGGCCGTGCAGACGCCTGCCGGCCCTGGGCGCCTCCCACACAGTGGCCGTATCCAGCGGGGGTGTGGAGCGAGTCACTCCTGTCCATTGCCATTGTGGGCCCGGACCGCACACCAGGCTGGTCAAGACTGAGGCCCCTCCTCCCCCATCCCCTTCCTTCCCACCAGCTTCCCACCTGTCAGCCCAGCACTGCAATCATCAGGCTCTCCCTGCCTCCTTCCTTTGACCCTTGCAGGAATCTTTCACGTCTAGTGCAGTCTTGGGGTCTGACCCCAGAAGACCCATGTTGCCACGTATCCCTCCGGGTCTGGGGGCAGGCCTCACTCCCCACAGGTGGGATGCCACGCACCCAAACAAAATGGGGGCGGGGCAGGGGTTTGGGGGCTGGTAACCTGCGGGGCACGCATCCCAGCAAGTCGTTAACCCCTTCGGTCCCGGCCTCCTCTTCTAGGATCCAGGGCCACTTGAAAGAGCACGTGTACAGATCCTAGCGCTTAAAAATAACAACAGCTCTCGTCTGAGCGATTCCTAGCTTAAGGCGCTTTTCGTAATTTATTTAATCCTCACCATTACCCTTTGAGGGTAATTTCACCAAAACTGAAGCTCAGAGAGGCAAGCGGTTTGCCAGAGCCCCACCTGAGTACGCGGCTCCGCCAGGGATGGAGACCAGGCTCAGGCCTGTGTGTAATGCTTGGGGGGGAGGGGCACTTCCGGCCCTGCTGTTTGCGGGAAGCGCTCGACAAAGGCTGCTGTTGACCTGTTACAAGGGCAGTTCCGCGCAATGCTTGGTGACATCTATTGAGCACTAGCTGTTTGCCAGAGAGGGCGTTGCAGCCCATTTTACAGGCTAGGAAACTGCACAGTGACGTGGTCACACCTGAGCTCTACCTCTGAGCCCTGTGACCTCAGGCAGGCTACTTTATGTCCCCGAGCCTCAGTTTCCCCAACTTTTAAACTGGAAACGGAAAACACGAACCTCGAAAGGTTTTTTGTTTCCTTATTTTCTTTCTTTCCGGTTTTGGGGGGGCGGAAGTGAGATTTAAATGAGAAAACATCTTTTTGAAAAAAAATTTTTAATGTTTTTATTTATTTTTGAGAGAGAGACAATGCGAGCAGGGGAGGGTCAGAGAGAGAAGGAGTCACAGGATCTGAAGACAGGCTTCAGGCTCTGAGCTGTCAGCACAGAGCCTGATGCAGGCCTCGAACCCACGAACTATGAGATCATGACCTGAGCCGAAGTCAGACGCTCAACCAACAGAGCAGCCCAGGCCCCCCGAGAAAGCATCCTTAAAGCTAGGACAGTGCCTACTGCACTAGGAGGCTCTTAATTACTCACCGCAGGATCCCAGGTGTTGTTGACATTTATCTTGGATTTTTGTCTTTACAGAAATCATAAATCTGGTTCTGATTATCACCTCACGCACAGAGTCTACCCAAGGATTCACAGTCTTATTCTTTTATCTGTTCTCTAAAATATGATCCAATTTACAAAACTTTGACTTACAACTCCTTTAGAAGCCCAGCTGGTGTGTAAAACGCTGCTCTCGGCAGCCCGCTGCACCAGAAAGCACAGGCCCCCGGGGACCTGGCAAGGAATGGGATCTGCAGTTCTTTTGTACAATAAAGGATCCTTTTGTAAAACGAGTAACACCAGATCATGTATCTGTTGGGACAGTCCAGATTTTCCTGTTACAGCAAACCCCCAGCATCTAATGCCCCCTGAGGAGGCTAACCATACCCCTAGCCCTCCCAGAACTCTTCAGAGGCACAGAGCTGTGGCCATTGCCCCCTTACTCAGTTTCCTCATCTGTAAAATGGGCATGAGTCTTCATGTTCTATAGTATCCTACACCTTGCAGTATAAACGAAACCAAGTAAGGGAAAGTACTTTAATGAGGTGAACCTTTGTAGAATATGAATTGGTGGTTGAACTGTTCCTTGGACCCAACAGAAATATAAGACATGATCACTGCCCTCTAAGAGGATTCGTTTTCAGTGGGGAAGACATTTTTTTACATAGAGCAGTATTTCTTAGGTTTTGGTTAAACCCGTGCCTTCTTTACATGCATGCAACGATTTCATGTTCTAATGTGTTTGAAATTTCAAAATAAATGAAATGTGGGCACTAAAAACAAAAGCTATTAAAAGAGTGAGTATTCCAAGAGACATGAAAATATATGTTCACATAAAAGTTTGTACCTGAATGTTCATAACTGCATTATTCATGACAGTCCAAAGTGGAAGCCACCCATATGTCCATCAGGGAGCGGATGAATGGGTACAGGAAATGTGGTGTATCCATAAAATAGAATATTATTTGGCCAGCAAAAAGAATGCAATGTTGATTCATGCTACCCCATGGACCGACCTTGAGAACATTATTCTGAGTGAAAGAAGTCAGTTCCAAAAGGTGGTAGATTGCATGGTACCATTGACAAAAGTCCAGAATAAGGAAATCGACAGAGACAGAAAGCAGATTCGTGGTTGCTTAGGAACAGAGGGAGGGACAGGTTAGAAATTGGAGAATTAAAAAAGTAATAAGAAAGTGTTGGTTTTCACCCCTCACTCATCTCATGTGCCTCCAGGGCCAACCATCCAGTAGAAATTTCCATCCCCAAACCCATGACTGGTGATGGGAGGTAACTGGAGGGCGAGCTAACGGTATGGAGGAAGCCTGGGGCGCCTGAATGGCTTAGTTGGTTAAGTGTCTGGGTTCAGCCCAGGTCATGATCTCAGGGTTCCTGAGTTCGAGCCCCATGTGGGGCTCTGTGCTGACAGCTCAGAGCCTGGAACCTCCTTCGGATTCTGTGTCTCCCTCTCCCTCTCTGCCCCTCCCCTGCTCGTGGTCTATCTCTCTCTCTCAAAAATAAGTAAATATTAAAAAAAAAGAAACAGCTTTTTAAAGGTATAGAGGAAGCTTTAGAAAAGAGATGGCAAGTAAAGAAAACATGGCATATTCACCCGAGAGGGAGAAGGCGGGGGCCGGAGCACCGGGACTCACCCCAGGAAGGATCTGGGCTCAGGAATCAACAGGGTGCGTTTTCGAGATGCTGCAGACACGGGTGCCTCCAGCCCCACGGCTCAGGAGGAGATTGGCCAAGGGGAAGGGGTGAGGGAAGAGCAGGACAAGTGAATGGGGACCCACGGTTGTGGGGGTGACCCTCGAGAGCTCGCCGGGACACGCAGGCAGGCCAGGTGAGGTGAGGCAGGTGTGGACGCCCGGCTGAGTGCGGGCCTCCGCCCGCAGGGAGGCTGCTTGAATAGCCACGTTAATCCGTGCTCATCCGTGGGGAAGCCCCTCGGCTCCATCTCTAATCAGGTCGCTCCTCTCATTTAGAGGGTTTAATGTACCATCCCTCAGAGTGGGATGCGCGGTGCCAACCGCTCAGCTGCTCAGAGGAGCCCTTTGCTGCCCCCTCCTCCTCTGCCTGCCGATGTCACCTGGGCCCCCCCGACCGTTGCCCCGGGCGGCCACACCTCTCTCCCTCTCTCCTGGGAGACGTCCTCCCTTGCAGAGTCAGAGGGATCCTCCTAAGACCCAGATCTGCCGCCGCTTCAAACCCTTCCTGTCTCCAGGCCCGTTCCAAGTCCCACGCTGAGGTACACTTTGACCTTGCCCCAGCCTGCGCCCATGGCTTCCTCTCCTGCCTCGTCCTCCCCAGCTGTCCGCTCAGTACTCAGCAGACAGCAGGCAGCCGCCTGCTCAGGGCAGTTTCTCGGCCCCCGCGCTGGTGACATTGGGGCTGGACACTCCTTTGTGGTGGGGGCTGCCCCGTGCACGGCCTCCCTGACCGCCACCCGCCAATGCCGGTAGCACCCCCCCCACCCCCGCTGTGACAACCCAAACCATCTCCAGGCGTTGCCCAATGTCCTCTGGGGGCCACCCCACCCCAGACTGAGAGCCACTGCTCTGTGGGAGTGGACGGAAGGGTCACACCGCCTGCTCATAAGCCAGACAGACCCGGATCCCCGCCTTTGCCCTCTGAGCTGCACAGTACTGGGCAAGTCACTTGAAATGAAGATAAACTGGTACCTGTCATAGGATTGGGCAGCTATCAACTGAACTGATCCAAGGAAAATAGCTACGTGGCCAGCACGTAATAAGTGTCGGCTGGTGTTCCCGTGTCCCGTCCGTTCCGTACCCCTGGCTGAGCCTTCCTCCTCCTTCTGTTCACCAGCAGGCTTGTCTTGGTTCCTCAGGACTCAGCTTACGCGTCAGTTCCCCTCTCGGCCTCTCCCCAGCCCTGGCCGCCTCTCCCCTGCCACAGCGCCTCCCACACTGTACCAGAGCTGTGACTTTTAGGATGTGTCTTCCATACCTGCCCGTGAAGCCTTAAGGAGCAGAGGTCCCCTGCATCCGCGCTCGGCCCCTTTGGGGTGGAAAGGCAGGAGAGGGAGCGTGCGGTTCAGACACACGCCGGTCCCATCTGCAGAGACTGAAAGCCCGTGTGTCCGGCCCAAGTTAAGCGCAGGAGGCTGCAGTCACCGTGTGGAGGGCGGGAAGCTCGTTCGCTCAGAGAACGTCTTCCAAACGCGCTTTCGGTCACGAGTTTAAGGCAGTGATGACGCAGTTGACTCTCAGTTTCTCCATCTGCATAATGGCGCTGATCCAGCTCCCTGCTGGGGTGACTTTGAGGATGGAGGTGATGTGGGGAGACCAGTTTGCCCTTGATAAAGAGATATATCGGACCACAGGCATGCGTGCGAACCTAGCGGTGGGGGAGGGGGAGGGTTGAGGATTTAGAGAGCTTATTCCTTTCCTATCGAAGCCCAGCCGGCGGTGGTGTTGGTGGTGGATTGGATTGTGTCCTCACATCAGCGAGAGTCTCCTCTCCTTGTCTGTGGGCTTCATCTGGGAGATGGATGGGACACACAGCTTATTTTTCTTGTTGAGATGTGCGGAAAGGTCTCCACGTCCACGAAGGACAGAAGCAAAAGAAAGCCACTGAAGTCACAGTCGCCGACATCTAGCTTGGAATCCAGGAAGAATTAATTGATAACAAGGGTCATTAATCCCCAGAGCAGGATGCCACCAGCACGGATAATAGAATTTCAATTACTAGAGGGTTCCTCGTCTATATAGCCCTCCTGTTTCTACAAGGCAGTGTTTAACTGCCACAGCTCCCAGGGTGCCTTCCCTGCCACCTCGCTGCCTGCCGTTCTCCTCCTCCTTTGCCTCTAGGAGTACTCCCTGCCTGTGCTCTGTCTTGTGTGTGTGTGGGTGTGTGTGCGCGCGCGCACGCGTGTGTGTAAGAGAGAGGAAGAGTCCCACCTAGATCACAGAATCCCCACACTTTGCTCTAGCGTTCTCTACCAAATGCCTTTGTAAGATAGTCCGTCAATATGATTCCTGTTATACAAAAAAAAAAGTTTATACGTTGCATGGATAATACATGTTTATTGCAGAAAAATTAGAAAAATCCTGACAAGCCACGAGCAACAAACAAAACCACCCATAATGCCTCAACGCAGAAAGACCCAGGGTTAACATCTTCCCATGGTTCTTCTCTGTTTTTAAAGTTCAGCCAAGTGGGGCGCCTGGGTGGCTCAGTCGGTTAAGCAGCCGCCTTCAACTCAGGTCATGATCTCACAGCTCGTGGGTCCAAGCCCCGTGTCGGGCTCTGTGCTGACAGCTCAGAACCTGGAGCCTGCCTTCAGATTCTGCATCTCCCTCTTTCTCTGCCCCTCCCCTGCTCACGCTCTGTGTCTCTCTCTCTCAAAAATAAATACATGTTAAAAAAAATAAATAAAATTCCGCCAAGTATTACATGAATGCATGCAAAGTATTCAACAGGAGGTGAAATAGAAAAGAACAAGTGCCCCTCTGACTTCTCACCGCATCCTTCCCCACAGAGGTGACCGGTGTTCACTATTCCGTGGGAACTTGTCCAGCCTCTACCCATGCTGTGTTGACACCCATGCATCTAGAGATTGCTGTGTGGTGGTGGTTGTTGTTTTTAGTGGACAGGATCCACAATGTGTATGTTTCTGTGACTTCCTTTTCTTCCCCTACCAATCGGTCTTGGAATGCTTTGGATCTTCCTCAGTCTCTTTGACAACTGGATAACATCCCACTGCATCCACAAGCTGCAGTTTATAGACCCCCTCCCCTGCGGATGGGCATACCGGTTGTTTCTGCTCGGTCACGAATCGCAAGCGCACACCTTCGTCCGCTTGTGCAGGAATTTTTGTGGGAAAGATTCACACACATGAAACCGTAGAGTCACTTGCTTTCGATTTCGATTCACACTGTCAAACCCCTCTCCAAAAAGGCTGTGCCAATTCAAAGTTCTCACCGGGCATGAGAGGTCTGATCCACCCCCCCGCCCAACCTCCCTGCTGTGCCCTTGACAACCCTGGAATATTTAATATTTTTTTGTCAATTACATGGACAAACGTGGTGCATCATCTCCTTCTGCATTTCTCTGATTACGGTGAAGCTAGGCATCTTTTCATGTTCATTGGCCAGCGGCCTTCTTTCTATACACACGCAGACGTGAAATGTACCGCAGTGCTCCGCTGTAATCTGCCTTTCTTCCTTCGCAGTGCATGAAGGACACCTCTATGTCAGCACACGCGCTTTTGCATCATGCCCGATGGCTGTCGCGTGTGCCAGTGCCATGCTTTGCAATCAGCTCCTCGTTGCTGGGCATTCGAATGGGTCCCCCCATCTTTTGCTGTTTTTGCCAAAACTGGTGAATATCATTAGAGCTGAGTGACGCACCGAACGCTCTCTGGTTTCCTCGGAATGGATTCCGGGAGTGGAATCGCTGGTCAAGGGCCACCGTAGTTTAAGGCTGTGGCTGCTTGTTGCCAACGCGCTGGATGGAACAGCTGGCTGGCAAGTTTACGTTCCCGCCAGCGGTTCATGGGAGTGTCCGCGACCAGTCATCGCCAGATGTCCTCTGGGAAGGCAGGATCTCCGCCACTTCCTTAGAGACAGGATGGTTTGAATCCTCAGGCAGCTGGAGACACACATTCCTTTCAGTCAGTCCCTCCTGTGGTCTGACTCAGTGGCTCTCCAACCTGAGAGGTGCCTACACGATACCGTATATGCCCTACTTTAAGAGCAGGAAGTTTTCCAGGGTAATTTGACTCCATCCATTTGTGCCCTGCTTGCTTCCTTAAGAACCTAACACCGGCCGCCCCCCCCCCCCTTAAATTTAACGCCACTGGCCTCCCTAAGAGCTCTGCTGCGGTCACAGAGGTCTTCCCAGCACCGAATCCTCTCAGGCCCAGGCCTGTTCTGCGAGGCCCATGGTGATGGGCCTCTTCCTGTGGTGTCGGGTCCTCTCTCTGCATCTGCACCCTGACGCTACGAGGTTGGTGCTATCCCTGCCCCATGTCGCGGAGGACGCACCGAGGCTCCCAAAAGTGCAATAGCGTGCCCCACATCGCAAAGCTAGTAGATGGCAGAACCTATTTGACTCCAGGTTCTATTGCTTTTCCATCGAACACTACACCAGCAGCGCAAGAGTGTCTGTAGCCAGCTCTTGTTCACTGATGGACATTTCTGCCCTCGTGATTCTGAAGCAAGAGACGGAAGGTTGAAAGTGGCCCCTTGCTCTGTGTGTCTTCGAGGGGCGGAGGTCAGCATGTCACAAGCTCCGGGCAAAGCGGAGGCGTCGGTGTTTGCTGGTGTGGGAGCAGCCCTGTCTGAGGCAGAGCTCTAAGCCAATATGACCTTTTTTTTTTTTTTTTAATGTTTATTTGTTTTTGAAAGAGAGAGAGACAGAGCATGACAGAGGAGGGGCAGAGAGAGAGAGAGAGAGGGAGACACAGAATCCAAAGCAGGCTCCAGGCTCTGAGCTAGCTGTCAGCACAGAGCCCGGCACGGAGCTTGAACTCCCAAACCACGAGATCGTGACCTGAGCCGAAGTCGGACACTCAACCGACTGAGCCCCCCAGGCACCCTGCCAATATGACCGTCTCAAGTCCCATCCCAAACCACGATGTTGAGTATTGTTGGAGTAATTTTTCCACTGTGGACTGGTGCTTACTGTTGACGCCAAGAGAGCTGCCATTTAACATGTGGGAATGATGCTTCTATTGTAACTTGAAAGCATAAATGTTTTTTTTGCAATTGAGGAAGCCACCCTTGCCCTCCTATTTCACCTTCTGAAAGACTCTTGACCCTATTAAGAGGGGAGCCCTTTGAGCTTCTTGGAGGAGGCTGTGCCTACAAAGACACGGTGTGATTAGATCATCCGGGATCTTCCTGTTCCGACCAACGGAACCAATTAGATGATCTAATGGGAACATTTTTTTTTGTCATCCAGAAATTATATGACGCTGTGAACTGCCCACTATTACGTACCCTTGATGATAATAATAATGTCTACTTCCAGGGTCACATAACAATGTAATAAACTCTCTTGACAGCCTTGGTGTTAATGACCCTGCACTCATTTTGCTAATGGGTAGAGTGAGGCAAAGAAAAACCAGGGGCCTGGGCCCACCTTCCCTCAGCAGGAAGATTTGCCCAATGGGTTCTTTGAAGGCAGCGATCCCACTTCCTATGCTGTCAATCTGAAATTCCAGCTAGAGCAGAACTTCCCTAAAGTTGTTTTTTTGGGGGGGAGGTGGGATGGGAGGGGGAGTGGTGTTTTGGAGAACACTAGTGTCACAAGAAACTCTGGCAAGTCTGGGTAATGCTTTATTTCTCACCCTTCATTGGATTTTAAGCTCATTAGTATATTAAAGGCTCTGAGAAGTTCTGCAGGATTTTTGAAAATGTTTTTTTCTTTGTGTTTATTTATTTATTTTTCAGAGAGGAAGAGCAGAAAAAGGGAAAGAGGCAGAGAGAGAGAGAGAGAGGGAGACACAGAATCTGAAGTGGGCTCTGAGCTATCAGCACAGAGTCTGATGTGGGACTCAAACCCATGAAGTGTGAGATCATGACCTGAGCCGAAGCTGGACGCTCAACCAACGGAACCACCCAGGCCCCTCTATCTGCAGCCTTCTTTTACACTGCGATTAACCAGATATTTTCAAAACAGATTTGGCCAAAGAATCCTGCTTTTAGGTAGTAGCTCTTGGCAGTCAGTGGATGTCCTTCTGGGAATTTTGTGCTTGAGACATTTAAATGACTTCTGCTCTCCCAAAACCTTTCATAGAGAGGCCTCTTAGTCAGGTGTAAGGAAGCAGGGCCATCACTGGAGAATGGGTTTGGTGACCAGGATAACTTCTGGAAGAATCTTTTTCCTTCTTTAACAACTGAACTGGGTGCCTGAGTGGCTGAGTTGGTTAAGTATCCAACTTTGGCTCAGGTCATGATCTCATGGTTTGTGAGTTCGAGCCCCACATGGGGCTCTCTGCTGTCACCACAGAGCCTGCTTCAGATCCTCTGTCCTCCTCACTCTTTACCCCTACCCCACTTGCACTCTGTCTTTCTCTCTCTAAAAAATAAATAAACATTAAAAAAAAAATGAGCCTGAAGCCTCCCAGACCTTAAGGATGCCCTAGCAGCGCGTGTCAGATCAGACCAGTTTCATCATGGGACTATGCTGGTGTTTTCCAGCCATCTTCAGACTGGGGCAGGGTCATTGCCTGGTGCTGAAGTTGGTGGGAGTGTGGCCTCAGAGACAGTGCTGGGTTGAGCTGAGAAGGGCTTTCAGGAGGGAATGGAGATGGAGCCAGGAAAACAAGGTGTGAGGTTGTGAGGACCCCGAGGTGTACCCTGAGACCAGGCCAGGACGGTATTACTGGCTTGAAAGGAGCTAGTGTCACTTCTGTCAAGGCAACATGACGGCATGGATGTCTAGAGTCTGTATTTCTCCTTCCACAGTCATCTAAGGCAGCTTGCTGGGTTCCGAAAGATAAAGTCAAGTGACAGCAACTGGAAGGAAATGGAGATGGGAAAGCAGGACAAACAGAAACAGAGACAGCAAACAGATCCAGAAATAAGGCTGTCACAATCACAGTGACCAGTAGTGTCCACAGCACTTGCTGGGCGGCCGCCTGTTGGCTCACACACATCAGGCATGTGTTTGCCTAGTTGGGCTCCGATGTATCAGGCACCTACTACGTGTTGGTTCCTGTGCTGAATGCATCTTATATTTTTTTCCAACAAGGAGACTAAACACATTGTGTATTTTCTTCTATGAGGAAGGCTTTTCATCTCCATTATAGAGATGAGGAAACAAGAGACTCCAAGGGCATAGAAACTGGTCCAAGCACGCACTGCTACTGTGGTTTGAACTGGGGACTTTCTGATGCCAAAGGCTGTTTTCTCATTCCTCCATCCCTTTCCCCCTTGCTTCCTTGTGTTCAGCAAAACGTTTGGGAGAGGCGACATGCTCTTGTCTATAGCTGCCGTTCATTTGTTTTCATTGCTGTAGAGCATTCCATCATATGACCAGGCGCCTGTCTATCCCTTCTACTGTTGATGAACATCTGAGTTACTTGCAGATTTGGGCCATGAGGAGGATGATGCATTATTATACGTGTTTCTGAATGCACTTGGGTAAGAAAAGCTTGGAATGGACTGGCTAGGTCATAGGGCTTCGACTTTTCTGGATTCGTGGTTGAGCATCAAGCTCTTGTCCCTCCTTGTCCTCACCAGCACGTTTCACTGTTTCCCATTTTGTATCCACCATGACCGTCGGCCATGTCCATCCTTCACCACGCTGTTCGTAAATTTCCAAAAGCAAGTGAAGAAGTTCAGCGTATACATTGGTGGAGCACACAGAAGACTCCATATTTACAGAATCCGACTCACCAAAGGGCCAACCCAGGAATCTGTGCTTTTCATAACCTACCCTAGTGGTCCAGGTAACTAGCCCTATTGGAGGACCTCTGATCTAGAGCCTTGACACATTTTTTTAAAAGTCCTGGGGTCCTTTTTTCAAACTCAGTCTTATGTAGATAGAATTGGAGCTGCTCTGCTTGGAGCAGGAAGTAGGAGTGGAGAGTCCCATAAAGCAGCCTGGCTAGCTCTTGACCACAGCCCTTCCTCTTCCTCCTACAGCACAGTTAAACTACATTTCCCAGCCTCCTTTGCAGGTAGGTGTAGTCGTGTGACTGAGATCCATCCAATGAGTGTAGGTGGACAATGGAGGAGGGGACATTTCCAGGCCTGGCTCCTAAAACCCTGCCACATCTGTAGGCTAAATTCTGGAGATGCAGAGGCTAAGAGGTGAGCTGAGCCAAAAGCTGGAAGGAACTGGGGTCCCCAGACAACCTTGTGGAAGGCTCCCTGACAGTCAGCAACCCCCCTTCGGGATTTCACATAGTCAGAAATAAATGTCTGTTGTATGAAGTCCTAGATCTTTGGGGGTCGGTTTGTTACAGCAGCTGACATTACCCTTGCCCGTCCCTGCCGGTCCTCGGTGAAGCCGGTGTACAGGACCATGGAGGCACAGGGAAGGACAGCTACAGGCAGTCCCAAGCCCTGGGCTTTGAATCTCCACTCCCTCATACAAGGAGGGAGAGAGGACCCTACCTCCCTCTGCTTCTGTATGGATTTAATGAGATAATATATTTGGAAAGCTCTCCGGGTGCAGTGAAAGGCATTTCAGATGTGAGTTATATTTAGTTATTGATACTGCGTTTCTGCATGTGTTTCTTTCACTACCTCCGCAGCCAAGCCT
Source organism: Helogale parvula (assembly GCA_004023845.1). NCBI lineage: Eukaryota > Metazoa > Chordata > Mammalia > Carnivora > Herpestidae > Helogale > Helogale parvula. Next base: position 458,741 of record PJEM01000129.1, on the reverse strand, counting down.
CTCTCCAGTGGCTACTCCACAGAAACTAGAGAAGCATTAATGCAGTAAATCTCAAAACTCAGCCCCTCACTCCCTTCTCCAGGCAGGCCCGGGCTGCAGTCCCCAGAGCAGCTGACCCTGAGCATAATGCAAATATTGCGTTCCATCAGGCTATTTTAAGACAGGCAAGGAATAAGACTCCCGCTCTCCCCATAAGAAATGTACATCATTCCCTGTTCTTTAATTTCCTTTTGATTAAAAAAAATCAGCCTATCTGAAAAATATCTGCTATCTCTCCTCTAAGCTGAGAGAGATGGGGGGCGGGGGTGGGGAGCCAAATATGCTTTCTGGACCTTCAGAGTCACAGGGGCCATTTAGGGCTTTTTGCTGTGAGAGGTATGTGGATTCTTTGGTGAGTGATGAGGGCGTGGGAATCTGGTTTTAATAGGCTAACACTTAGAATTATCTTGCTTCTCCAGACTGGAGAAAGAGACAAGGTTATGTTCTTCTGAAATGTGTGATGGAGGTCCTCGCCTCCGAATTAGCTGATCCCCATCTGATGGCCAAAGGAGAGAGAAGAGGGGGCAGTTTGTGCCTTTCTCCTGACCCTCAAACCTTGACCCAGACTCCTTTGCCTTCGCTGACTTACCCTCTTTGACTCAACCCATCTCCAATGTATTCACACACCCATTCTTAGATCAGCACCTAGTAGGGCGGACAGTTCCCATTCTGCAGGCATTTCTAGAGCCCCTACTGTGTGCTGGGCATGGTGCACAGCCCAGAGGGTCAAGTCCCGTTTGCAGCTCTCAACCACAGCAGGCTTTCTAATTGGGACCCAGTCTGCTGTCTCTCCTCCCCTCTGTCAGAGCAAAGCAGAGAAAGACTGGGCTCCGGAGTCAGAATTCCAAATCGGCGATTTCTCTCGGTGTCCAAAGGCTACCAGAGCAAATGACCACAAATGGGGCAGCCGAAGACAATAGAAATGTATCCTCTCATAATTCTGGAGGTCAGGAATCCAAAATCAAGGTATCTGTTGGAAGGGCTCCTTCTGGAGGCTGGAGTCTGTTCCATGCCTCTCTCCCAGCTTCTGGTGGCCCTCAGAAACCTCTGGTGTTCTTGGCTTGTAATCACATTACTCCCCTCTACTTCCACGGTCACGTCACCTTCCTCTCCTCTTGTCTCTGTGTCTGCCCCCCTTCTTTTAAGAATACCAGTCATTGGATTTAGGATCTACCCTAAATGTAGGGCGATTTCATCTTGTGATCCTTGGCTCCTTACATCTGCAAAGACACTATTTCCAAATAAGGTCACATGATGAGTTTCTAGGTGGACATGATTTTGGGGGGGGGGAGGGGGACACTATTAAACCCACTGCAGTCTGCCCTCTGCCCACTGCCCAATTCACATCCATCCTACATGCAAGATATATTCGCCCCCCTCAACATCTGGAAGTGGAGGAATGGACTCTGAAAAGTGGAGGTGATTCTAAAACCCCCCACTATATGTCATTTGGACAATAAAATAAGGCATTAACAAGGTTAGCACAGGGCCTGGCTGACAAGGAGAGAAATGCAATGCTGAAGCGTAGTGGAAGTTATTTGTAATTGCTATAATGATGTACAACTGGATGGATTTTCCCAAGACACTGCTGCTTTTTTTTTTTTTTTATCCCTTTCTTCATTAAAAGCCAACAAGGATTTCCCCATCACCTGCAGAACAAAGCCTGAGCTTGTTGGATTTGTTAGTAAGGGCTTTGCAATCAGTCCTCCATCAAAAGTCCCCCCCTCCTCTCCCCTCTTGCCCTCAAGACTAACTGGCACCTGAATTCTCCCAGCTTTTTCTTTGTGTCCCGTCTACTCACTCCTACCAAACCCTCCCGCGTCCACTTAGTGGTGCCCCCCTGCAACAGTACTTCTTGCATTTAGGGAAATCTGCCCCCATTGGGCTCGCAGAGTCCATACAAGTGCTCATTTGGGTCCACTGACTCCGACTCATTGTTCTTTTCTTCCATGTATTCCTTTATCCGCTGCACCGTAGATCATCGCTTCTTGAAGGCAGGGACTGTGTTTCTGCACAAGGGAATTTGAGCCACGGAGGAAAAGGCCATGAGCTCTGGTATCACAGCTCTGCCCCTGAAGCACCGCAGTTTCTGAATCCATAAAATCGGCATAAGTCTGTCTCCTCGTTAAGATTCTTGGGGTACTAAGCAAGGCCACACCGTAAAGTACCTGGTACCAGTAGGCAGTTGCTAAGTCCCCTTCGGCAGCAGGATGTTACCCACTGCCGCTGGTACTTAATGGGTCCTGGGGGCTTTGTAAATGTTTGTGGGTGAGGGCCAGCACCAGAGAGGAGTGGACACAGTCTGGCATAAATCAGGGCATACCTTTTTAGCTGAAACAACTGATGTAGCGACCCTGGTTCCACGCGTGGTTATTTAATCCTCTTACCAAGGAAGGTTTGTCACCTGCCATGCCCAGTAGAGGCCCCGCCATGTTGTGGTAGTCAATCAAGGCAGCCCTGGGAAAAATCATCTTGGCCAGGATTCAATGAGGGGAGGGTCTCTCCTTCCCCCAACTTCACAACCTCCCCTCCATCCTGCAAGGTCATCTGCCGCCCCTCCCACCAAAGATCCTTTCTTGCCTTCATCCTGGGTGCGCCCTAGTGAAGTGCACTTGGATCTTGTCATCCGGGTTCCCCTGGGGCCAGGGAGCCAACCCGTGGCCATGGGGGAAATGTGTCGGAAAGCGGGTTACAGGAAGTGCTCCTAGAGAAATGGACGGGTGCTATTCCCACGTTGACCTGAACATTTGTGAATCGGATTCTATGTGTAAGGACCTCCCCAACCTTACCGCCTGGGGCACGGGGCAGGAAAGCTGAGACACATGACCAAGGAATGTAGCACCAACAAACAGAAACAAAGTAACAAGTCCTTCTGCGCCTCTGGGGCCCTATAACTGCACCAAGTGCCTTCCGGTGGAGGGCAAGGGAAGTACGATGCTCTGGCCAATTGTGCAACTTTCCAGCCTCCAGGTTCTGAGTTTGGAATGTGGGCGGGGTTACTTTTTAAAACAATCCCAGCCACCCGCCTGGATGGTGCCTGCTGGAGTCCTTCCTGGGAAACACTGAATTTTCACAGCAGCCCCCAGGAGACAGCCACATGCCGCCTTTGAGCCCATTAAGGTCAACTGCGGGAAGTTCAGGCCAAGGGAGGCCAGCGGGAGGGATGGCTGGGGGCAAGTGGTGCCTTAGCACCTTTCCGATGGCCATCTGTGGGGCAGCCTGGGCCCAGCCCTGCCCAGACTGGGACTGGCTCTGACTCCCAGCATCACATTGGTGGCCGGTGGTGTTTGCACAAAACGCCCCACACAGCAGACCTTACACCGTGCATGCAAGGGAAAATTATCATCCTGGATTTGAATAGCTCCCCTTTCTTGCACAGCTCTGAGGATGTGATTCACGAAATGTTTCGACCTGTTGTTGGTCCAAGGATATAGAAAATGCAAACGGTCGGGTTGCTCCCTCCTTGCAGCATAATCCGGGTAGTTAGAGGGTTGTGGTTAAGAGTTCCATCTCTGGAGAAGCATAAATCTGAGTTCGGATCCCATCCCTCCTCACAGAGCTGCCCCTAGCCCCCACAATGCCACTGTGGGAATTAGGAAAGGATGCTTGTCCCCCGGAAGGACGCTGCCGAGTCCAGCCTCCACATGCCCCCTATTTGACTATGACAAAGTCATTTATCCTCTGTGAACCTCAGTCTCTCCGTCTGGGATATGGGGATATAATAACAGAAGCCACCTTATTGGCTGGTTGTGAGGATTAAGTGAGCTAATAATATATGCCAAGCACACAGTGAGCACTTCATAAATGCTAGTGATAACTGTAGCATGATGATCATCATATCCTGCCTCCCTGTAGGGTGACCAACCAGCCCATGTAGTGGGCCTGAGAATTTTCACGGGACTCAGGACATTCAGTGTGAAGAAAACTGGGTCCCGGGCAAGGGCTCTACTTTCTGCTTTGGCATTTGGCCTCAGAGGTGGGTGTCTGGGCTGAGATGCCTGGGAAGGGTCTTGGGTGTATATTAACCCTCCTCCTTGGGGGAAATGGGTGCTCTCCAAGAGCAGGGACTCCATCTGTCTTGCTAGGTCCATCCCTCGTTAGACCTTCGCTACACCAAGCCCCAGGCCATGGGCTGGCGTGCACTCTCTTAGTGCCTGCTCTGTGCCTCAGTTTCCACCTGTGAAGAGGAGATGCTACGATCTGGCTTAGAGGGTGGTTGCACGGTTGGAGATCTGATAGACGTCAACTCCTGGCACAACTTCTAGTGGGAGCCCAGGAGATGATAGGGCGCCTGCCCCGGGCCAGGCCAGCGGCCTCCATTCTCTCGTCACTGTCTCGTCTGCTCCTCCCAAGAAGCTCGGGTGGCGAGCCCCATTATTAGCACCAGGTCCCAGACGGGGACGAGAGAGAGGCACTCTCCCTGCTGAGAGACTCCGAAGGAATCCGGTGGAAAAGTGTCTCTCAGTCCTGCCACACTCGGACCGGCGTTGCCCGGGCTTCCATTTGAGTGTGGCCTTGTCGTAGACAGAGTGTGATCACACCGTCTTTTCTGAAGCCATGACACAACCCGGCGACCAGGTGTAAACTCCAGCGTTTCCAATCAAGCTTGTCTTTCCCCAGCGGGGCCATCACGTCGATCGAGGCATTTCTGCATGTGGATATGTTCCAGAGGCACGCTCTGCCCCGGGGTTGCCCAGATGTAGGCCGAAAAGCTTGCCTGCTCTATGCCCGTAGATGGGGCCGCATCCCTGGGTGCAGTATCAGCGGCCTGGCCAGGCTCCTTGAACTCCCTCCCGGGAGGCCTACAACAACCCTGTGACCCTGTTATTCTCACCCCCTGTGGACACAAGGCTCCAGGAGGTGAAGTCAGTCACTGAAGGACACAGCAGAGTGGTAGAGTCAGGATCTGAACCTTCCTTGGGCTATAGCGTGAAGGTCTTGGATGAGGTCAGGGCCCATTTTGAAGGGTTTGAGGGTGCGTCTTCTTTTTTTCCATAGATTTCATTTTTTTGAATGATTTCAGATTTGCAGAAAAATTACGAAGATACAGAGAGTTCCCACCTACCCCACACCCGGTTTCCCCTACAATTTACACCTTACATGAGTACGGTACATTTGTCACAATGAGTGACCCAATATCGATACATTATTATTAACTAAAACCCATACTTTATTAGGCAGATTTCCTGAGCTTTCCTTAATGCCTTTTATGTTTATTTGTTTTTTATTATAACTTTAAAATTTTTTTTTAAGTTTATTTAATTTTGAGAGAGAGTGACAGAGCAGGAGTGGGGCAAGAGCAGAGAGAGAGACAGAATCGGAAGCAGGCTCCAGACTCTGAGCTGTCAGCACAGAGCCTGATGCGGGACTCAAACCCACGAACTGAGAGATCATAACCTGAGCCGAAGTTGGCCACTTAACCGCCTGAGCCACCCAGGTGCCCTAAATCTTTATTTTTATTTTTATTTTTTGGTCCCAACATCCCATCCAGGAAACCACATTATATTTTTGTCATTATGTCTCCTTAGCCTTCTCTGGTCTGTGGAAGTTTCTCAGACTTTCCCTCAGTTTGATGTCCTTGGTGGTGTTGAGATTTTGTAGGATGCCCTCCTGTTGGAATGTGTCTAATGGTTTTCTCATGATCAGCCCGGGGTCATAGGTGGGGAGGAGGACCACCGAAGTCAAGCATCACTCTTACTGCATCACATGAGGGGTATCTACCTTCCACTTGACCTACTCTGTTGGTGCTGACCCTCATCACCTGGCTCAGGTCCTGTTAGTCAGGTTTCGCCATTGAAAAGGGACTGTTTTTTCTGGGAGTTATCTTTTTTTTTTTTTTAACTTTTTTAATGTTTGTTTATTTTTGAGAGACAGAGAGAGAGCATGCGCGAACACAGGTTGGGGAGGGGCAGTGAGAGAGGGAGACACAGAATCCCAAGCAGGCTCTGGGCTCTGAGCTGTCAGCACAGAGCCTGATGCAGGGCTCAAACCCATGAACTATGAGATCATGACTTGAGCTGAAGTCGGATGCTCAACTGACTGAGCCCCGCAGGTGCCCCTCTGGGGGTTATCTTTTTATCACTTACTATTAGCAGTCTTTCTAGGTAGGGAATCTTTCTCTGTTTGCACCATATGAAATCCTACACCGAATCACAGCTGACAAGGGCCAGCTGCATGGGCAGGTGACAGGTGATCACACAAGACCTGCACTTGGGATTAATGCTCTGCTGTCACCATCTTAGAATTGTTAATAGTCTCATTTCAGATTAGTCTCGCAAGGGGAGGTTGAAAGGACAACACGACATGGACGGGGTGCTTGGGGCCTTGACCTTGGGAGCGCGTCCTGTGGCCTCCCCATCTCCCCGGGATGGATTCTCTGCCTGGTCCCCAGCCCTGCCCAGTGACTGCTGCCACCCCTCTGTCCCCGGCAGGGGCCTGCAGGTGGTGCAAGGAGAGTTAGGGTGGGCGTGCATGTCCTATAGCATCTCAGGGTCGGGACCTAGTGGGGGCCATCAGTGTCCTAGGCTGGCAGCGTCATGATGCCGTCAGTGGGCAAGTGAGAGGGGGCGAGCCTCTTGTCGCCCCCCCAACCCCAGTGACAGGTGCACTCCTGCACGGAGGTTGCAGTTTCCCTGGGGTCACTTGTCCACCGTGGATCAGGGGCGTGGGCCAGCGAGAGAGGAATTTCCCTGCCTCCGCCCAGGGCACCCAGGCTGGTCCTGTAACTGGCAGCCAGTAGGCCATGCGTGCGATGCCCAGTCACAGCAGGGCCCGTGAGGACCTGCACTTGCCCCCCAAGCATCCCGATGCCTGAGCGGGCACAACACTCAGTAGCAAATAAAAACAGGACAATCTAGAAAGAGAGGCCACAGAGGAAAGGAAAAAGCTTTTTACATCTTAAGTACTTTTAACAGCCCGGTTTCTCTCTTTTGAACAAGGGCCCACCTTTTCATTTTGCGCCAGGCACCAAAGTTTGAACGCCAGTCCTTCGCCCATGGCTACACCCCCAGCGTCTCTGGGGAAACTCCCGTCTTGGGGGCTGGAAAGGGAAAGACTGGGAGAGGCGTGCTGGCTCTGACTTGAGGCCGTCCGTGGGCCTGGGCGGTGCAGCCTTTCTAGGCCATTGTCAAGCAATGGAAACCTGGGGAAACTGAGGCACGGTGAGGAAGAATGACTGAACGTACTCTGCACACAGGCTTGCAAGCCAGGATTGGCCTACGGGTTTCTTTCAGCTCAACGCAGAGTTGGCTGTCGGCGGTGGAAACCTTAGACGACAGCGTGACACAGAGAGAGCGCGGCGAGGAGTCAGACAGAGCTGGGGGTCATGGCCAGCTAGCCCACGTCAGGCCAGTGCTCTTTCCTTTCTGAACCTTGATGTGCTCCTCTATTTAATGGGTGTAAACACGAGGTCCCTAGACCCGTCAAGGGATGTGAACACCCAGAGGACACAAACCACATTTGTTTAAGTCCCTCTGGGTCCTGGGTGGGGTAGATCCTGGCTTACTAAGAACCTTGAACAGGGAGGGAGCTGACGATCCTGCTCCGTCACCTGGAGCGGGGCTCCTCTGTTTCAACTCCATAAACTGTGAAGGCGACAAAGCCCGTTCTGTATTTTGCGAGAGATACAGTTTACAAATGATCTCATTACCCCCGCAGCCATGAGCAGAGTTATGTCGGGCCTGTCTAACAAGTGGCAGTAAAACATTTTATAGGCCCCTCTGCCCCCCCTCCTTCCCCCACCGTGTAATTTGCTCTGTTTGGGGTTGGACTTGGTGTTTTCCCTCTTTCCCTTCTCTTTCTCCTTGCACTTTCTCTCATGTTAATTATATTAGTTGCCATGGAAACAGTGATGTCATTGGCACGGGAGCGCTCAATGACATCCAAAAGCACAATTTATAGCATGGCTTGAAATGTATTCCATGGCTCGCAGCCTTGAGGGGGGTTACACGGCGATTATACGGCGGGCACCATCTGGGTAGGAGGGTGGGAAGTGGTGAAGTAGGTGGGCTGTGGGATGCTTCCCGAAACTCCAGATATTGGGGCACCTTTCCATTCGGACACCGTGGAGGACACCTCGGGTACCTGAAGACCCGTCTCTTCTTGGCTTTTACCAACACTCGCTGCCTAACAGCACCACGCCCCGCGTTTGTCCCCATTTTAGGATTTCAGAACCCTGCATGGGGCGGTCTCAACAGTGTTTAACACAAGGAGTGTGTGTGTGTGTGTGTGTGTGTGTGTGTGTGTGTGTGTGTGTGTGTGCGCGCGCGCGCTCGCACATGTGCTCGAAGCATCAACCCGTGCTGTTAGTATGAAAATGTGATCTGCGGCGTGTAGCGCACGTTAGTTCAAGACAGGGCTTGCCTACACATGCACACACTTATTTGTCCATCTGTACTTCATTCTAGAAGGTGCAGTGGCATCCGAGTTACTGAGTTTTGCGCCAGAGCCCTCATCCTCCACAGCTCACCTTTTGAGCTGCAGGGATGCGGCGGGGAGCAGGGTGGTGCACTTCGTGGTGGAAGTTGGGGCCCCAGGTGTGGGCCTGGCGAGCTCGCCCCCGTGCCAGGCCTTCCGTTGTTCAGTGGGAGGCCTCCGTGTCTCGATCTGACACCGAGCAGATAGGCCCCGAGGCAAGAGCCGCTCCGCAGCCCCCTCTTCCTCCCTGGGGGCCCGTAGATGTGTTTTCAGTTCCTGTGCTAAGTATCGCCTTGAGTTTGCCGGGGGAGCGCGGCAAACAGCGCTCAGAGCTGAGGGGGGCCTCCAGGTGCTCCTCATCAAGTCTGGAGCCCTTGAGTCTGCGATCAGAAGCCTGAAGGGCTCTCTAGAAGGCCCACTTGGAAGAGCAGGCTAGGAGGCACTGCAGGGCAGAGGCCACCGGTTTGGGAGTCACTGGTATGACAGAAAGGGACAGAAAGCTCACTCCCTACAGCGTCAATGCCACAGGCAAATTATCACCCTCAGAAGTAGAGTTCAAGGTGGAAACTTAAGGCATCACCTGCCCTAGGGCCACAAATAGTGACATCTGGCCTTTCGATGCACCTCTCAGTCCTGCCTGTCTCTGTTTCGATTCCCCCTCTTGGTGCCCGCAAGACCGTGGGGAGCCCTAGCTTCGGCTTCAAGTCCACTCTGTTCCAAAAAATATCACTGGACCACGTCCACACCACGTGCCTGTCAGCGAGCCAATAACGGTGGGGGGCGTGGCTCCCTCTGATTGGCCGGACCTGGGGTACGTGGTCTCACCCCGAGCCAGCGAGCAAGCGAGAGTGGCTGCAGCAAGCGGGCTGGGCGCATGCGAGCGGAATTGCAGCTGGGCTAGTGGAGCCCGGGGCGGTCCCTGAGCTCCCTCTGTCCCCTTGGTGGGCGTCCTCAACAAGGTACTTGCCCGGCTCACATCAGAGCCTCCAAGGGTCACTAGGTCACTCAACCTTGTCTGTCACGAGGACATAGAGATAAGTCAGCCATGGCCCTGCCCCACCCCACCCTCAGCCCCCAGCTAGCCCAGCGGTCATGGCCGGAACTGCTGAAAAGGCATCCGAGCCCCCTCTGGAGGAGCCCGAGTGAGCTCCCGGCCCTGAAGCAGTACCCATTGAATTGGAACGAGGTCCCAGGGAGATGAGGAGGAGGAGGGTGTCAAGTGGAGAAAGGGGGCCAGGTGGATGCAAGAAGAGAAAAAGGCCTGTGTAGAAGCAGATGCACGGAAGGGCACAACTTAGGGAAACTGAGCCCCCCACACAAGAGTAAGAAAAGCAGTAACAGATGCCCTGCTGGGGCCAAGGGGCCCTGCTTTATGCTGATCAGCTTCACCACCACCCTAGGAGACAGCTGCTAGGAAATCAGTCCCTGGTGCTTAGGGCTTCCCATATAAATATTTGCTACAATAATAGTAATAGGGAGCCATGGATGGTTTTAGCAAGGGAGAAAGTAAGATTGAGGGATTTGGCTAAAAGGAAAAAGAAGAAACATGGCTTAGCTTCACAGTGGTTCTCAACCAGGGCTGACTTATCCCCCAGGGGGACATTCGGCAATGTCTGCAGACATTTTTGGTTGTCACAATTTGGAGGGAGAGGTGCTGCAGGCATCTAGCGGGTAGAGGCCAGGGATGGTATTAAATATCCTGCTGGGAGCAGGACAGTCCTCACCCCCACCACACAAAGATCCAGCCCAGTGTCAATAGGTCTGAGGTGGAAAAATCTGGGTGTAGGTTAAATACAGGGGCTGATGCAGAACGCAGTGTGGGTTGTCAGAGGAGGCTGTGAATCGGACAGTGGCCCTGGGATGGCCAAAGTCCGGAAGAACTTCACCCTCCACCAAACAGGTGTCCTCCCTTCCTGACACGCTATGTGGTGGGGGGCCGGGGCACAGAGGTGCTGGCTGGGAGAAGCAGCCGTCACCCAAAGGTCTGCAGGCCCTGGCGGACGGCGAGCCACAGTGACGCTTGCTCCAGCTGCGTGTACATCTGAATCATAGACCCAGTGTGTCCCTCAAGTGGGTGCACCTGTCCTGTATCTATGCGCCACTTGCCACTTGGAGGCCCCCCAGCCCGGAAATGTGAATGCCTCGTCACTCAACTCGCAGATCGCAAAGCCCAGTCCTGTGAGTCAGAAGTGTTGATTTGTTTCAGTAACACAGGCATGGGGGGGGGGGGCCGCGTAGGAAGAGAGGAAAGTGAGCAAGAGAGATAGTGAATCAAAATCTGTGAAGCCGACAGAGACAGAGACTGGGAGACGCAGACACACTCAGCAGGAGAACCACCGAGAAAGAACAGTGCAGAGAAGCTAATGCTAAGAGACTGAGCCTGAGGTGGAAGGACACAAACTGAGAGCAGGGAAGAAACACAGAGACAGAAAACCAGACCGAAGGAGAGCCAGATGGATTGTGATTAGCAAAATAATAATAATAAAGATTGAGAAAGAGCAAAAGAAAGATTGAGTAGAAGACAGGACGGAGAGAGTGAGCAACAGAAATACTTCCTCCCAAACCCTCTGGTCTGGAGCCCAGAAACTCTCCAAGGCTTTGCCATATTTTAGCCACGAACCCGAAATCGGGGCGGCTTTCTCACTGCAGGTCCCGGACGACAAGCCTTGCTCGCATTATCGCTGGACATTTGCCAACAGGAAATTCCTGGGAGAAATCTTTCCACTCAGAGTCTTTTAAAACTTTTTACTTATTTGTTTTAATTTTCCCTTTTTTCAAGGACAAACGAAAAAGAGTGAGGCGCAAAGGGGGAGGAAAGGAAAAACAAAAAAGACACGATCCACCTGGTAGAAGGAAAATGTATCTGGCCACAGCCCCGGCCAGGCCAGGAGAAACTTGGGATCCATTGTGTCCGCTGCGTCCATTCTTCCTCTGGAAGGATTTATGACCTCACAGTCCCGTGACATCACAATGCGTTGCCATGGCCCCTGCTTTATTATCATAAACAAAGAGCTGTTCCTTGGGACACTGGCCATGTGAGCAGGCGGGGGAGAAAGAAGGTTCTGTGTAATGTGTTTTCTTGGGAAGCAGCTTTCTTGGGAAGTCTGAAAAGCTGCGAAAATAGTTGTACACAGTTCCCTCCGTGGAGCCTCTGGACAAGGTTAGGACGGGACAGAGGAATGAGGTCAGCTCCGCGCTGAAGGACCCTCCGGCTCAGTGAGTTCCCGCCGCCAAAGGGCAGCCTCCCTGGGTTTGCCTCACTGCTCCAATAAAGGCTTTCATTCGTTCACCAAAAATGCATTGAGGGCCTACTATGTGCTAGGCACAGACGGAGCTGGTTTATATGCAGGTGAGACACAGGCCCAGGCCCTGCCTCTTGTGAAACCTGGCAGACAAATCATCAGGCGTGTGTAGACTTGTCGTTTGGGTTAACGGTGCTAAAGGAGGCAAATAGGAAATGAGATGAAAAGAATGGGAGGAGGAAGCTACTCAGGCCATCCAGGAGGGCCTCTCGGAGGAGGTGGTGGTTCAGACAGGACCTGTAGGAAGAGAACGGGTCAACGGTGAAGAGTGGGAGCAGGACCTGAGCACGGACAGCCACTCCAGGCTGTGACTGTCAAGATTTAGGTTCCCGCCAGGCGTGTCTTCCCACACATTTTGTAGTATTTCCTTCTGGACCACTGACTTTGCTGGCAGGCTTGTAAAGAGGAGTCATTTTTGCTGAGTCCGAGTGAGTAAGGCTTCTGAACCCTGATCACAGCAGTGCCAGCAAGCCTCCCCGGGAGCTCAGCCCGGTGTTTGGTGAAAACAGGAGCAGAAACCCCCTTTGGACCCAAGGCCACTCTCCCTGAGTCAGTTGTGCAGGGAACAGGTGATGCTCATAAGCCACAGGAAAGAGAGCAGGAAGGGGAGAGGGAGGGAGGAGGGCGGGGAGCCCGTGGGACAGATGTGGGCACTGCCGGCTGGCCAGGAGACCAGATGGACAGGCAAGGAAGCCGTCCCCACCCCTCCCCCAGGAGGTGGACCTTGAAGGGGCTGGGACTCAACGTAAGACGGAACGAGAGCCTCTAGGTCATCAGCGCAAGCATGGACACAGAGGCTCGGAGGTAGCGCAGGAAGCTAGGCACAGAGTTCAGCACCTCAGATACAGAGTGGCCTTGGGGGGTCTTAGTTCGCGTCTCTGTAAAACAAGAAGAATGCGTCTAAGCATGTAGCACACCTCAGGACAGCGGCTCTTTCTACCCCTACCTTCCCGAGGACACATTTCTGAAACCCTTCCATGTTTCCAACTTCACGTACATCCAGCTTGTTTAGGACTCAGGGAAGTCCTAAATGGTAGGTGAACCTGTCCCCATTGTGCAGATCAGGAAACTGAGGCCAGGAGAGGTTGAGTAACACGCCCAAGGTCCCAGGGTCGGATCCCGACCCCACCCTGCCTGACTTCAAACAAAGCCCATGTCCTCAACCACCGAAGCTTGGCCTGCCGAGAGGCACAGCTACAGTGGGGGTGAGAGGGTAGGGGTGGGGCATGGCAGAGGGGACAGGGGAGGGCTGACCCTGTGACACAGAGCTAGGAAGGCGAGACGTCTGCAGAGCTGTGAGAGCCGGCCAGCAAGAGGGAAGGCATACCCGAGACCCCCCAGGGCAGCAGGGAGGGGAGGACGTGGAAGAGAAGAGAGGACCCTCTCTCTATGCTGGCGACACTTCCAGACGCAGGAATCCGGTTTTTATGTAGGACACACACTTTAGACTTCTCCAGAGCAGGGGGAGCAGGTCTCAGTTCGCTACTAACTCAGCTGGGACCAGTGTTGATAGGAGCATCATCTGTGTGCGACCTCAGGGGACAGGGGTGGACCGTTAGACTGTGCATCTGGACTTTAGAGAAATGTCACATGTAATGGCTGCCTGGCCCTGGGCTAAGTACTTTACTGACCTTGCTTCATTTAATTCACCCATCTTGTCCTGGCTGTGTGCCCCTAGAAATAGAGTGCCTCTGGGCCTTGCTTTTTTGTTTGTTTTGTTTTTGTTTTTGTTTTTTTACAAGAAACGAGAGGATTGATCTTAATCAGGGGTTGGTAAACTTTTTTCTGTGAAAAAGTGAGATCGGAAATATTTTAGGCTTTGTGGGTCACATCATCTTTGTCGTAACTGCTCACCTCTGCCACAGTAGCATAAAAGCAGCCAGAGACAATATGTAAATGACAGGTGAGCATGACTGTTCCAAAAAAACTTTATTTACAAAGACAGGTGGTGGCCCTTCATATCCACTGGGATGACGACAGTTGAAAAGTCAAATCGGGGCACCTGGGTGGCTCAGTGGGTTGGGCGTCCAACATCAGCTCAGGTCATGCTCTTGCGGTTCACAGATTCAAGCCCCCCGACAGGCTCTGTGCTGACAGCTCAGAGCCCAGAGCCTGCTTCGGATTCTGTGTCTCCCTCTCTCTCTGCCCTCCCCCACTCATCCTCTGCCTCTCTCTTTCTCTCAAAAATAAATAAACATTAAAAAAATAACAATTGGAAAGTCAAATAATAACAAGTGTTGATGAAGATATGGAGAAACCAGAATTTCCATCCACCGCTAACAGGAATGCCAACTCAAATGGCGCTTTGGAAAACAGTCTAGGAGGTCCCCAAAGGGTTAAACAGACTTGAAGACACAGGCCCCCACAAAAGCTTGTTTGCAAATGGTCACAGCAGTATTATTCATACTAGCCAAACAGTGGAAACACCCCACATGTCCGTCCATCCATCCATCCAATAGGTGGATAGACAAAACGAGGCCTGTCCCCACAGTGGGGTGTTCTCCAGCCACAGGACGAGTGCCGTATTGATGCCTGCTATCATGTGTGGCTGAACTTCGAAGACATCACGCCAAGTGAAAGAAGCCAGACACACAAATATCACAGATTATACGGCTCCGTTTATTTACTGTGTCCAGAATGAGCAAATCTGTAGAGACCGAAGTGGGGAGATTCAAGAGATGGCGTATGGGGTGTCCATAACTGAAGAATACGGGGTTTCTGAAATGACAAACATGTTCTAGAACTGATGGTGGTGACAGTTGCACAGATCTGTGATTGTACGAAAAGCCATTGAAATGTACACTTTAAATGAATGAATCCCAGGGCATATGAATCATACATTGATAAAGCTTATTTTAGAAATTAGTTTACTGATAGAGAAAAAAAAAAGCTGGGGTGGATGGAAGTATTTGAACAATTGGTTTTTGGTGCCAGTTACATGACTATATTCACAAAAGCATATCGAATTTTACACTTAGAATGGGTGAACAAATTTATGTAACTTCTATCTCCCTAAAGTTCTTAAAGAGGAGGGGAAAATAGAGGCTGGGGATTCGATCTGACCCACAAGCTGACTGCGTGTCTGATGGTGATCAAATCATGACTGTTTAGAGACCGAGTAGGTGGTAATCCACTCAGGCTGATTTAGGCAAAATGAGGAATTTTCTGAGGCATAGAAAAGTCTTAAGGATATGTGGGCTTCAGGCACTGTTGGATCTAGGCCTGCAAATATTACCAGAACTCCATCTGGCTTCTATTCTCAGTTTCCACGAAATGGCTGCCAGCGGCTCTTATCCCGTTTTCCCAGGTTCGCACCCCGCAGAAAAGAAGAAGTAGCCTTTTCCAAAAATCCCTGTTCCAGTGGCTCTGACTGGGGCCACATGCCCCGTGATCAGAGGAATGCAGTGTTCTGGTTGGCCGGGCCGTGTCACGTGGGACTCCTGGACCTGAGGATGCATTTAGTATCATCCAAAGCCCAGAGCCTGTCCAAGGGGTGCTAGGGAGAGGTGGTTCCCCGGAGAATTGGGGCACACACAAGGGGGACCCCACAAAGGAATTCAAGAAGCATTTCTTACGCCGAATATTTTTGCGTAAGCAGTTCCAAACACCGAGGGAGTTAAATAAACATTGTTAGTCCCGTTCTGTCACGGACAGATGGGAGCCCCCAAGAGTGAAGACGGCCGCAGGTCACTGGCAAGGCAAACCCCGCCCCCCAGCCCTGTTTCACCTTTGCTCTGAGCATGAAGTTTAACTACCTGCACGTCAAGACAGAGGGGTCATTTATTCAACAGCCGGCTGTTGCAGGCAGCCACACACCCCGCGTCTGTAAAATTCTCCTGGATCAGGAAATTGAAGGGCCTGGAAATTAAGGGGCAGACAAAAAGGACGTGTCGCGGAGCGCAGGCTGCCTCCCCAGCTCTGAGGATGGCACCCACCGCTGAGAGGAGCCCGGCCTTTGGGGCAGCAGCGGAGCCTTGAAACATCTTCTGTGACGCCCGCTGAGCTGCTGTCTTCACCTCCCTGGAAGGGGAAGCGGGGTCAGATCAAGAGGAAATTAGAAATGGGGCGCCTGGGTGGCTCGGTCGGTTAAGGGTCAGACTCTTGGTTTCCGCCTAGCGGCTCTTGGGTTCGAGCTCCGCATCGGGTCCCACAGGGCCAGCACAGGGGATTCTCTCCCCCTCC
Organism: Helogale parvula; assembly: GCA_004023845.1. NCBI lineage: Eukaryota > Metazoa > Chordata > Mammalia > Carnivora > Herpestidae > Helogale > Helogale parvula. The sequence continues at coordinate 442,803 of PJEM01000129.1, read as the reverse complement.
CTCACTCTCTGCCCCTCCCCCACTCGCATGCGCACGCTCTCTCCAATAAATACACTTAAAAATAAAAGTTGTGAGCAGCTTGCTCAGCGTCAAATGAAAATGAGACCATTTCACTGACTTGTCGCTTCTGCCAAGGCTTGATGTGACCCTGACAACACTTCCGTACCTGCGTTATCTCCCATGTTCCCCCCACCCCGCTCTCCCACTCCATCCTACCTGGCTCTTCTGTTCCTTGCATGTAAAGTGCTCATTCCTGCCTCTCAGCTCCAAGAGGCTCAATGAGTGTTTATTTATTGTGCAGAAACAATCAGAGGACAAGTGGGGACACGGTGCATGCTTGTCCCAAACATGAAGGAAGGCCCAGGGCCGAAAGCTGGGGCCCCGGCTTAGGATGGTGTCCAGTCGGTCCAGTAACAGCATGGCTTGATTTCCTTCCTTCTTGTTTCTTCCGATGGTCGGTTGGTTCTGAGCCCATGTCTCCTCGCTCTTCCATATCTTCCTCCGAGGCCCGGTCGGTCCTGCCCCCCTCCAGCCAGGATGGGCATGTAGGGTCCTCACACTTCCCTTCAGTCCTTCCGCAAGCCCTGCCAGCTCCTCCCTCCTCACCTCTGCAAACCAGACTCCCTCCCTCCCCTCCTGTCCTTGCCCTCCGCATCTGGACCGTGTCCCTGCCATCCTGCCACCCCTGCTGTTGGGTCCGTGCCACTCCACACCCAAGCGCCGTTCTTGCATTGCCTCTGGGCACCTTGTCCAGCTCCCTGTGTCCAGGCTGATCCTTTGGCCTCAACACCCTTCCCTGTTTCTCCGACTGTCTCCTGCCATCTATCTCTCCCTTCGATGTCGGCTCAGCAGCACCGCTTTCCAGAAGATTCCCTGCCCCCACTGCAGGGTGGGGTTAGGAGTCTGTTCTGGCTCTCCACCTACAGCGGGCTAGAGCAGCCCTGCCCGCACCGGAGGGAATGGCCTGCCCCCGTGTCTCCTCTTGTCCCCAGATGTGAACAGCTTGAGATCAGAAGTGATGTCATTTGTCTTTGCTTTCGCTGTACCGACGACTGTCTGGCACACAGTAGGTGCTCATTAGATGCCCTATTGAAGGAATGCAAGAATGCCGTGCAAGTATGCACGCGGGTGCTGTGGGGGAGGGGCTGTGTCCTGTGTCACCAGGGCCTGAAAGAGCCTGGCTTGCGGTGAGCTCTCAATAAATGTTTTGGGAGTGAATGAATGAACAGATGAATGAATAAATGATTCCCGGGAGGCACAGGGAAGGTTGCCTCCTCTATGAAGGGGGACCAGCTCTCCCAGTTTGCCCAGGATGCGGGGCTTCCAGTGCGTCACCTGGGCACGTCCCAGGCAAATCGGGAAGAGTCGGTCACCCTACCCGCCGCCTTCATGGCCCCTGGGGACCTGCTCCAATCCTGGCCTCTTGTTATTAGCGCATATTTTACGGCTTCCTAATCATTGCACACATTTGCGTCCAGCCTCCCAAGTCTGCTAGACGGTGGACACCATCTTTCTTTACGGCCCAGGGTAACCGTTCAGGGCTAGACAAAAGCGGGCAGAGAAAGGTCTTCATCTTTATCTTTGTCACCATTTGTGAAGACCTGTCTAAGCTCTTCACCGCCATTATTTTCCCGAGTCCTTCCAATGGCCACGGGAGATAGGTATTTTCTTTCTCATTTTATAGACGAGGCTCTCAGAGCCCAGAAGTCCAGACCAACCCCAACCTGGGTCACGGGCACACCTAAGAAGCCACAGGATTTGAGGTCATAGTCTATGTGTGAGGAGAGGCAGCCCCTGTCCAGCAGCCCCCACCCCCACCCCACAGCCCTGTCTTCCTGCTGCTGGTGGAGGACCTGAGTTGTGGAGAGGAGACAAGAAACATGACAGAGCTGCGGTCCCGCTCGGAGCTTGGAGGGCCTGGAGCCCTCTCCTATTTCTAGCTGTCCTGCCATGGTCCCAGCAGACCCAGGAGCGGGCAGAATGGGGTCCCCAAGGCCAGGGGCTTGCAGTTGACTCCTAGGGCCCCATCACAGATGACCGCAAGCTGGCCTGCTGAAAACTCCCAAAACTCTTCTCTCACGGTCCTCGAGTCCAGATGTCCAGAATCAAGGTGCTGGCCCGGTCGGTTCCTTCCAGAGGTTTTCAGGAGACGTCTCCTCCACGCCTCTTTCGTAGCTTCTGGTGGCTCCAGACCATCCTTAGGTCCCTGGGCTTTAGCTGCCTCACTGCCATTCCTGCATCTGGGGGCGCACGGCTCGCCTCTTTCCATCTCTGCATCTTCCTTTCTTATCAGACACGGGTGCTGGATTGAGCGCCCAGCCTAAAGTCAGGATGCCAGTATCTCAGTAGCTTTAGCTGGTTACATCTGCCCCTTTCCAAATAAGGTGCCATTTGGAGGTTTCGGGGGCTGAGGGGCCATGAACCCGGGACCCGTGTACAATCCTATCCCTCCTGGCCCCTTCCCCCACCTCAGGGCCCCTCAGACCCTCCCAGGCATCGTGACAGGCCGTGTGCAGGGAGACCGTAGTTGCAGGGTCCTAGTGTGAAAAGAAAGAAAGTGCTGACTTAAAAACTGAAGCCCTGACAGATGTAGCACTTCTTACTCTGCGATGGGCCTGTTGGCACTTGTCAGATCCCAGCATGTTTGCTAACTTGCATTTTCATCAAAGGGACTAGCGGCTCCCCTCCCGTGGTGGCCCCTCTTGGCTTCCACTTCCTCAGCTTGGTGGTCCTGCCTGCGCTCGGCCCCTCCACCCCTGCCTTTTGGCCCCTCCCTTTCTTATCACTGTCCTCCCCACTCCACTTTCTCCCCCTCCGGGGTGGGTCGGGGTCCTCAACCCTAGTCTCTCCCCCAGGGCTCCCACAGTGGCCCTCTGACCCCGCCTCCCCTCTGCTCATCCAGTTCAGAGAACTAAATGTCTGTGAGGCCATCCATGGAAGGGACTGTGCTAGGAGGGAACAGACAGAGCCGGTTGCTCTGTCCTCTGTCTCTTTTCCCTCCCTCCCCTCCTCCCTCCTGGCACCTTCTCTCCCATCTTGCAGGCCAGTCCAACCAACTGTTCCCTGCTTGGTCCCAGCCACTGGATTCGGTGCTGGGGACACAGATAGGAGTGAGACAAGGTCGCTTTGCTGCCTCAGGTTCCGTGTGTGCCCTCTTTCTTTCCTTCTTCTTCCTCTGTCACCCCTCCCATACCGCGCCCCCCCCTCCCCCCGCGGCCGTCCACTTCCTGCTGTGCCCAGCCTCAGCCCTGGCCTCCTGCCTCCCACGGCCCTGCTGCCTTCCTCGCCACTGGGGCCGCGTCGGCCAGGTTGCAGCCCGGCACGACTGATGCGTGTGGACGGACAGACGATCCAGAAGGCCCTTGCCCCGCCGGCCGCTGGCCCAGAACTGCTGATCGGCCTGATGAATCTGACTGTACAGGAACGGTTCTGAAAGGCCGCGCAGCCCTGCGGGTGGCCGGGAAAGGCTGATGCGGGTGGACACATGATCAGGAGCAGAAGGGAAAGTTCTCTGGCTCGGCTCTGAGCTGGGCTGCCTGATTGGATTGGACGTGCGGGGTCACTGGTTGGCTGGATGCCGGGGGTGCCGAGGCAAAATCGAAGGCAGGCGATGCCCAGGTGCTGGAAACCCTGGTAGGAGGGAAAGCCAGGAGTGGGGGCAGGGCTGGGCTGGAGGTTTGCGGGACAATCCGTCCCAGGCCTGCTTTTCCGAATCAAGAGGAAGGCAGCTCTGGGTTCAAACTCTGGCTCTGGTCGCTGTGGTTGACCTTGCCCCTCCCCCATTCTCAGTATCCGTTCTCCCCAAATGACGCCTCCAGGCATGGGACCCCCAGCCCCGTGCCCAGGATCGATTCGCTGGGGGCCACGTGGTCCAGTGACAGCCAAGGATGCGTAGGAAGGGGTGCCGGGGCTCCTGGGAAGCTCTCCTCACAGCTGAGGGGAGGCCGGAGGGTCACTGCTGTGCCTGAAGGTGGCACTGGGAACCCTGATGGGGGCGGAGTCGGCCCCAAGGAGGTCAGACCAGAGATGGGAGCGAGTTAGCCACGGGCCTCCTTCCTTAGGCCTCTCACCATGTGAGATGATGGCTTTTCTTTTAAAAAATTGTTTTTAAGTTTATTTTTATTTATTTTGAGAGGCAGAGAGAGAGCAAGCAGAGAGAGGGGGGAGATAGAGAATCCCAGGTGGGCTCTGTGCTGACAGCACATTGCGGAGCTCAAACCCATGAGCCAAGAGATCCTGCCCAGAGCTGAAGTCAAGAGTTGGACGCTTAACCGGTTGAGCCACCCAGGCACCCGAAAATGATGTTTCTTATTGTTTAAGGCCGTTGGAACCCATCTAAGTAGTGCTATAACTGCACCCTAAAGCATCCTAAATAGCAGGCCTGCCCAGTACCCCATTTCTCCGAGCTTCCTTAGAGGTCCCCATGCCTATGCCCTGGGATCGCCATGGGGACTCATGAAATGACACATTTTCCAGTGCCTGGCACATAGGAAGCACTCCGTAAACACTGCGTCTTACTTACATATCATTACAATATACGTAATACATTACTTACAGTCAGTTATATGTGAGAGTCATTCACTAAGGACCAAATATTTCTGGTTCTCTCTACTTCCAAGCATAATATGATTATAGTTCCTGGTCCCTTGGGGGGTGGGGAAAACCATGTGACTATTCACACGGGCTGACCCCATTTCTACCACCTCCCAGTACCTGGGTGGCCCCTCATTTTGCCCATGTGATCCTCTGCCAGCTCTCAGAGGGCTGGTGAAATACAGCCTCCCTCGGTGACACTCAGGGGCGTCCTTGGCAAAGCCGCCTGGGCTCCAAGTGACCAGACTCTCTCTCACGTCACACATGGTCATTCCCTCCCCGGCACCCACACGCCACCCGGAGGGGACAGCTCGTGACACCAAAATCATCCCCCGGCCCCTTTAGGACTGGTGCAACCTGGAGCCGCTCTTTCTACCCAGCGATTCCACTGGCATGAATTCTTCCGGGGAGGGGATGTAGATAACTCCGGCTCGCTTGCTGTCACAGGGCTTTCCTGCAAATCCGAAAGACGCAGTTCTGTGTTTGAGCCCCAGTGGCAGACCAAGGCGTACCTTGGCCATGCATGAGAAGGAAAGAAATAAAAAAAACTTATTAATGAGGATGTGGAGGAATCGGAACCCTCGGGCATTGCTTGTGGGGATGTCAAATGTGCAGCCGGTGTGGAAAACAGGAGAAAGTTCAATATAGAATTGCCCTCTGACCCAGTGATCTGGTTTCCCAGTGTTTCTACCCAAGGGAGATGAAAACATGTCCACACAAAAGCCTGGACACAAATATTCATAGAATATTTAATTTTTTAATGTGTTTTATTTATTTTTGAGAGACAGAGAGAGACAGCACGAGCAGGGGAGGGTCAGAGAGAGAGGGAGGTACAGAATCTGAAGCAGGCTCCAGGCTCTGAGCTCTCAGCACAGAGCCCAATGCGGGGCTCGAACCCATTAACTGTGAGATCATGACCTGAACCGAAGCTGGATGCTTAACCGACTGAGCCACCCAGGCGCTGCCCCCCCCCCATAGCCTTATTTATAAAAGCCCAAAAGTAGAAACAACCCAATGTCCATCAATGGAGAAATTGGGAGATGACACGTGGCACATCCGGATATGGAATAGAATGTGGCGGTAAAAAGGAACTAAGTATTGATACATGTTGCCTTGTGAATGAACCTGAGCAGCAAGAAACCAGTCCCCAGGGGTCAGATATGTACGACCCCACTTATGTGTCATGTCCAGAATAGGTGAATCATAGAGACAGAAAGCAGATTAGTGGCTCAGGGGCTGGCTGGGAAGAGGACGGACATGGCCAGGGTGACAGGGGGAGTTGATAAATGAGAAACCAGGGCTCTCTTTTGAGGTGAACAAAATATTTTAGAAATAGAGAGAGGTGGTCGTTGCCCAAGATTAGGAGTGTACTAATGTCACTGCATTGTACACTGTAACACAGTTGATTTAAAAAAATTTTTTTAAGGTTTATTTATTTTTGAGAGATAGAGACAGAGCATGAGGAGGGGAAGGACAGAGAGAGAGGGAGACACAGAATCCGAAGCAGGCTCCAGGCTCTGAGCTGTCAGCACGAGTGTGATGTGGGGCTTGAACCCATGAACTGTGAGATCATGACCTGAGCCGAAGCTGGACGCTTAACCGACTAAGCCACCCAGGTGTCCCAACACAGTTAACTTTTATGTTATGTGATTTTTCACCTTGATTTTTAAAATATCGGTAAGCAGAAATGTTTATGAAGGAGGGGAGGGCAGGCAGGGGAGAGGAGTGACGTCCAACTTCAGTCCCAGAAATTCCCAAGCCCACCTGCCTGGCCCTGGACCCCTCTCTGTAGTATCAGTCAAGGGCAGAGTCTGGTACATAGTACGAGCTGTGCAAAATATTCATTCTCCCTGCCCCCCCCCCCCCCCCCCCCCCAACTCCCTATATGAAGGGGAAAAAGACTTCTTCTAATCATCGTAACTGCCGCACTTAAACCTTTGGACTGAATCATGTCTGCCCTTAGGGAGGGTCTTGTTTGCCTTTGTGCCCTGGCCACAAGCCTGCACTTTGGATTCTGCATTAACTCCAGGCTGGAGAAAACCCCGCCCGGGCTCCGGCTCCAACGGCTGTAATTACGCATTACGCCGGGTCTCCCGGCCCTGTGTACAGAGTCAGCATCATAATTAGCTGTTTATTAGGGTCTTTCAGGCCCGGCTGGGATTCCCCCAGACGCCACGAGCTGCAGTGTCTCCGGACTACATCTCTCTGTCCCCAACTTTCTGGAAGGACTTGATTTGGGGGTCCACCAGCCAGAGTTCCTACGCACTTCTGGAGAGCCTCCTTCCCCAGCAGAGGTCCTTGAGGCTCCGTGGGCCGGAAGCTGTTCTTGGGGTGTTGAAGGGAAGTAGGGGCAGGGCTCTGGCCACCTCTGTCCCTCCTGGCGGAACTGTGAGCACCTTCTTGCTACCTGCTGGCCATGGACCGGGAGGGAGGGAGAGAGAACGGAGCCACCCCTTAGATCTCCAGGAGCTCACGGTCTGGGGAAGGAGGGAGAAAGAGAAGTCCGTGACTGCCTCCCTTAAGATTCTGAGCGAGCCCAGCCGTGGAATTTTCGGGCCCCCGTGAAAAATGAAAATGTAGGGCCCCTTATGAAAATCATTAAGCATTTCAAGACAGCGATAGCAGAGCATTAACAAGCAAGCATTGCCCTTCTGAGTGCCAGGCTCTGTGTAACTGCCCGGGTCGGACACCCATGAAGCTGGCTCCTGCTGGGAGCATTACTAACCGCAGACCTGAAAGGAGCACTCAGTGTATGCCTTTGGCATCAGCTCTCTGGGGTTAAGAACCCAGACTTCTGGGTCAGATTTCAGCCCCGCCTCCTAGTCTGTCTGTGATCTTGGGCAAATTATGCAGTCCCTGTGCCTCCACTTTCTTATCTGTAAAATGGGGGCAATACTAACAAATAGTGCAGACCTGTGTCTGCATGTAGTAACTTTCTGAAGCATTCCTTGTCAGTGCTCATTTGCATGGATGGATTCAGCTGCCCCACAGCAATGTAAGAGGTGGAGGCAGTTACTGTATCCATTTCTGGAAGGGAAACCAAGGGACACGGAGGTGGGGTAACTTACCGTCAGTCACTCGGAGACGAGCCTCAGATGTGAACTCTGATGGTCCAGTGCCTGGGCTTCCATCATGATGTCCTTGGGGAGGGGGAAGAACTGGGCAAGGAGGGCAGCGGGGGAGGCATTGAGAGCCTCTCGGGGACAGAGGAGGAAGAGCGCATGCTCTGCTGTGCGAGGCTCTGAGTGGGTGCCCAGTAAATGTGTGTGGAATCGAGGCACTGATTTTGCGGACGGATCCGCTTTGTGTCGGATACTTGCATAGCACTTCATTCATATCTCAGCTGCGTTTGAGTGCGTCCGCTGTGGATGGGAGGCCTTAAACTTGGCGCCGTGGAAGCCTCCCCGCCAGTACCACCTAGCCAGGAGCGGCGAGTCAGGGACTGCTGTCCTGGGTCTCTTGGACCCCCAACTCCCGGCTTCTTCTGGCCCAGCTGCTCCGCTCCAGAAGGCCCGCCCAGGAACGTGCGTGGCTGGCATCGCCGAGCCTGAGAGCCCTGGGGGACCCTGATCCGATCAACACCGCCCGTGTCGTTCCTTTGGGCGCACGCATCCTCTCCTCTCACCCCTGCCCCCTGCCCCAGGCCGATCAAATAGTGACTCCGTCCCAGGGCGTGCTCTCAGCAACGTTAGCAGAGAGGGGGCTCCGTTGTCCTGTGCTGTGGCCTCCGAGCGGGAGTCCCCCAGATTCAGGTGAACGGGGAAGACGGACTTGTAGCCGAGCCCTTGGCAAAGCGCTCCAGAAATCCCCTCCGGAAAAGGACTGCCATTGCGAAAGATCCAGAGCCTGGCCTTGCCTTCAGAGAACGCTGGACGTGAGCGGGCACGGACAGGGTGACGTCAGTGGAGCGGCTGACCATTGCCAGGTGCCGGCGGGACACGGAGCGGCTCCCTGTCACACGCATACCACCAGAGGGAGACCAGAAAGGGGCAAAAGTCAGATCTCTGCGTCAGGGGTTTCCAGGGAAAGGCCTGTCCCCAAAGTGGGTCGTTCTTTCTTCTTTAGGGACAACCATGGACACACCAGACTCTGCTTCCTCCTTAAAAAACAAAAGTTCAGGGATGCGTGTGTGGCTCAGTTGGTTAAACGTCCAGCTCCTGATTTCTGCTCAGTTCATGAGATCGAGCCGCACGCCCGGCTCCACGCTACAGTGTGGCACCTGCTTGGGATTCTCTCTCTCCCGCTCTCTCTGCCCCTCCCCCGCTCACACACCAGGGCGCACACGCTCTTGCTCTCAAAATAGATAAACCCAAAAAGTCGTTTTTATTTTAATATAACATCAGACTTACAGCGAAGTTGCAAGAACAGTGCGAAGAATCCCCACATACTCTTCACCCAGGGTCCCCAAATGTGAGTGCCTTGGCCACCCTGCTCTATTTCTCTCTCTGTAGATACAGACATGCAGAAGAGAACATGTGTATGTCCTTTTTTTCAGAGCTGTTCCCCAGTAAGGTGAAAACATAACACGTTTCCTTCTAAATTTATTTATGTTTTTATTTCTTTCTGAAAGAGAGAAAGAGAGAGATTACGAGCTGGGGAGGGGCAGAGAGAGAGAGACACACACACACACAGACTCTGAAGCAGGCTCCAGGCTCTGAGCTGTCAGCACAGAGCCCGATGTGGGGCTAAACTCGTGAGACAAGACATCATGACCAGAGCTGAAGTAGGATGCTCAACCGACTGAGCCACCCAGGCGCCCAACACATCTTTCTTTCTAAATGCTCAGCTTTACTTCCTAAAAACAAATGACAGCCTCATACAATATAACATCTTATAATGATCAAAACCAGAGAATTAACAGTGATAGTCTTTTAAAAATATATACATATATATCTTTTAAGGTTTATTTTAATTCGGGGTGGGGGGAGGAAGGGCAGAGAGAGAAGAAGACACAGAATCTGAAGCAGGCTCCAGGTTCTGAGCTGTCAGCACAGAGCCCCACGCGGGGCTCGAACTCATGAACCTCGACCGAGATCATGACTTGAGCCAAAGTCAGACGCTTAACTTCTGAGCCCCCAGGCGCCCTGCACTGATAGTCTTATTATCTAATCTACATCTGTCCCTACAAGGGTCCTTTATAAACAAAAGGAAACTCTGGGTCACAGATGGCATTCAGCTGTCCTGTCTCTTTAGCCTCTTATAATCTAGAACATTTCCTTGGTCTTTCTTTGTCTTTCAGGACATCGGCATTTTTTCAGAAGACAGGGCTATTATTTTCTAGACTGTCCCTTAGTCTGGGTTTGTCAGATGTTTCTTTGAGATTGCATTCAGGTTGTGTACATTCAGCTGGATCATGGCAGAAATGTGTTTCATGCTTCCCAGTGTGTCCTGATCAGATAGATGGTGTCTTCTGTCGATTTGCCCCATTCTGGTGACGCTGCCTTTGATCACGACATTAAGGGACCCTGCAATATTTTAAAACTAAAAACAAACAAACAAACACATAAAAACAGAAAAGCTTGAATTCTAGTATACTGTCTCCAACTCCCATATCAAAAGCCACCCCCTCACCAAAATTTCCACTCGCACAGAGGAAGCCAATGTATTTGTTATCTATTGCTGTGTAACAAACATCCCCAAAACACAGTGGCTTGCAATAGCAACCATGTTATTGCTCCTGATTCTGTGGGTCATGAGTTCGGCAGGGGCAGAGGGGACCCCCAGTGGGGCAGTTCTTTGGTTTCACACAGTGCTGGCTGGACTCACATGTGTGGCTGTCCGGGGAGCTTGGGTGTGGCTGCAAAATCCAAGATGGCCCCCCCTCCTATGTCTGGTGGCTGGTGTTGGCTGCCGGCAGGGATGTTTGGTTTTCCTCTGCGTGGCCTTTCCAGCAGGATTGCTTGGGCTTCTTTACATGGTGGCTGGGGGTCAAGAAAGTGGGGGCGGGGGGGAAAGGGAAGCTGTAAGACCTCTCGGGGCCGAAGCCTAGACATTGACCAGCCTCAGTTTGGCCTTGTTCAGAGAAAGACAGAGGGCTAACCAGATTCAAGCTCAGGATTCATAACTCTGCCGTTGGATGGGAACAGGGGCGGCATTCGTTGCAAAGGAGCCTGGGAGACGGGAATAATTTTCTCGGCCGTCTTTGGAGGAAGCAGCATACCCCAGGTGGGGATAGGGCACACCAAGCGTACCTGCTTTCTCACCCAGAATGTGCGAGAGAGCTGAAATGAAGAGCTGGGTGAGCAGCCTTCCCAGAGGAAAAGCGCAGTCCCTGTGCTTGGAATGTTTCCTTCTTACTCTCCTTTTCAATTGGGTGCAATTCCCAAAAGGCTTTCCTAGGCGCCTACTGTGTGGCGGCATTTATTGAGGACATACTATGTAGGCAGGGCTCAGTGCTGAGGATGGAGGGGAGTGAAAATGAGTTGATCTTTGCCCTCTGGGAGCTCACTGCCTACCGATAAAACTGACCTATAAACAAAGTGTTGTAGGTCATTGTCAGGGAAGTAGGTGTGCTGGGGGTGGAGTGCAGAGGACGGATGTGGGGGACACTAAGGAAGAGACATGGGCAGACAGGGACAGTGCAGGAGCTGACTCCTAAAGGAGCAGATGTGCAAGCCAGGCTGAGGGGACAACCTAGGGTAGGCGGTGGGTGCGTTGGGAACCACCCCCCCCCCCCCCGGGAATTCGTATCCACAGGGTGTGGTGGGCACAGAGAGAGTAGAAAGATCCAACCAAGGAGGGGGGTCACGTGCTCCAACTCTGCAGTCCACCGATGTGGTGCTCCCCATCTCCTCTTTCTCCCCCAACACAGACTCTGTAGGATCCCACGGAAACCAGACGTGTGGAGGTGGGGAGGAGGACTTTGTAGATGAATGCGATCTGTTTTTATTTAAATTTTTTAATGTTTATTTATTTTTGAGAGAGAGACAGAGACAGAATGTGAGCTGGGGACAGGCAGAGAGAGAGGGAGACACAGAATCCGAAGCAGGCTCCAGGCTCTGAGCTGTCAGCACAAAGCCTGATGCGGGACTTGAACTCACAGACTGTGAGATCGTAACCTGAGCTGAAGTCAGACGCTTAACCAACTGAGCCACCCAGGTGCCCCAAGAAATGCAATTTGAAAACTAAAGTTCTCTTCCCGCCACTAGGGCCACGAAGGAGCCATACGGGGACCTGTAATTTACACGGGTTACAGTCTTATATGCGTGCCCCAACAGTCCTAAGGAAGGTCGCGGTTTTAATTTTTTTTTAAGTTCTTATTTATTTATTGAGAGAGAGAAAGAGACAGAGCACGAGCAGGGGAGGGGCAGAGAAAATCCCTAGGAGGCTCCACAGGGCACAGAGCCCAACGTGGGGCCCGAACCCACGAACCACGAGATCATGACCTAAGCTGAAGTGGGAACACATAAGCAACTGAGCCACCCGTGGGCCCCGGAGTCCGCAGTTTTCAAAGGAGTTATTCTTGGGGACCTTTACATCATTAAAAACTCAAATAATCCAGCAAACCCCTGAAAGGGATGGTGAGCATGTCTCTTTATCCACGAAAATGTCACTAACGTGGGGCAATAGTGTGCCACCATTTAAATTTCACCCGGGGCCACTTGGTTTTGAAATGATGCAATGACAGATGTCTTTTTTAAAACTGGAGAGATCTGCATTATTCCACATTTTGCACCTGAGAGGAGGCTCTATTTCATACATCATTTTATACTGCACTACTTCACATTTGTAGTTCTCTCTCGTTTTCGTATTCTCTCTCTCCCCCGTTAGACCCGAACACAGAAAGAAAGCCCCTCACTGGAGCTTCATGTTGGACTTGTTGTACCCAGATTTTAATATCGCCCCCCAAAACCAGAGACTGCCAGGGAGGCCGAAGCACACATGCAAAAGCAAAGGGCTTTATTACGAACTTAGGCCCGGCCAGCCTAAACCCGGGCTCACAGACTTCAACAACACACTGGATCCACGTGGAGCGAGCCCCGAACACGGCGGGGCAGGGCCTTTTATGAGTTTGGGAAGGGGAGTTACAGGAAATTGTGACACAGGTACAGGGGTCCCATCAATATAGCATCACATCATTGACAGTAGCTTTAATCAATTACAGAGTGGATCCAGAACCCTCAGGTAGGGCGTGACTAGGACCCTCAGGTAGGGCGTGACTAGGACCCTCAGGTAGGGCGTGACTTAGTCTTAACCTCCATCTCTAGGCCCGCCGTCAGAAATGTTAATGGTGTTAGCTAGCCTTCAAGGTCAGAGGGGAAACCTGAATCAGACCTGCATCCTTACAGACTGATCTTCCAGTTCTGGTCAAGAACTTGGGTTTCTGAGTCCCTGACCCTGGTAGGACCTGACCTTGACCAATGCATTTTATGCTCCATCTGAACTTGTTTGTCCACTTTGCAAAAAGTGGTTACTAACAACCATCCCCAGTTAGAAATAAAGGTCACAAGGCTCAGCGACAGGTGGCCATCACAAGGATGACAACATGGCCTTGCTCTCTGTGCTTTACTTATCTGTTTACACCCAGTTTTCCAGCCAGACTTGTTTGTCCCCCGAGGGCAGGACCTGAGTCCCTGTCTTGCTTCTAGTCCCAGCCCCGCACACAGAGCAGACCCAGCTAAGTGGACGTCTGAGGGACCCCACGCCACACCGTGGGGCGTGGAAATCTAGTTTGCCCTTGGGGATCTTATCCCAGTCCTTCGGATTTCAGCCCCAGGAGCTTCCCAGCTCAATCTCCAGCCAGGAATGTAAGGAAGGGCCTACCTCCTCCCTCCCTGCACCTCTCTGCGCCCCACCCCTCCGCTCCAGGGTAAATGGAATATGCAAAGAAAAGTCCTGGACTAGTTTACCTTAGGCTCTGGCAACCAACGGGGGCAGATTTGCATTTTAAAAGACCTCTGGGCAGTGCTAAACACAGGGAAAGTGCTTCTGATGCTAATGCTAACTAGTGCGATGTGGAGACCTGGCCAACTTTCCAGGGACTTTGGGAAATGAGAATAATCACCGGCTTACACTACCTACAGGGACCCGGGGACCGTGCTGTCATCTGCATTGTTGGGTTTCTGTCTCTTACACGAAAGTTGACAGAGACCAGACCTACTAGGTCTTGTCATGCCCAGATTTTAATATCGCCCCCAAAAACCAGAGACCGCCAGGGAGACCGAAGCACGCGTGCAAAAGCAAAGGGCTTTATTACGGGTTTAGGCTCACCGGGGCCTAAACTCGGGCTCACAGACTTTACTGGCGTGGTGGATCTATGCTGAGAGCGAGAGAGCGAGCGAGCCCTGAATGAAGGTGGGGCAGGACTTTTATGAGTTTTGGAAGGGGGGTTACAGGAAATTGTGACATAGGTACAGTGATCCAATTATTATTACACAATATTATTGACAGCAGGTTTATCCAGTTACAACATTTAGAGTGTTAACCAATCACAGAGTAGGCCCAGGACCCAGGACCCTCACGAGGGTATAACTAGCCTTAGGCAATAACTGATCTAGGCCTGCCCTTAGGAATGTTAAGGGTATTACAAGGGTGGTCCCTCTTGCCTTGGGCAATGTGTGCCCGCCTCTGGAGAGACTGACCTTTAGACCTAGTTTAGAGGGGAAACTTAAAGCCTGTCATGGCGTCTGCTAGGTTCAGACTCCTGTTCTTACAGTCTCTGATTCTTTATCTTGCCAAATCCGCCACCCACCTCACCCACCCCCGGAGGCAGACATTACTAGAACCTCCGTTTTGCAGGTTAGGAAACTCCTGCTCAGAGAGGTGAGTGACTGGCGGGGCAACACACAGCTTACCGGCCCCAGAGCTGGGATCCAGATGTGACGCGTGTGCACCGAGGCCGAGGCCGGTGTTGTTTCTCGTGTCTCTCCCTCAGGCAGAAGCTGGGAGGTCAACTCAGCGGAATGGAATGTCTGACATTCTCGGACCTCACCGGCTCCTCGGCAGCCCCTGGGAGATCTTGACTCAGTCCCCTCGGCCTCACTGCCCCCAGCCTGCCTGCCTCCTCCCCAAATCCGCCAGATGTCTCAATATCCACTGACCACACTTCCTCACTGAACACACCCCTCTCCGTGCTTTGGTACACTCTGTGCTCTCCTTCAGCCCCTGCGCCATGAAAATTCCTTCACCTCCTCAGTGATCCAGCTCACATGCCTCCCTGGCCCTATGAACATAACTCACGTCCTTACTTTTTTCTCCCTTAAAGTAAGGCTGACGCACACCATTGTACAGGTTGCACACTGCACAGCCCTAGAGGCACCATTTGCCTAGACCACCACAGCATAGATGTTTCTTCTTTTTTGTTTATTGATTTATTTTGAGTGGGGGGCAGAAAGACCAGGAGAGAGAGAATCCCAAGCGGGCTCCACACTGTCAGCACAGAGCCCCAAGCAGGGCTCGATCTCATGAACTGTGAGATCATGATCCGAGCCCAAACCAAGAGTTGGACGCTTAGCCGACTGAGCCACCCAGGTGCCCCCAGATGCTTCATTGTTGGAATTTTTATCTCTTTCTGGCTACAAGCTTGGAGCTAGGGATGAGGCCACGACAGCACCACACCCTGTGGCTAGCTCAGGGTCTAAAGCTCAATAAAGGATAAATGAATGAATGAGTGAATATATGAATGAGTGAATGAATAAAGAAACAAATTCGGTAAGATAACGACTATAACCCATAAAGGCCACAAACATCCCAGATCCTGCCCTTCCAAAAACATGTGTCCCCCTGTCACAATCGCTTTCCCACTTACTCCCACAAGGCCACGGGTGCTCAAGACGCTGTGGGAAGTCCTCTGGGGATTTCCTTCAGAGCCAGGTTCCAGGCCACGCAAGTAACCCCTGCTCATTATTTTGCAATCACGGGTCTTTTATCGCCCAAAGCGATCCCCGCCAGCTCCGTCTTCTACCTTGTTCATCAGGCCGGGCTCCATTTAACTTTGGGCCCCGTCCAGAAATCAAGTCCACTCTCCAAGGAGGACCCGCCGCCACTGAGGACAGTCTGAGGAAACTGCCAAGGCGTCAAAGGCTAAGCAGCAGCTGGCTCCCAAACTCTGCCATGCCCAGCAGCCTGGCTGGCCTCCCAGAGGCCTCCTTTGAAGGATCGACTTACTTCGTTATGTATGTTCAGGTGTTGTTGATTTTCAAAAATTCAAGTCTGTGAAATCCAGAGCACTCACTTACTGAGCATTCACTAGGTGCCATGGTTCTAGAAATATCATCTCATTTAATCCTCACAACCGCGGGATGGATCTAACTCTCCCCATTCTACGGATGAGAACATTGAGGTGAAGGGGCTGGCCCTGGGTGGCTCATTAAGGAGCTGAGCCTTGGATCCAGATCTGTCAGCATTCAAAGCTGATGTGTTTTTTACTACAAGCACCATATTGCCTATTCGATAGCTGCCCCCCTTCCACTCGGCTTCAGAGACTGCTTCTTGTGATCTTTTACTACCTTAGGACTAGACATCTGGATTACCTGTCATTCACCCCTACTGGAGGGCCGTTTGCCCCTCTGCAGTGTAAGCAGAACATGCTGGGGATCACTTCATGCTGGGTTTCATCATGTTCTAGAACAAGGGGCAGCAATCTATAGCCTTCAGGACAAATCTGGACAGACGCCTGCTTTTGTAAATAAAGTTTTATTGGAACACATCTACCGCCATTTGTTTACAAAACGTTTACAGCTGTGTCTATGCTCTAACAGCAGAGCTGAGGGGCTGTGACCATATGACCTCAAAGCAAAAAATATTTGCCCTCTGACCTTTTACCAAAAACATTTGTGACCTCGTTCTAGAAGACACTGGACGTTTTTCTGACTTCCCAGCCTCCGAACCTGCTTCTTATAATTGAGGAACTTGCCATGTGGTGAAGCAAAGCTCACTGCCAGCTGTAGAGGCTGAACATACAGATAGATACTCACTAGCGTGGGCTGAATGATAGCCCCCAAAAGACGTGCCCATGTCCTAGAACCCAGAACCTGGAATGTGACCTTATTTGGTAAAAGGATCTTTGCTGGTGTGATTAAGTTAAAGATCTCAAGGTGAGCTCTTCCTGGATGATACAAATGGGCCCTAAATCCAATAAATGCTCCTCTAAGAGACACACATAGGAGAGACACAGAGAGAGGAGGGAAGGCCGAGTGAAGACAGAGAGATGGGAGTGTTATGGCCACCAGAAGCCAGAAGAGGCAAGGAAGTATCCCTTCTTCCCTAGAACGTACAGCAGAATTGCAGCCCTGTCGCCATTTCGATTTTGAACTTCAGTCCCTCTCCCACCTCCCCCCAAAACTATGAATCAATTTCCCTTGTTTTAAACCACCTGGTTGCTGGTAATTTGTTACAGCAGCTACAGGAAACAAATACACACTCCCTCCCCCAACCCCCTACCCCCGCCGCGCAGCTGGGGCACAGACGCGTGACTTGGCTCTACCAGTCACATGCAATTTCCTAGATGAAGTCGGAAGCTATTGGTTGGAAGGAACCAGGCCCCCACATGCCTTCTCAGTGCTGGCGAGGGTGAGGGCAGCCGCTAGGTGGTCTGTCGCTTTATCAGTGTCCACTGGTGTCCAGAATTGTTGGCGATGATGGGGTGTATTACTGTAGCTGGGCCAGAGGGGACTGTGGCAGTATCTTCACTATCGGATTATTTCTGAGGTGACTCGGTGCTTAACTCCTGGCTACACAGACTCCCAGGTACGAGTTGCCAGCTGGAAATTGTGCAAGCTCCGCCTTATCTTTCGGATACATTTGTTTGCCGATAAGATCTGCGTCTTTTGTCTTCAGGGACGTGCTGAAGCCAGCTCACCAATTGTTCACGGCCCTTTCTGGATCTACCACCATGGGCGTATTTACACCATGGAAATTGGCAAGTGCTGTAAACTCGAGTTCTTGGTTTCTGAAGAGTTGATTTATCAGCCATCCACAGGTTGTTTCCAGCTAAAACTCTGACTGATGGCCCTTGACTATCTCATTTCATCCTCGTCTCTAGCTGGGGAGAAAGATTTGCTAGTCGTCTTTCTACAGTGAGGAAGCAGAAAGAGATGGAGGGATTGTTCAGTCATACATCGATGGGGTGATACACCCGGGACCCGAACTTCTGATTTCACATTCAAAATAAAGCACATGACCACTTTTTTTTTTTTGGAAAGTGAAGATCGAAAGACAGACTCCACCAAAAAGCAAACAAACTCGCGAACAAAAAACATGCAGACGTCCACAGTACCCGCGGGAGACTGCCTGGCCTGAACTCTGAACTCAGCCAAATCGCCCCATGTCTCATGGAAGGGGGGGTCCTCCGGGCAGAGAGTCAGCAGGTCAGAGGTCAGGTTCAGGGGCATTTAGATCGGAGTTGGAGCTCAGCCCGCTTTGCATTGAAAACCCCCTTGATGCTGTCCGTGTAGAAGGCAGCCTTCCACATTTGGAGGGCAGTAGATGGCAGGTACAATGAACAGTTTTGAGGGAAGCACTCAGTCTCACCTTGATGCTTTCAGAGTCCAAACTTGTGCTGTGGGCGCTGACAGATTTACCATTAGCAGGACACGTCGGGATGCCTCTGTGCCTCGACTCCAGGAGAGAGATTTATGATGCTTCCACAGCTGGTTAGATGTGGCTCCAGCCAGACACCACAGTCAAGGAGTGAGCCTTCTGTCTGAAGACGGCCTCATGCCTGCCCACTCCACCTGGAGGTCTGGACCTTGGGGACCACGAGAAGAACCCCGCGGATGTCCCCCTGCTGGGATCACACTCTTCTGACCCCTTGTCTTCCCCCAGACATACGCATTCGCTTGTGCGGAATGCCATTTCCTGGCCTCTGCCCAGAAGACAGGCAGGTGCACCTGGGAAGCCAGCGAGGGCACAGGAGGCTTCACGCGCACCCGTGCTCGTGCCCCAGGCTTCCCGGGAGGGGTAGGGGGCACTGATGTGTGTTGGGATGGAAACACCTGGAACCAAAGCTTTATTCCACCTGCAGGGGGTGGACAGATCCAAGACAGATTGCCACAGTAAGAAAGATAAAGACTGCTGTTCAGTGACAACCACTATCTATGCTGTGTGCATGAGCTCAAATCCTTACAACAGCCCTGTCGGGCACGCGTTATGCCCCCATTCTTCTGAGGAACCGGAGGCCTGGGAAGGTTAAGAAGTAAACCCAAGGGGTGCCCAGGTGGCTCAGTCGGTTAAGCGTCCGACTCTTGATTTTGGCTCAGGTCATGATCTCACAGTTTGTGAGACTGAGCCCTGTATTGGGCTCTGTGCTGACAGCAGGGAGGCTGCTTGGGATTCTCTCCCTCTCTTTCTCTCTCTTGGTCTCTGCCCCTCCCCACACGTACTCTCTCTCTCAAAAATAAATATTAAAAAAATACTTACAAAAAAGAAAAAAAGAAGCAGACCCAACGTCCATAACCCATTACTGACAAAGCCAGGATTGGAACCCAGGACTTTATGACTCTAATGCTTGCTTACTGGACAGAGTTCAGTAGGGACCCCCCACATACACACAAATTCATGTGTATGCTGAACCTGTGAATGGGACCTTATTTGGAAATAGAGTATTTGCAGATGTAACTAGTTAAATCCAAATCTTTGCGCTTATGCAAAGAGGGCAGGTTGGACCCAGAAAGCAGACACACACAGGGATTCATGGAAGGGACGCCGCAGGCAGGGATTGGAGCGATGCAGCCGCAATCCGGGGAATGCCAGCGACCTGCGGCCACCGGAAGCGCTAAGAGGAAGGATCGTCTCTGCAGACTTCCGGGGAAGAGTGTCCCTACTGATGTCTTGATGTCAGACTTCCGGCTTCCACAACCGTGAGACAACACATTTCTGTTGTTTTAAAACGCCCAGTTTGGGGGCACCTGGGTGGCTCAGTTGGTTAAGCGTCCTATTCTTAGTTTCGGCTCAGGTCAGGGTCTCAAAGTTTGTGAGTTCAAGCCCCACGTCGGCCTCCACGCTGACAGTATGGAGTCGGCTTGAGATTCTCTCTCTCTCCCTCTCTCTCTTCCCCTCTCCGCTCACTCTCCATCTCTCAGAATAAATAAACTTCAAAAATAATTTAAAATAAAAACAGAACACTCAGTTTGTGGGATTTGTGTTACAGCGACCCTAGGAGACTAACATAGGTACTTTGGCAAGATGGAGTTTCAGGCAGGGGGGCCCGGGAGAGGCCGGGGAGGCCGCTCACACCGCACCCCCTGTCCTCCTTGTCAGAACGCCATCCACGTTCATGTCTCTGCCACAACCAAGCTCAGGAAGCTGGAAGAGCAAACTGCTTCCTGGGCCCTGACGAGAGAGAAACAGAGGCCCAAGTGACCCGTTCCTTCCCCTTCTGTTTCTTTTCCTCAGGAATCTGTCCTCAACTAGCCCTTCAGGCCTCTGCAGCCACACGTGGTGCCCGGAGGGCGAAAAAAAACGCTCCTTCCTGTCAGTAAATGACACCAAGGGTGTCTTGCCCATGAGCTGGTGGCTCGGTGGCCCTTGCGTCCCTGTTGTGTGATGCTGGGGGAGTTTTACCTCAAAGAGACCAGCCGACGCCGCGAGGTCCCTTGGCTTCTGAGAAACAGGGCCGCCCTTCAGCAGTTCCCACCCACAGTCCCGTGTCCAGCCAGCAGCCCAGTGACACTGTCCTTGTTTTTCTGCTCTTGCCCTCTGTCTCCAGGGACGGCCACAGCAGTTCTGTCACGACTCTGTGGTTGGGTCCACCCTCCCAGGAAGCCGGCCTGCGGGGGGAGCCTCTGAGGAACGTGTCACCCTCGGTTTGAGCGAGTGTCTCTCAGGAGAGACGTGAGGATCAGGGTAGGTCACCACTGTCCAGCTGCGCCCTTCTCTCGTTGGACGGTGGCCCTGTGTCATTTCCCAGAGAGTTCCGAGGGGGTGGTACAGAACAGGTTCTTGGTCTGTGTTCGTGGACTGAACAAACCCCCGATTCAGTGTAGAAAATCCTTTTGCTTGCGTCAGACCCGTCCATTTGTGGATTGAGTGGTTTCCACCAACAGAGTCGCCATTTTGGACCTCCTACTATGTGCCTGCCGTCTGCGACTTGTCATTCCATGAGAGGTGGATGACTGCAGACGAGGTGACAGAGGTTCAGAAGGGCAGCATTGTCTGCTCAGGCTCCCACGGCTGGGACACGTCAGAGGTGGCATTTGAACCCCAGTCTGGAGAACTCTGGGGTTCCCTCCATACCCAGTGCCTTTCCAGGACCTACGCCCCCCAATACCAAATCATCTCTTTGGGGACTGCGGACGCACAGCCTCAGTTTAGTCTCTTTCAAGAGAGTAGATGCAAAACCGTCCCATCCTGGAGTCAAACCTCCTTTATACTGGGTTTCTCAGAACCTCATCAGCCCTCAAGGCTGACTTTTCTTGGCCCCCTCAAATCTCTGAGCTTTGAGATTCTCAGGATCTCCGTGGCCAGGGAAATCGTCTTTTCTTAGAGCAGATGAGAATAATGACCGTGATATTTTAACTCGAATGATGAACACGGTCTGCCCTGTACACGGTGCTGAACTTTCTCGCATCTTTAGTCCTCAAGCAATACCCCCTCTGCACATGGACACTGTCCCCATTTCACAGACAAGGAAGCCAAAGTCACTCTTGCGGGACTGAGACCCCATTCTTTTTTTTTTCTTTTTAGTTTTTTTGTGTCTTTATTTTATTTTGAGAGATAGAGACAGAGAGTGAATGAGGAAGGAACAGAGAGAGAGAGGGAGACACAGAATCTGAAGCAGGCTCCAGGCTCCGAGCTGTCAGCACAGAGCCCGACGCGGGGCTCGAACCCACGGACTGTAAGCTCATGACCTGAGCCGAAGTCAGACGCTCAACCGACTGAGCCACCCAGTGCCCCTGAGACCCCATTCTGAGCAATAAGCTGCCTCTTAACTCCCTGACACTCTGCTACCGTCAGACAGAGCTGACCACAGAAGATGCTCGAACCGGTAACCTGCCTCCTCAGCCTGCAGGGCTGGCCCGTGAGACATCAGCAGGAGACTCAGCTGACTTCTGTGCAGAGCCTGGCAGGCCCCTTGTGCTTACCTCCAGGTGAGCCCGACCCAGCGTGAGGCCCCGCTCTCTCTGACCCCCGGGGTCACCTAGGCAGGGAGGCTCTAGCCTCCCCTTTGACTTGTCAGTGGCGTTCCTTCGAGTCACCCCAGTTTTCCTCTGTTGAAAAGGAGACTAATCACAGCGAAGCAGTTAGAAGCCGTGGTCTGAAAAGCATCATTATTACTTGCCTGGGGGTCTTGGCATCTCAGGGCCTCCAGAGAAAAAAGAAAGAAACCCACACTGATTTCTAATGCAAATTGGGTTTGAAGAGGGTCGCTGGGCTCTCTCGAGTTCCCAGTCACCCACAGAGGAGGGCACACCCCAGGGGGGACTGTTGCCTTGGGCAAAGAATTTCCTCTCATCAAGACAAAACCCAGACACGGCTACTTCCCCCTGTCAGACTCCACCCGCTGCCCGCCCCTAGCATCCTTCTGGAATGCGGCTCCAGTCAAAGCAGGATTCCCGAATCTGGGGTCCTCCGGTGCTTTTCTCTCCCTCCTCCTCCCCCTGCTTGCCTTCCACCACGTCTCCCCGCGGTGCGCATGCTCACACGTGCACACGATGCGCTCAGACCTGTACGCTCGCACACACACTTCTCCTCTCACACACACACACCACAGGTTTACAGACACCCGCGTACGTGCACACACATCCACGCGGGCACGCTCACGCAGCCTTGGGACGCATGAGTGCCCGCGGCGCTCACACTCACGCCCGCGCTCGCACTCACGCACACACACCTTCCCTAGCAGCACCCATTCCCTTGTCATTTTCTTCGTGCCTCTCTGCCTGCCCATCACCCCCTGGCTCCAGACCCTGGGATCCTCGTGGGCCGTGGGTGTCAGAGCAGACGCACCCCGGGTTTGATGGAAATTTGCTTCTCGTCAGTGGCCCGTCATCTGCATCCTGCTGAAACACAGAGGAAGGAAACGGACTGTTGAAGGCCTTCCTGGTTCCTGGCACCGGGCAGAGGCGGCTCACCCTCCATCCTGCCCTGAGATAAAGATCATCGTTCCTGTGCCTTGGAGGACGAAGTCAAGGCACGAAGAAGCTCGGTGACTCACGTCTGTCCAATCAATTCTTTCAAAAAACACATTCACCGAGCGGCTCCCGTGTGCCGGGCCCCGGTCTGCTGGCATGGAGGGCACACTGAACGGAGCACACAACTCGGCCCTGCGTCTACCTTCACAAGCCTAGGGAGTGGGGACAGCCGGGAGTCCGCGATTTTCCTCGGTCCCTCCAGGGCCACGTGTGTGTCCCCTCGGCACTTTGGTGTTTGTGGACCGCTTCCTCCAGAGGGTCATTTATGGCTACAAACACATGTGATCCAGGCCAAACTAAAAACTTTCCTTTGATCCGGAAAGTCCTCTGTCTTCAGATTTTGAAAGAAGTCAAGGCACGTTCATGGGGCCCTCGGCACTGTGCCTGGTGTGCAGAATGCACACGGGGTCCGCCTGCCAGAGTGGGGTGACCTCCCTGCCAAAAGTGAGCCTTGGGACCGATTCACCGTAGCCAAAAGGCAGAAACGCCCAAATATCCATCAACGGGTGAATAAGCGAAATGTGACATAGCCCAAGCCACGGAGTATTATGCAGCCGTGAACAGGGATGGAGCCCCGTCGCACGCCGTGGCATGTGTGAATCTTGAAGACATCGTGCTAAACAAAAGAGAGCAGACACAGAAGGTCACCTGTTGTATGATTCCGTTTGTGTGAACCATCCAGAGCAGGTAGATCCACACAGACAGAGTCACAGCTGTCAGAGGCTGGAGGGAGGATGAAATGACCGCTTAGTGGGACAGCATGCCCTTTGGGGGCCGGGATGGGGTTTTGGGACTGGGCAGCGATAAGGGTTGCACAACATTGGGATTGTATGAAATGCCACCCAACTATATGCTTTAAAATCATTAATTTGCTATTACACGCATTTCACCTCAACTCAGACAAAGTAACAGTGAGCCGTGGGGTGTCTCTTCCCACAACACACCGGAGCCTTGGGGTACAAAGCCCTGGCGGTTCTCCCCATTTTCCTACCCCCACCCCCTCCTCTGGGGCCCTCATCTTCCCCTTGCCGCGTTCCTCCTCTTGTCCTTCTACTGGCCCGACAGAGAGCACCTTGGCCCAGGGGCCCTGGCTGTCAGGATGCGCTGCGGGGCCGGAGGCCAGAGACGAGGCTGCCGACTCCAGGGCCCTGTCTAGCCTATTGACATATTTTCCTTGGCTCATACGTTGTTCTTAAGAATCTCCATTCAGTTGCCAAAGTTTCAAAACTGAGAGATTTTCCATGAAACACACACACACATACACACACACACACACACTAACACACACGCATTTCCAGCTTCTCCGGAGAATTTCAGAGGCCCCGTTCGCCGTGGGAAGCAGGCTGCCGCTGCCTTGTTAAAGCGGCTCCTTCTCTCCTGTTCGCCACAGTCCCCGCCAGGTCTTATTATCTCCTCAGACGGCACTGGTTTCTGCTCCCCAGTCCCTGTGCCCCGCCCCCAAACCTGAAACAAATGGCCAACCCTCTCCAGACCTCATCAGCAACACCAGAGGTGGATCAGGTGACCTGTGAG
Organism: Helogale parvula; assembly: GCA_004023845.1. Lineage (NCBI taxonomy): Eukaryota > Metazoa > Chordata > Mammalia > Carnivora > Herpestidae > Helogale > Helogale parvula. Next base: position 418,606 of record PJEM01000129.1, on the reverse strand, counting down.
GGTCTTCTCAGCTGGAAGCCTGTGGTTCTCAGCTTGCAAACTGGATTTCCGCACCTGCAGTTTCGCTGGGCCTGCGAGTCTACCAGATGTGAAGTTCAAGGATGCTGTGGGTGCCCCTTTACGGGACCCCTTTATGTGACCAGTGCAGCACCCTCCGCTGGTCTCAGCCCAGTGGGGGTGCTTCTCGCGGTCTGTCCTCACTCCCGGAGCCGCCGCCTGGCGAGGACTGACCAACGAGGGCGCAAAAGGCCGACCCACTTACCTGAAGGCAGGGAGGACCTGGTGGCCCGGCTCTCTCCCAGCACCCAGCACAGTGCCTGACTCATCTCAAGCCCCAGAGAAATGACTGTTGGCATTGAGCTCAATGAAGATCGTGTGTGTGTGTGTGTGTGTGTGGCCATCTCCTTCTGGGTTAGTGTGAATAATTAATTACCACTCTTAGTATCTCTGCGATGAGTATCAGACAAGGTGCCCAATCCTGTCTGGGCTTTGTGGCTAACCCTTCCACGGCCCTCACTGGGACATGGCTTGGTGTCAGCCCAGAAGAGAACCCTGAGAGATCAAAAGTCAGTCGTGATGGACTGCAAAATACACATTTGGTCTTTGTCCTGTGCGCCATCCCTGGCACAAAGCTCCTACAACCTTCGTCATATCCTAGGTGATAAGAATCATAAGATTGTCTTTTATTATAATATCGGGGCTATTGGGGTTCCTGGGTGGCACAGTCAGTCAAGCGTCTTGACTCTTGATCTTGGCTCAGGTCATGCGGGGTTTGGGAGTTCGAGTCCCACATCGGGCCCCGTGCTGACGGCGTGGAGCCTGCTTGGGATTCTGTCTCCCCTTCTCTGCCCCTCCCCCACTCTTTGTGCCCCTCCCCAAATAAAAAAATTTTTAAAAACTTAAAATAATAATAGTTTGGTTCTGTCCCCAGTTCCCGGAAACCTCCAGAGTGATAAAGCCCAGAGGAGTATCTTTTGTTCTTGGCAGTAAACCCCGTTCAGCCACACCTGAGTTTTTTCTAATGAGGTTGACTTAGGGTGGGGCCCCTACATAGCCCCAGGACCGGGCTAGTCACCAGAAAGACCATGTGATTAGAGGGTTGGAACTTTCCATCCCATCCACCAGAACTCTGGGAGGAGGGGAGGCTGGAGATCAAATTTCTCTCCAACGGAAATTTGGTGCACTTCCGGGTGGTGAAAGCCCCCGTGCTGGGAGGGTGGTGCAGCCCAGCTCTGTGGGGGCAGAAGCGCCTGTGCTCAGAGCCCTTCCCGACCTTCCCTACGTACCTCTTCGTCCGGCTGTTCACTATGTGTCCTTATAATAAGCAAAGGTTTCCCTGAGTTTTGGGAGTCTTTCTAGCCAATTTCAAACCCCAGGGAGTGTGGTCATGAGAATTCCCGACTGATACCTTCTTGGCCAGAAGCACAGTGACAACTGGGCTTGGGGTGGGATCTGAAGTGGGGACAGTCTTGTGGGACTGAGCCCCCTTAACTTGGAAGGGAGGGTCTGTGCTAGCTCTGGGCAGCAAGTGTCAGAGTTGCCAACGCCCAGCTGACGTACAGAGAATCAGAGAAGTGGTGGGTGGCGCTGGAAAACATTCCAGAGATGTGGCTTGCCTGAAGTCACGTGGCCAATGAGGGACTGAACTTAAGACTGAAAGCTAACGCCTCCTAACTGGTGTCTGGGCGGTTCAGTCACTGGAGGCTGCACACCCTGGGTGCGTGCTGTCGTCTCTGATGACATCTCTGATGTACAAGATCGTTCCCAGGGGCGCCTGGATGGCTCAGTCGGTTGAGCGGCCAACTTCGGCTCAGGTCATGATCTCACGGTTCGTGGGTTCGAGCCCTGCATTGGGCTCTGTGCTGACAGCTCAGAGCCTGGAGCTGCTTCGGATTCTGTGCATGCCTCCCTCTAGGTCCTTCCCCACTTGCACTCTGTCTCTCTCTCTCAAAAATAAACATTAAAAAAAATAAAAAATAAACAAAAAAACAAAAAACCCCAATCTATTTTATCTGGCAAGATTCCCCTCTTACAGATGAGAAAAAGGAGGCTGGGAAAGAGGAGTCAGTTTATCCAGTAAGCTGCAGAGCCAGGAGCCAAAGCTGGGTCAGTCTGCAGCGTCTAAAGATTCCTCGGCCCATGGCCTCGAAGGCATCTGGGAGAATGGGAGCAGTTGATGTGCAGAAGCATTATTTAATAAGAGTAAGCCCAGGGGCACCCAAGTGGCTCTGGCAGTTAAACATCCGACTCTTGATCTTGGCTGGGGTCCTGATCTCACGGTTGGTGAGTTTAAGCCCCGCATCAGGCTCTGCACTGTCAGTGTGGAGCCTGCTTGGGATTCTGTCTTTCCCCATCTCTCTGCCCCTCTTCTACATGTGCTCTCTCTCTCTCTCAAAATAAATAAACATTAAAAAGAAAGAGAGAAAGAGAGAGAGTAAGCCCTGCCCAGGTGGGGGAGGCAGCTGCCTGTTTCCATATCTGCTTGGCTCTCCAGATCTGTTGACTTTCCGTTGGCGCGCAGTCCCCGGGGTGCCCAGGGGACCAGGCACTCAGGCAGGGTTTTATCTTAGAGCGAATGATCAGTCCTGCAGAGCCCTGGCCTAAATTTTAGCACAGTGCCTGGTGCGGAGTGGGTGCTCAATAAATATTTGATGACTGGGTGATCATCTTTACAAGGTCAAACACACTCCCCTCTCTGACCATGTGTCAGAGGCCATCGCACCCCAGGAAGCCCCCAGTGGCTGCGCACTGAAACCCGTAAGCCATGGAACACCCTCGTGGCTGTGCTCCCACGACGTCCGTCTCCCTCACCTGCGAACATTCTCTGAAACTCACTCATAATCAGGACTGAAAGCAACATGTTTCTGATTTCCATATTATTAGAAAGAGGTGGAGCTCGCCATAAATGATTCAAGACGTGTCAATCAAATGACAATACAAATGATGCATTTATTTATTTACGCCTCTCAGAGCCGGCCTGCTTTGTTCTAGCTTTCTCGTTCTGGGGAGGTTCTCGCACCCTCCTTTTCTCTTTGAAGTGCGTTGGCTAATATTTTATTCATTATAGAATTTAACAAAGGCTGCGCGGTAAAAGAATCCAGGCTAGCGTCTCTATAAAGTGCTTAGCAGAACTCCAGAGAGACCTCAGGGCTCCACTTGGTCCCGGTTGGCTCTTCTAAGTGGATCTGGTCGGTGCAGGAGGCAGTGGGGATGCAGCCGTGAACAGGACAGACATGTCCTTGCCTTCATGGGGCTGACATTCGAGTTATGGCCGCTATTGTGTGGCCCCAGGCGGAGGCTTAACTGGTCGAGCCAAGTCCCAGGTAGCCCATTTCAATCAGCTTCCTGCCTTGGAAAGGGAAGAACCAAGCCATCATAAGGTGCATTCTCTCTGATGCTATTGTTGTACGCCCAAGACTTTATCCGTGAGAAACAATTAAGGATGTGTCCGAAGCGTAACCACAGGAGTCTTCGTCTGGGAGTCTTTCACAGGGGAGAAAAGTGGGAAGCTTCTATCCGTCAGCCTTATGAAGTGGCTGCATTATTATTTTTTCAAACAATTTCATAAAGTTTTCTTTATTTTGAGAGAGAGAGAAAGAGAGAGCAGGAGAGGGGCAGAAAGAGAGAGAGAGAATCCCAATCAGGCTCTGCAAACTCCCAAACCATGAGATCAGGAGCCAAAATCAAGAGTCAGACGTTTCACCGACTGAGCCCCCCAGGCATCCCCTGCCATGGTTACCCCCAGTTTACTGGTGGGGAAACCATGCCGAGAAATGAAGCCAGCTGGTGGGCTGCAGTGGGCAGCCCTAGACCATGTACTCCCGACAGCTTCTAGCAAAGTCCGCCAGAGCGAAGGCAATAGCGATGATCCCTGGTGGTTGGACTCTAGGCAGTTTGGATTTTTTTTCCTTGTGGCCTGTGTGTAATCTGAGCCTTCTGATAGGACCATCAGTTTCTTACGTGCCCTGCCAAAAATAAAATGCGAAAAGAAATACCACGTATTTCAATCAATCTATCACTCCATCAATCAGTTGGCTGTGCTATTTCAGTGTGTCTTCTGCTGTGAATGAACCAACCACCCCAAATCGCTGCCAAGGTCATTTGTCTCCAGACATTATGGCCAGCAGGGCCCCCGCCCTGTGGTGTCAGCCAGAGCGCACATTGCAGTTGGCCTAAGGGACGCCTCCCAGTGTCCTGTAGGGCTTGTGAAATCAAGACACGTTGCGTAAGAGTGGCTTTGCCAGGAGACGTGGGGCTGTTTATCACCCCTGAGTTATTTTTATTGGTGTATAAATCGAGTTGTCCTCCTTGGGAACTTCCTCGGGCTGCAGAGGGAGGACGGTGTTGGCCAGAGCAGGACAGGGCATTGGCCTGGCATTTTCCAGGGGGGCCCCCTCTTCCTGAGTCAGAAAAGGGTGTCGGAAGGCGCCGGATGTCTGGCCGGCCATCCCGGGTATTTGCCAGGCCTGCTTGGTGGCGGCGATGATGGTGATGACGATGACTAGTAGTAGTGCTAATGTTGACGTTTCGAGAATATCAGACAGACCTTGCTTTGCACGGTCGTGCGGAAGGTAAGCGTTACTGCGCAAGCAGGAATTACACAAAACGATCTTGCGAATCAGTGGGACAATATAAGATTATTCTGTGACCTTTAGCATTTTTTTGTTGGTCAGAACCTTGAAAACTCTCTCTCAGTTATAAATGTTCAAGGAAATGAAAAGATAACAGCACTAACATGTATTTAATAGACTTTAATTGAAAACATCGGAAACACGGAGGATTGGAGTGTTATATGTCTTTGAATAAAAATTGTCCAGAATAGTTTGAACAGTGCTTGCCCCCTTCTTCTAGTTGTTTAACTAAATACTACAGACGGAGCATCCTCATATACCTTGGCAAATCGGCATCCTCCTTTCTAATCGGATCAGCTTCCCACATTTTGTCCTTTGGACTTCCGGTGTCACGAAATTCTGAGAGTTCCCGCTGGCCTTAATTTCTCTGGAATGTCTTCATCCTTTTCATCACAACCACTTCCCTCATTTATGTCAGTAAGTCTGTCTTCCTCTGGTGGCAGTTCTAGAGCCTCTTAAATAGAAACAGTATCAACATTCCCAGAGTCATCTCTTTCTTCTGTAAGACTATAATCCTTGAATGGTTTTTTTATGTCAGCTCCGCTCAGCCACAGAACCCAGATATTTGGTCAAAGATGACTCAGGGTGTGTCTGTGAAGGTATTTTTCAGATGCAATTCACCTTTAAATTGGTGGACTTCGCGTAAAGCAGATGATTCTCTATATTGTGGGTGGGCCTCGTCTAATCAGCTGAAGGCCTCGATAGGGAAAGACGAACCTCCTGCAAGGAAGAGGGAAGTAAGCCACCGGATGGCCTTTGGACCAAGCTGCAGCATCAGCTGCCAGTTTTGGACTTAGCAGCCTCCTCTATCTATCTATCATCTATCTATCTGTTGGTCTGTCTCTCCAGAGAGTGTATATGCATACCATATCCGTGCATCATACTTTTTATGTGCATCGTAACTGCGAGATAGATTTTCTTTTGGCCCTTTCTGTCTGGAGAAGCCTGACGAACACAAACCCCACCACCGTTCAGCCCAGCTTTCCTTTCCAGCACCCCCAGTGTTACTTTTCTTTTCTTTGCTGCCCTGCACTTTCATCTTTGCCGGCCAGGTGCTTCTTTTTATTCCCTGTCTGTGTAAAATGTCACGTGGGTTATCCCCGGGCGGCAAGGAGGCGACCTGGCTACACACCTATCTGTCCGTGTATTCACTGAGCAACAGGTGCCTGGGGACCAGCCAGGAGCAGACTTTGAAAGAAGTGACACGCTCGGTCACTGGCCGTGACGCACATCTATTATTTACGTAGTGATCTGGGGACTGAAGGGCTAGTGACACAGCTTGTGCTTTGTGTGAGGACTCAGGCTCCGTCCGCTGTGCTAAGTGGACTCTGAGCCACGTTGTTGGGGGGGTGGGGGGGACGGGTGTCCTGTGTAAACGTGGTTGCTGAGATGCGTGCATCTGGGAAGCCTGCGGAAGCGAGGCCTGCTGGGACATCAAGCGCCGACGGTGGGCCAGGCATTAACCCAGACCCACCCAGAGCCAAAGCCCAAGCCAACGCACTTCACGTATATCGACGCATCTCATGAATGCAAAACGCTGAAAGCCGATGGGGTGTGAGCCTCCTTGCCTCACCCTGGTGGCCCTGCCTCAAGGCCTGGAGCACCTGCCAGGGGCCCCCAGTTGGAAGCGTTTTACGTTTTGTCCATTCCGACTCCCCCGTGATCTTGCAAACTTTACATCCGTCGCAACCTTTGGTGAACTCCCGTCCATGCTGGACTGGAAGCCCGGATTGGCCTCCACTGGCCATGGGACCCCGGGCAGAGGACATGGCCTTTCAGAGCCTTGCAGACCTCCGCTGTTCCATCTGCAAAGGAAGGCTCTCCTGTGCGACAAGCGAGTTGGTGACACGTGTGAAGGGCATCGTGACTGGCACGGGGCGGGCGCTCAGTAAATAGGAACCAGCCCCATCCGTATCACGCAGGCATCCCCGTGCTTATCAGGAACGGAAATGGTCTCCACTCCCTGCCTCCCTGCAGACCGGGAGCTGCTTAAGGAAAATCTGCTTTTCAACCTCTGGTCTCAGCTCCCTGAGCAGTGGCTGGCCCAGAGCAGGTGCGCGTGAAACTTGTCAAGAGAGCAAATAAAAGCCGAGAAGACCTTGTTTTCCAGCCGGCCCAGTGCAGAGGTTGGCCAGCAACCTTCTCTGGGGACTAGTCACGTGCCAGACACTCATGGCGCCGGCCCGTAGGTGCATTATCCAGCTCCCTCTCCAGGAAGCCACATCAGGTGAGTGACACTCTTGTCCAAGCATTTAAGTAACAGATCAGAAAGGCTGGGATTTCAGCCCGGTCTACAGGGTGGTCTCTCTTGGGGTTTCTGTCCAGCAGGGACCAGTGAGCCAGCAAGAGGGAGGGCGAGAGGAGGAGGTGCTGGGGTCGGTGGGGGAGCCCTTTTCAAAAGGTGAGAGCCCTCATCTGCGGGGTGCAGACTCTGGTGCTCCGCAGAGAGGCGATCCTGCCCCCAGCCAGCCCCACCACCTTGCTTCCGAGTGACTCCTCCCTGTTCGAACTTGCCCAGCCCGGGTTTCATCACCCCAGGCTCCGGCTCCCTGCGGCTGATCATGGGTGGTACTCAGTGAAGAGGATCCCCGTTCTCCCCTTGACCACCCACGTCACTGCTGAAGCAGCTAATTAGGGAGGCAGATGTGACTGTGGGACAGCTCGGAGGTTGCTAGATTGAGCCGTTCCGCGATTTTTTATTGTTCTTCAAGTTTTCACAAGTGGGTTGCTTCTTTTTTTTTATTAAAAAAAAATTTTTTTTACAGTTATCTTTTGAGAGATAGAGTGAGACAGAGCATGAGCGAGGGAAGGTCAGAGAGAGAGGGAGACACAGAATCTGAAACAGGCTCCAGGCTCTGAGCTGTCAGCACAGAGCCTGATGCAGGGCTTGAAGCCACGAACTGTGAGATCATGACCTGAGCCGAAGTCGGAAGCTCAACGGACTAAGCCACCCAGGTGTCCCACAAGCGAGGTGTTTCGTGAATTCCTCGTACTGGCCCCTGCAGTGACTCCCGTCCACAGCCCCCATTCCCGGCTTGATGCATAATAGATGTTCAAGAAATTCTTGGTGGGTTTTACTGTTGTATCATGTGCCCTGGTGGATCGAATGCTTTGTACCTCTAGACACAGAAGAAAGGGAGGAGGGGCTCCTGACGGTGCATGGGGTACCCCAGGCTCATGGCCACCCACCCTGTCAACCCTCTTCCACCCTCCAGCATCCCAGGGACCCCCAGAACTCCAAAGAACTAAGTTCAAAAAGCCGTTTACCACTTTCTCAATTGGCTGACCTGTCTGTTTTCTGTAAACTTCCAGAGAGCAGCTGGGAGGAACAAGAAAACCCCCGGAGCCAAACCTGATTTGCTTTCTGGCTCTGCTACTTACTACCTCCTTGACTCGGAGTAAGCCCCTTAATCACTGGGCCTCAGTTTCCTCCTCTGCAAAATGGGGATGATCGTAAATACCTACCTCATACCATTGTTGCAGTGACCGCATCAGCTACTAACGTAACTTCTGAAGCATAAGACAGACGTGCGTGGATCTTTCTCCCACAACGATCTGTGTGCAGTAGGCACCAAACAGATGTTGGACGAGTGTGGGTAAATTCCCCAGGGACCTCGAGGAGCAGTTTGAATGGTGGAAATCTCGGTGCAGTGATAGGCCTGTGGGAGATTTGGGGGTGGGAGGGTGCGTATCCTGCGAGGTAATCCTCCAGTTACCTCCAGTTAACCCCAGTTGCACGGCTGTGACTGTGTTTACATGTCAGGCTGGTTCTGCCTCCTGTGACGCTCTGGGCCCAGACCGCAGTCCTCTAAGAAAGAGAAAGAGGAACTAGTGACTCCGTAGCATCAGCCCTCCCCCCGACGGCGCAGGCGCCATCCAAGTTTCCTCTTCTCCTTGGCATGTGTTGGGTGGAGCCAACTTCCTGTGGCCCCAGGAAAGGAAAACTGTGCTCTGGTCTACATGTCCTTTGCTGCCTGGGACTCAACCAGCTTACGCAAAGGTGATCTGTTTGAGTATGTGTCCCATGAGAAGTGTTAACTGAGCATTTACTCCGTAGAACTCCATTTCCATGGGTTCATTAATCCTCACAACAGCCCTGCAAGATAAGCATGAGTATTAGCCCCCATTTTACGGATGAGAAACTGAGGCGTAGCAATGAAAGGAAAGCAGGAAGGGGCTGAGTCAAGCGTTTGGGGCCAAATCAGATGGGCTCTGAGCCTTTGTATTAACCACGGCCCTGTACCTCCCTAACGCCTACATTTTCATCGGGACCCTGTGCACACTCCAGGTTATAGTCAGGTGGGGCGATGCTCAGGCTTCCCGTGGGGCTCCCTTGTTAAGGCCAAATGGGCCACTTCAGCTTCAGACTCTGCACTTGATCCTGAGGATCTTTAGGCCTGGCTCGTTGTGGTTTATAACTGCGCTTGCCCAGATCCTCTGAAGGCCGTTGGATCTCATTCATCAATTTAGGATTTGACATATGACGACAGACCACCCATACTGTGCCAGGTTCTGTGCAGGGCCCCCGGGGTATAGACACGGCCCCGACCGTGGGGCAGGACATCACAGAGACAGACAAGTAAACAGATGATGGTCTTTGGGACTTGGGTCCTTTGTTGTCTCATGAGGTGGAGCCCAGACCCACTAACTGACCCTCAGAGTCCCAAAACCTGGCCATCCCTCCTATTAGTGATCTGTCACCACAATGTTCCCACAGGCTTAGGGGCTTTGAACAACACGTGTTCACGATCCCGTAGTTCCTGTGGACTGGAGCCCACGCAAGGCCTCTGTTGGCCCACTGCGTAGGATAGCCCGAGGCCGCAGTCAGGAGATCTGACAGGGCTGTGATCTCATCTGAAGCCCAACTGGGAAGAGATCCGTTGCTGCGGGAGGAGAGGGGTGGAGCTGCCCGTGAGGCTCTGGCCTCAGAGGGCACAGCTAAGCGATACATGTTTCACTGAGAATCCTGGCTCCCACTGGCTTCTCTATACCTTACCCCCAAATACACATTAAGAAACAATGAGCTACCATTTCATGCCCAATCGGTTATGAAAAATGGACGAAATCTGATGATTCCAAGTGTTGGCAAAAATGCGACAAAAATTAGAACTCTTATTTGCTCCTGGTGGGCTGGCACTTTCTGGTGGATGAGAAATTTGGAAACATCAAGTAAAACTAAAGATACACACACCCTATGCTGCCGCAATACATTTCTAGGTGCATGTTCTAGGAAAACTGAGACATGTGTGGGACCTGTAGAAAGTTGTTTATTATCGCATTATTGAGATAAACAAAACTTAGAAAGCAATAGCTCTCTTTTTACTAAGAGGGTAGATTAACAAGCTGTGGTTTATGTACAGATTAGAATACAACACAGAAGTTAATGCGAATAAACCAGGTGTCAACATACGTATAGAGAGGCAGTTATGAAAGAACAAATTCCCAAATTTGATACATCTGTGGAAGCACTTCCAGAATGTGAGAGAAAAGACCTCTGAAGTTCTACCCCTCCTTAAAAGCGATGGGGACACTATCAAAATTGTCAAAATCAACTTTTTTAGGACTTTGGAAATTAATGAAAGACAGTAACCCAGGGATAGATAGATAGATAGATAGATAGATAGATAGATAGATAGATAGATAGATGATAGATATATTTAATGGCTTAATCTCAGTGAGAATAGCGAGCTTTGCCAATATTTTAACTTAACCTAATCCCATCCTCCTCCCCCAGTTCTGTGGTGGCCTTGGTTTCCAAGGCAACTGTAATAGCTCAGAAAACCAACAGCCTCCTAGCCTGGCAGTCACTGGAGGGGTCAAGTGCGTGTAGAGATCCCTAAAAGTCCCTTTCCCAGAGAATTGTCACCCTGTGGCCTGTCTGACAGCCAGCTAGAAAGCTCCATTCTTAGGGTTTGTCTGGATCTGACCTGACAGAACTCACTTAGTTATATCCCCAGGGCTTTGTCAGAAACCATCAGAGGCAATTCTTTAACATCACAGGCGCTGGGGCCGGTTCACCATCTGGGGATAAAAGAGGCTAACCAAGCAACTGAGAAGAAAAAAATGGGCTAGCAGTGTCCATCCACAAAAAGCTCGGATACAGTCCTGGGAATCTAGAAGGCCATGGCCACGGGCAAAACTGTGCGTGTGCCCAAGAAATACTTGAGAAGGCCCTTGTCTCTCAACTCTGTCTGACTTTGAGGATCTGCAAAAGGAGAAGGGAAGCCTAAGACAGTTATACACTGCCTGCCACAGCATGGAAAGTACGCCCAACACATATATAGGCCTTCGTGAAGCCTGGGAGACTTACTAATTCAAGTCATTTAATAAACTCTTTGCCCAGGGGCACCTGGGTGGCTCAGTTGGTTGGGCGTCCGACTCTGGCTCAGGGCATGATGGGTTTGATCCCCACGCTTGTGGGTTTGAGCCCCACGTCGGGCTCTGTGCTGACAGCTCAGAGCCTGAAGCCTGCTTCAGATTCTGTGTCTCCCGCTCTCTCTGGCCCTCCCTCTGCTCACACTCTGTCTCTGTCTCTCAAAAATAAATAAACATTAAAAATTAAAAAAAAAAGAAACTCTTTGTCTGTAAAATCTTACCGCTAAGCTAACCAAGCAGAGATTTCAGAGGCTATGTACAACAAAGAATAAAGACGTCATAGGTGTAGTCCAGGAAAACTACTAAACTAACAATGAAACAGCAAAAGCTCCCAGGGCTGAGGGGAGTCTGGTTTACAGGGCTGCCAAATAGATCACTAAAAATTTCTAGTTTTCAATTTAAAAAAAAGTAAGACATTAATAAAAAGGGGAATATATGACCTGTACACAAGAACCAGTCCCTTTGGGAACCAAGACATTGGACTTACTAGACAAAGATTTTATCAGCTATTCTAAATATGTTCAAAGAATGAAAGGAAAGTATGAGATGATGTATTACCAATAGAGATCTCAATAAAGTGAACTTACAGAAAGAACTAAATAGAAACTCTGGAGTTGAGAAGTACAATAATTAGAATGAAAAATTCAGTAAGGAACTGAAGAGCAGATATGAGCTGACAGAAGACAGAATTAGCCAACTGAGAGGCATACGGTTTGAGTAACAAAGAGAAAAGAAAAAACAGTGAGGATGGATGAACACAGCCTCAGAGATTTGTGGGATCCCATTAAATACACCAAAATAGGTATAACGGTGGTCCAAAAAAAAAAAAAGAGAGAGAGAGAGAGAACAGGGCCAAGGAATATTTGAAGACTAATCATGGCTGACAATATCACAAATTTGATTTTTGTAAAAAGTTAATCTGCACATCTGAGAAGTGTAACAAATTCCAACTTTATCCAAGGATAAGCTTCAAGAGATCCGTATCTAGACACAGCTATGTCATAGGTGGTTCAACTGTCAAAAGCAAAAGACTAAGAGAGAATCTTAAAAGCCGAGAAAAGTGACTTGTCGCCTCCATAAAACCAACGGTGAATTTCTCATCGGAAACCATGGAGTTTAGAAATCTGTGGGAGGGAATGTTGAAGGTGCTGAATGGAAAAGGCTGCCAGCCAGGAATTCTAGACGCAATAAACCTGCCCTTCAAAAACCAAGAGGAAATGAGGCAGCAACAGACAACCAATGCTAAGAACGCTTCTTGCTGGGAGACCAGCCCTGTAAGAAATCCTAAAGGGAGTCCATCGGGCTAAATTGAAAGGACTGTAACTTGAATCCACACAAAGAAATAAGGAACACAAGTAAAAGTAATCACATTGGTAAGTATAAAATAAGGCATAAATGGATTTTCTTGTCCTTTCTTGTTTATAGGACAACTGCATAAAATAAGAACTATAGACCTGTGCTGATGGGCTTTAATGTGTGACAGCTGGGGCACCTGGGTGGCTCAGTCAGTTAAGCGTATGACTTCTGCTCAAGTCACGATCTCCTGGTTTGTGAGTTCGAGCCCTGTATTGGGCTCTGTGCTGACAGCTCAGAGCCTGGAGCCTGCTTCGGATTCTGTGTCTCCCTCTCTCTCTGCCCCTCCCCCTGCTCACATTCTGTCTCTGTCTCTCTCTCAAAAAAAAAAAAAAATGAACATTAAAAAAAATTTTTAAGCTTAGAAAAATGTGTGAGAGCTATAATTTTTTTATATTATATGGTAAGACACCAATAGCACAGAGAAGAAGTTAAGAAACAGAGATATACAGGAGCAAAGTTTTTGTTTACTGTTGAGATCAAGTTAGCATTAATTTTGTCTTAAGATGTTATTTATAAGCCCCAAGGCAACCACTAAGAAAATCACCCCCAAAATACAGTGAAAGAGAGAACAAGGGTATTAAAAGGGTACACTAGAAAGTATATATTTAACACAAAAGGAAGCAATAATAAAGAAATAGAGGTAAAAACAAGCAAAATTCCAGAGACCTTATCAGTGATTACATTAAGTCCTGGCTTATCAGTAATTATACTAAACATGAGTGAACTAAACCCTCCAATCAAACATTTGAAAGGAGCAGAACAAATTTAAAAAATAATCCAACTGTGTACCGTCTTTAGTAGGGATACGTTAGATACAAAGAAACAAGTAGATTGAAAATAAAAAAAAGAAGAAAAAGAAAAAGAAAGAAAGAAAAAGATATACAATGCAAATCATAGCCAAAAAGAAACTGGAAAGACTATACTAATATCAGACAAAACTGACATTAAGACAGTCACTGTAGTTGAGACAAAGGACATTTCATAATGGTAACAGTCAATCAATCAAGGTGATAGAATCATTACAAATATGAAACAAAGCTCTGAAATGGGCGAAGTAAAAACTGACAGAATTGCAAGAAAGAAGCTATTCAAGAGTGATAGTTGGAGACTCCCATCCTCTCCTTGCAATGAGGCAGAGGATTAACAAAGAAATAGAAGACTTGAACTATCCTATACACCGACCGATCGTCACAGATCCGCAAAGCACACTTCACCCAACAAGAGCAGAAAACACTCCTGTCGAGCGCACATGGAACATTCTCTAGGGTAGACCATATGTTAGGCCATTGAAAAATCCTCATTAAATTTTAAAGGATTGAATTTGTAATTAAAGAAACTTACTTCGAAGAAAAGCCCGGGCACAGATGGCTTCACTGGTGAATTCTGCCTAACATTTAAAGAAAAACGAACACCGATTCTTTATATGCTCTTCCAAGAAATATGAAAGGAGAGAACTCCTCCCAAATCATTCTCTGTGACCAGTATTACCGTGATATCAAAACCAAGACATCAAAAGAAGACTAGAGACCAACAGCTCTCGTGAATATAGATGCAAAAATTTTCAACAACAAAGAGCAAATGCAGCGACACCTAACCAGGGTTTAAACCACGACCCAGGAATGCAAGATTGATTTAGCATATTTAAAAAAAAACAATGTAATATGCCAAATTAAAAAAATACAGGGGAGAAATCACACAATCATTTCAATAGGGGCCAAAGGAATATTTGACCGGGCCAGGGGCACCTGGCTGGCTCAGTCAGCAGAGCATGTGATTCTTGATCTCAGGGTTGTGAGTTCAAGCCTCGTGTTGGGCATGGAGCCTACTTAAAAAAAAAAAAAAAGGCAAAATCCAGTATCCTTTCATGATTTAAAAAAAACACTTAAAAATGAGGAATAGTAGGGATTTTCCACAATCTGATGAAGGGCATGTATATATGGAAATCCACAAATATCATACTTAATGATGCGAGAGTGAATGCTTCCTCTCAAGATCAGAAGCAAGACAAGGATATCCACTCTTACCACTTCTATTTGACGTTGCACTGGAGGTCTTAGCTAGGGTAATTAAGCAAGAAAAAGAAATACAAGGCAACCAGATAGAAAGGAAGACGTAAAACTGCCTCTATTTGCAAATGACATGATCTTATATATAAGAAATCCTAAGGAATCCACAAATGTAAACAGCAACAGAAACAAAAAAACATTCAAACTTAAGTATGAGTTAAGCAGAGTTGCAGGATGCAAAATCAAACATACAAAAATCAATTGTATTTCTATACATCAGTAATAACCCATCTGAAAATAAAATTAATAAAATGATTCCACTGACAATAAACATAAAATACTCAGGGGTACAGTTAACAAAACCATAAGACTTAAATATTTAAAACTATAAAAGATTATTGAAAAATTAAAGAAGGCCTAGATAAATTGAAAGACATTCCATGAGGGGCACCTGGGTGGCTCAGTTTGTTGAATGTCCAATTTCAGGTCATGACCTCACGGTTTGTGGGTTCGAGCTCCACATCGGGCTCTGTGCTGACAGCTCAGAGCCTGGAGCCTGCTTCGGATTCTGTGTCTCCCTCTCTCTCTGTCGTTCCCCCACTCATGCTCTGTCTGTCTGTCTCTCTCTCTCTCTCTCTCTCAAAAATGAATAAACATTAAAAAAAAAAAGATACCCCGTGATTACAGGTTGGAAGACATAATGCTGTTAAGTTGGCAACACTACTCAAAATTAATCTACAAATCCAACCCCACCTCTATCAAAATTCCAGATGCCTTTTATCTGGAGAAATTGACAGGCTGATCTCACTATTCATATGGAAATGCAAGAGACCCAGAACAGCCAAAACTATCTTGAAAAAGAAGAACAAAGTTGGAGGGCTCACGTGTCCTCCTTTACGTCTAAGCCTCAGTGTGGCACTACCAGAAAGACAGACGTACAGATCAATGAAACAGAACTGAGGGCCCCACATTTAACTCTGACATTTGTGATCAACGGATTTTCAAGATAGGTGCCAAGCCGATTCAGGGAAGAAAGAATATTCTTTTCCACCTGTTGTTCTGGGGCAATGTTCAAAAGAATGAAAACGGACTCCTACTTTGTGCCATATATGAAAATTAACTCAAAATGGATCAAAGGCCTAAGTGTCAGAGCTAAAACTGAAATTTTTGGGAGAAAACATAGGCATAAAGCTTGAGGACCTTGGATTGGGCAATGTTTTGCTTGAAAGTTTCAAAAAATAAATAAAAATGACAAAAGAAAAAAACCCATAAATTGAACTTCATCAAAATTTAAAACTTTTGTGCATGCTTCCACAGAATGGGAGGAAGTATCTGCAAATCGTATATCTGATAAAGCACTTGTATCCAGAATATATTTTTAAAACTCTTACGACTCAAAAATAAAAAGAACAAATAAGCCAATTTTTAAGTGGGCAAAGGATGTGAGTAGACAATTTCTCCAATGAAAATACACCCATGAGTAGACGCTCAATATCATTAGCTGTCAGAAAAAGGAAAATCTAAACCTCAATGAGATACCACTTCAAACCCACAAGGTTGCCTATAATCAAAAAGGTAGCCAATGACGGGTATTGACAAGAATGGGAGAGATTGGAACTCTCAGCATTCCTGGTGGTAAAGCGAAATGCTATAGCCACTCTGGAAAGCAGGCAGTCCCCCAAAAGTTAAACAGAGAGCTACCATATGGCCCCGTAATACTACTCCTAAGGAATGCAGACTGGTGCAGCCACTCTGGAAAATAGTACGGAGGTTCCACAAAAAGTTGAAAATAAAACTACCCTAGGATCCAGCGATCACATTACTAGGTATTAACCCAAAGGATAAACAAAAATACGAATTCAAAGGGGTGAACGCACCCCAATGCTTATAGCAACATTATCTACAACAGCCAAATTATGGAAACAGCCCAAGTGTCCATGGACTGATGAAAGAATAATAAAGAGGTGGTATGTATGCGTATACAATGGAACATTACTCAGCCATAAAAAAGAATGAAATCTTGCCATTTGCAACGACATGAAGGAGCTAGAGAGTATAACACTAAGCGAAATAAGCCCATCAGACAAAGACAAATAGCGTGTAATTTCACTCCTTTGTGGAACTTAAGAAGCAAAACAAATGGGCGGGGGGTGGGGGGGAGGAAAGAGAGAGACAGACAGACCAAGAAACAGACTCTTAACTATAGAGAACAAACTGATGGTTACGAGAGAGAAGGTAGCAGGGGATGGGTGAAATGGGTGATGGGGACTAAGGTGATGGGCACTGAGTGTCGCACGGAAGTGCTGGATCCCTCTCTTGCACACCTGAAACTAACAGTACACTCTACGTGAACTAACCGGAATTTAAATAAAACTTTAAAAAACAGAGAGAGAAAAATATCCCTCCTAAGCATGCACCCAAGAGAAGTGAAACATGATGTCCGCCCAAAAGCTGGTACGTGAATGTTCACGGCAGCACTATCATGATAGCAGAAAAGCAGAAACAGCCCAAATGTCCGTCAACCGACGAATGGATAAACGCAATGTGGCGTAGGCACGCCATGGAATGTTATCGGCCACGAAAGGGAACGAAGTATTGATGCGTGCTACAACCTGGAGGAATCTTGGAAACATTAGGCTACATTAACGAAACCAGACCCCTGAGACCACATATATTTTAATCATATCGAGGGTCCAGAATGGACAAGTCCACAGAGGCAGAGAGTCGATTAGTGTTTGCCAGAGGTTGAGGGAAGAGGAAACAGGTATGGGCTTCTTTGGGGGGGTGATGAAAATGTTCTGGAATTAGAGACGATGGTAGCACCGTTCTGCAAATATACTGAAACTCACCAACTCATACATTTTACAAGGATGAGTTTTCTGATGTGTGAATTATATCTTTATAAAGCGGCTAATTTTTAAAAGAATAAATACAGTGTGCTACCATTTATATAAAAAATTTAAAGTGCACACGAACTAATACCATCAATTATTTAGCGTTACGTACACAGGTGGTGGAAACGTAACATGTACCAGAACAAAAGACGAAATTCAGAACTGTGGTTTGTTCTCTCGACGGAGACAAGGAGGAGAAGGAATGTGTTTGTAATGTTTTATTATTTTTTTCCAAGACAGAGATCAGAGCAATTATGGAAAAATGTTAACATCTGTTAAATTTGGATTCTGGGTACATGGATCACTCTTATTTTATATTCTGTACTTGTTTATATTTGAACTCGCTAATGACTGTTGAGTTTTAGCGGGGGCAAGTGAATCCTATTTCCTTAGCCTGTAGCGGGCTGAATGGTAACCCCTGAAAGACAGGTCCTCCTGTGGACCTGACCTTATCTGAAAAACGGGTTTTTGTAGATGTAATAAAGTTACGTTATATCAAGAGGAGATCATTCCGGGTTAAGGTGGTCCCTAAATCTGATGATGAATGACCTTGGAAGAGAAGGGAGAGGCTGTATAAATACAGAGACAGACATTGGAATTAAGCAGCCACAAGCCACCTGCAGGCCCCAGAAGCTGGAGGATGGAAGGCGGGATCCTTCCTCCAGCGCCCTAAGCATCTCCCATGCCTACCATTCCAGAAGCCCACAGCCTTCCTTCCTCCCTTCGCAATTTCCTTCTTGTTCTGCCAAACCATTTTCCCTGCTGTAAGGACAAAAGTGGGTGCCTCTGTGGCCATGTCTGGTGGGGGCCACATCAGACTTCCATCTAGGATGTTGTTTTCACTGGGGAGGCTGCTGGGTCGGGAGGTCTCACAGCTCAGCCTGCCAAGCCCTGCCGCCTCACCCCTGCCAAGTGTCTCAGCAACCCCCCCAACACCCCCATCCCACCTGCCTCCTGGCCCATGGCTCCCCCAGCCTAGACTCTGCTTCCCGCAGCCAGCAGCCGAGTCCCGCCTCCTAAGTGAAACACACACGATGAACTGCAAGGAGGGGGCAGACGTTTTAGCTCCTTGCCCATCTATCATCTCACTTAAATTTATGAAATAGGTACTGTTGCTTTTTTTGTCCTGAGATGCTCGGGGAAGCTGAAGAGGGGCAGCCAAGCTGAGCTGGGCTTTGAATCGGAACCTGGCGCCGCCACTTACCCGCTCTGGGAAATGGAGCCTGTCACTTTACCTCCCTGCAC
Source organism: Helogale parvula (assembly GCA_004023845.1). Taxonomy (NCBI): domain Eukaryota; kingdom Metazoa; phylum Chordata; class Mammalia; order Carnivora; family Herpestidae; genus Helogale; species Helogale parvula. The sequence continues at coordinate 400,099 of PJEM01000129.1, read as the reverse complement.
GTCCATTTCCGCCTCCATGAAGGAGGAGTTATGATCATTTCTGTGTTCAACGCTTTGTGTGTGGATTCCACAGACTTCCCAAGGAAGCCCTCGCTCGGGACCCAGGAAGTACTCAGTAAATATCAGCCTGTGTTCTCAACGTCCAGCGACAGTTCCAGTGAATTTGTGTGCAGGGTCCACCCTGCTCATTTCAACACTCCACAGGGAAAGGGTTTTGTTTGGTTGGTTAGTTTGTTAAAACAAGGGCTCGGGGGCGCCTGGGCGGCTCAGTCGGTTGAGCATGCGACTTCAGCTCAGGTCATGATCTCACAGTTCGTGGGTTCGAGCCCCGCGTCAGGCTCTGTGCTGCCAGCTCAGAGCCTGGAGCCTGCTTTGGATTCCGTGTCTCCCTTTCTCCCTGTCTCTACCTTGCTCGTGTTCTGTCTCTCTCTCTATCTCTCAAAAATAAAGAAATGTTAAAATTAAAAAAAAGAAAGAAAGAAAAACAAGGGCTCCTTTTATTTTGTTTGGAGCCCGTGTTCTCTCTCCAAGTGAACTTAGACGTCCCCCCCCTTGGAGGTCACCTTCCAAGGCCAGTCTGCAGTCAGGGCTGGGAGGTGCGCTAGGGCCAGAGGGCAAGTTCAGAAAGCCTTCTTCTGGTCGCGGGCTGTGCGGGGCTTGAGCCACAAGCTTGTTTCCTTGGAAAGTTGAGGATCTCCAGCCTCTGAGGTCTTCGTCATAGGGAAAAATGCCTTCTTCTCTGGCTTATTTGCTCAAGGTTTAAAAGGTATTTCTGGGCTTTGGCTGAGAGGAAATTTAGCTTTCGAGCAAATCCTTGTGCATCGGCTTTCTGTAAACATCTGAATATAGCGTGTGCAGCTTGGAGCCCACACCGGTTGGCTTTTCCTGGATTTTACCGCCAGTGGGAGGGAACGAAGTCAGCTCGGTATTGGGACAGCGCCGTCTGTCTGGGCTTGACCAGCAGGTTCTAGATGTGGCTGCCCTGGGGGCATGGCTGGGAGGAGGTGGGGGTTGCTGCGTGAGTGTCGGAAAAGGATGCAGATAAAGTGGCAGGAGTAAGACTTTCTTGTCGCCTTACAATGCAGGAGGCTCCCCCGCTCCACCAGTATTTGCTGAAGACCCACTGTGTGTGAGGCTCTGTGCTTGACCCCCCAGGAGGATTCCACCTTTACGAAGCTTGAGTTCTGAGGAAGGTGAGCCCTTCCCCAAGGAAACCCAAAGCCACGATTTCCTTGTGTCAGAAAGCTCTTCCAGAGACATCTGTGTGATGAGTGAGGGCAGGCTGGCCGCTGTAACAAGAAGCCGCGTCCCAGTGGGCCCCCCAGTAGAGGTGGGGATCCTCACACAGTCCAGCGCATCTGAGATAGAAGGATGGAGGGAGCCTGGCTCCGTGCAGTCACTCAGGGACCCGGGCATCTTCCATTCATTGGTGCCACCATCCCTCCCCTCCAGTCTCAGAATCTTCCACGGGATCCCCTGGGTCTGGCCAGCAGAAAGAGAATCGTGGGCTTTAAAAGAAAAATCTTTTTTAATGTTCTTATTTATTACTGAGACAGAGAGAAACAGAGCATGATTGGGGAGGGGCAGAGAGAGGGAGACACAGAATTCGAAGCAGGCTCCAGGCTCTGAGCTGTCAGCACAGAGCCTGATGCGGGGCTCGAACTCATGGACCTCGAGATCATGTCCTGAGCCGAATCGAACACTCAACCCACTGAGCCGAGGGGCCTCGAGAATCATGAGCTATTTCAAGGGCCAGGCCTGGAAGTGACCTTCCACTGCCTAGAATTCAGCCACATGAAACCAGCTCACTGTCAGGACCCACCTGCGTGCCCCAGAGAATAGAGTCATGGGGTTTGGTGAGAGCAGAGCGCGGTCCCTGTCACAGCATCTCTGCACCCAGGACCGTGTAAGGACACCAGAAGGAGCATCCTCGGGGCTGATGGCCAGTGTGGCCAAGCACCAGGCCGTCCGATCACAAGGAGGACGGAGCGTCCTCGGAACCCAGACTGCCTGCTCCCCGCTCAGCCCCTCCGTGTGCCAGCCGTGCCTCCTCGGGCGCATTGTCCAAACCTGGGTGCACTCGGCCGGCACACAGAGATGCTCGTCACAGCCCCCGCGTCACTGGCCCGTGGGAAGAGTGACAGGAAGGGAGAGGGGAGGCAGTGCCTGCCATGCGGTCAGCGCCTCAGAAATGTGGGTCAGGGCGAGAGGAAGCTGGCGGGGACTTCCCGCCGCCACCTAGGAGCTGTGTGATGACCGCAGCTGGGTCACCTTGACCGCCTCTGAGCTTCAGCCTCCGCATCTCCAAACTGAAGACAATAATCATGCCCGCCCTGGAGAGCGGCGTTAGGATGAAAAGCGGAACCTAAAGCAGGTAAAAAGCTGACCCTGCAACTTGACACATTAAGTGCTCGGTGAGTCTCAGCCGTTTAGTCGCCGTAGACAAGGGTGCGCACACGCGTTACCTGGTTTGATCCTTGCACTGACTCCGGGGAGAGAAGACGCCGCGGGAGGTGGCCCACGTGTGTACGTGAAAGACACAGTCACGAGCCCCGAGAGTGAATGAATGCAGCAGGAATGAATGAATCATCACAATAATCTGTGTCTTCTGCGGTAGTAGCTAGTCTCCATTTCTCGCAGCGATGGTGAAGCTGCCAAAATAAATTAACTTTCCCACATCAGTGACTCATTTGGCAGGAATACCAGCCTCGCAAACTGAATAGAGAATGAAGGAGGGGGGGGGAGGCCACAGGCGGGGGTGTGGGGGGAGGGCTGGGAGAGGAGCTTTGTAATGACTCAAGGATAGAAGAACCAACTTCTTATTCTCTCTCTCTGTTGGCTCACTCTCGCTCGCGCTCTCTCTCTTTCACCAAAAATGTAGCTACAAGGTTCACATTCAATCTTTGAAGTCCGGGAACTAGAGTCTCCAAGCTGTGAAGTGGTTCTGGACGGAAGGAGCACAGAGGGCCACGTTGTCCCTGACGCAGCGGACGGTACACGCCTCCGTGGCCACGCCGTGCACGGCAGGGCAGACCAGTACCGGTGCCCCCTCGTGTCCCCATGGCCCTGGGTCAGTGCTGGGCACTGCACACACTTCCCCTTGTCCAGCCCTGCTCACACCCCGCCCACACCCCCTCCAGCAGCTGGGGAGGCTTCAGGGCAGAGGCAGGCAAGATCAAAGACGGAGACCCCGAGTCCTAGAAAGGAAGAGACTTAATTACTTACTTCTTGTCCGCATGGGGGGGAGGGGGGGTTACGAGGAGAGCTCTGGGAGGGGAGGGCTTCTGACTGTCTCCTAGAAACCAGGCCGGAGGCAGTGAGCCTGGGATCAAAGAGATCGATGACAGACACAAAAAGGAACATTTTCAGCCCTGAAAATGATGACAAAACAGGGCTGGGAAGGTTCTGCTGGGCTTACTCTGCCGCCCAAACTTTCTCTGCTTCCCCTTGGGCGCAGGATACAATCCGCTGGAGAAGAATGGGGAAGACCCTGGGCCGGGGCCTGGGCAGGACTCGCCGCCTGGGAAATTTACTTACCTCTCCCAGCCACTCGTCTGTGACGCGGTGGATTCGTTTGCTAGGGCTGCCTTGGTTTGTCACTGCAGAACTTTGTCTGTTCCGCCGAATGGGGGGCTTCAACACAGACATGGATTGTCTCGCAGCTCTGGAGGCCGGAAGTTGGAGGTCAAAATGGTGGTGAGGGTCTCCCCGTTGAGGGCAGCGGCGGGAGGGGCTGTGCTGGAGGGTCCTCCCCCGGCTTGTCTTTCCGTCCTCTTCCCTCTGTGTGCGCCTCTGTGTGTGTCCAAATTTACCCTTTCTAGAAGGACCCCAGTCAACTTAACTGATGATACCTGCATGACCCAACCTCCAACCAACAGAGGTCCTGGGGGTTAGGACGTCACCACATGAACTTAGGGGGGATATTATTCAATACCAGAAAGTGTCTTGAAGGGTGACTGCAAAGATCGAATGAGTCAATGCACGCGAAGCACATTAGGGCAAAGCTTGGTGGGTTGTGAGTGTCAAAAACAAATGTGACCATCATTGTGGTCATAGACATGCTGGGTCACTCACCCGGTGACCCCTTCTCTTTTCTTTATTGGTAAATTCCCCTGATGATGTTCAGGCCAGCAACCTGGCCAGGCCCAGAAAATGGGTTAGGTCTAAATTTTTATTTTAAGGCATTATTGTTTCTCTCTGTCCGTGACTGGTCGAGGGCTGAGAAGGTGACCCAGTTCTGGCCAAACAAATGTAAAAAGAAGTCTTGGGGTGGGGGTGGGGTCTCAAAAACTTTCTTTCCCAAATGTAAAAGAATTGCATGAGCATAACTCCTAGCTCTTCCTCCTATTCCGCATGTGGCTGTCATGTGAGGATGGGATGTCCGGTGCCGTGGCAGCTTTCTTGTAACCAGGAGAACAGACCTCAGCAATACTTTGAGATTGACAGAGGAAAAAAGTAAAAATAGACTAGAGTCCCCCATGATATGTTGAGCCCTGACAATAGTGGGACCATGTGCCATTAACCCTTTGTTAATTAATAGTAAAAGTTCATATAGCTTAAGCCACTATTAGTGGAGTTTTCTGTGATGTGTAAATACATAACTGATTATTAATTGTGTCTGCCAGTCTCCAAGATGGCACTCAGTGATCCCTGACTCCTGCTGGTCACACCCGTCTATGAGTACCACAGCAGTCCCTTCGCCAGATGGAAAGTACTGAGCTGCATATCGTGGAAGGGATGGATGAGACTTCTAAGGCTGGCCATACATGACATCGTGGCCTATCACCCACGCCCTCTCTTGGGTCACTTACTTGGTGGGAAGCCAGACACCATGTCATAAGGACTCTCCACCAGCCTTACGGGTAAGTCCATGTTGTGGGGAACTGAGACCTCCTGCCAACAGCTACCATCAACTCGCCAGGCATGAGTGTGCCATCTTGGAAACAGATCCTTCAGCCCCAGTCCAGCCTTCAAGTGACACAGCCCCAGCTGACCTCATGACTGCCGTGTTACAAGAGAAACTGAACCAGAACTAGCTCCCCCCCCCCTCCCAAGCTGCTCCTGAGTTACCGACCCACAGAGACTGTGAGATCGGCAGTATTGATTATTAGGAACCATTAGGTTTGGCAATGATTTGTTACATGGCACTAGATCACTATACGTCCATTATTCAAGACCATCTAAGATCTGACCCCATCTTACTTTCTGAGCCTTATTTCCCATAGTGCCCTTCATCTACCCTGTACTCATCGGTGTGGTCCTTACACATCGTGCTCTTCCAGGCTCGTGCTGCTTTCCTTGGCTAGAACACCTTCTCCCACGTACACCTCTGCAAATTCTATCCAGCTCCTCCTTTCAAACCTAGTGGCTCAAATTTCCTCTCCATGAAGCTTTCCTTGGTCCTCCTTGAAAATGATTTCTCTTCTCTCTGCACTTCTAGAGCACTTGATACCTACTTTTAGGACCAACAGACATTTATAGAGAGCATCTACCGAGTGTTAGATGCTGGGCATGCAAACGGGGATAGTGGATGGGAGCCTGAAACGGAAGAGCTCATGTTTTTATAGTTGCATATGTAGCCACAGTCCCTTAAGACCAGGTTGAATAACTAATTCTAATCCTGATGTGCCAAGAGCTCTCAGGATGTATAAAAACTCAATGAATACCTATTAAATGAATGGCTAGAAGAGGGTTTTTTTTTAAGTTTATTCATTTTGAGAGAGAGATTGAGAAAGTGCAAGTAGGGGTGGGGCACAGAGAGAGAGAATCCTGAGCAGGCCCTGCACATGGAGCCTGACGTGGGGCTCGAACCCACCAACCTTGAGATCATGACCTGAGCCGAAACCAAGAGTCAGACGCTCAAATGACTGAGCTGCCCAGGCACCCCTGAAAGAAGTTTTAATAGAGGCTTTAATAAATAACAGAAACCCCACAGAAAATGACTTAAGCAGTAAACCGTATTTATTAGATTATATAACTAAAAATTCCATAGGTAAAGCTTCAGGCAAGGCTAGATCTAGGGGCTCAGACAGTGTCATCAGGGCCTGGAACCTCTATTTTATGGTGCTGTGTTGTTTAATTCTCAGGTAGAGGGGCGCCTGGGTGGCTCAGTCGGTTGAGCGTCCGGCTTTGGCTCAGGGCATGATCTCACGGTTCGTGGGTTCGAGCCCCGCGTCAGGCTCTGTGCTGACAGCTCAGAGCCTGGAGCCTGCTTCGGATTCTGTGTCTCCCTCTCTCTCTGACCCTCCTCTACTCGCACTGTCTCTCTCTGTCTCTCAAAAATAAATAAAAACAAAATATTCTCAGGTAGATCGTCTTCACAAGGCAGCCTTTGGTAGCTCCCAACGCAGACCAAGTGACATAACATCTCTTTCCCCTCTGATCTTACAAAACTCTCAGGATCAGCGCTGATTGTCTCTGACTGAATCACACGGACATCCTTGAACCTATTAACTGCGGCTCGGGGGATGCAGTGCTCTGGTTAGACCTAGCTTACATATTCACCCTATATTAGCTATCTATTGCTGCATAAGAAGTTACCCCCAAGCTTAGCAGTTTAAAACAATTCACATTTGTTGGCCCATAGTTTCTGTGAGGCAGGAGTCCAGGCACAGCGTAGCCGGGTCCTCGGCTTCACGTTCTCTGACGAGGCTGCTATCAGGGTCCATAGTCTCATCTGAAGGCTCAGCTGGGAAAGCATCCACGTGCTAACACACTCGGTGGTGTCGGCAGGATTCGGTTCCTCGTGAGCTGTTGGACTGAGGGCCCGAGATCCTCATCTCACTGCCTAGTCCCTTGGCTGGAGGTTGTCCCTCCCACGTGGCAACTTACTCCTCAGAGCACGCACGAGAGAGCAACAGAGAGAGTCTGCCAGCAAGGCGGAGATCACCATCACTTGTAATTAGATCACAGAGGCAACATCTCATTCCTTTTTCTGTGTTCTGTGGACTCAAAGCCAATTGATGGGGCCAGCCCCCACTCGGGAGGAAAGGATTACTCAGGGCGTAGACCCCATTGGAAAGGGACCATGGGGCCATCTTGGAAGACTCTCTACCACACACCTGTACTAGCCAGAGATGAAATCAGCCCAAACTACGTGGATGGAAAGGGGAGGGCGTCGTGACCCCAGGGAATACGGGGCTGTTTTTACCAGAAGGAGGAAGGATGGCCTCAACATGCACAAAGAACAAAGTCCTCTCTGAAACCACTTAGGGGCTCTGTAGTGATTGCCTACATGGGCATCGGTGTCACCTACGTGTCCTGTCCCTAAAAGGTTGTGCTGTTTACCCTGGATGGAAGAATGTCCGAGTCGCCAAATTCTCTCCAGCATTATTGTTGGGGTCCCCTCTTTCCCTCAATGTTACTCGTTTGAAAGTTTATAAAACTGATTTCTAAGTGTGGTGTGGGTTGTGTATCCCTAATAACGGTTGTTGAAGGGCCGGTTCTCCCTGGTCGTTTTATAACGGCGTTTCTCTCCTAACTGTTCTTCAGCCATTTAGCACATGCCGACCATCAGATTCGCAAACACGATTACGAGATGCAAGGATCATGACTTTGTAGGAGACACAGGGCAAGTCCTCTGCCCTCCTAAAGACAGAACAAATGGTGTTTACCAACCTCCGGGTTTCAGGCTTTTCTGATGTTTGCTGAGCTCACAATCCTTTCACAAGAGAGACTTCGAATCTACACAAAAATATATGTGTAACCAGAAGAAGCCGCACACGGTACCAGGTCCACAAAGTTCAGAACCGCAGCTCAAGTCAGCGATGCCTGATGTGCATTCAACCCTGCACCTCCTCCCTGGGGAAGGAACGCCTTTGGTTTGAGGCCGGGTGGGCAGGAATGTTATTTTATTCTTGGGATAAATGAAAGATTACTTTTTCAGTCTTCTTTAAATAACCCTCGAAGAGGTGCTAACGCTGAAATTACTTCTAATTGAGCCAACTTAGCACCAGCTCCTGAAGACTCGCTCACGTGAGTGGAATGAGATTTCACTTGGTTTCAGCCTGAACCTGTCTCTTTTGTCTCACTCTCTCACCTTCCCCAAGGCCAAGGATTTAGCCTGCTCCCCAAATCAAATTGGAGGCCTTCTGCAAGGCTGGAGTCTCGTCTCTGACCACTTTTTGCTTCCACTCACCAAACACCAAATAGGGGTTGGGTAGGTAGGGAAGGAGTGAACTTCTGGGTTTTTTTTTTTTTCCTCTGTCTGCAGCAGACCTAAAGATTTATCAGCGCAGTGGAAATGGCATGAATTGGGATCAAATCCTGGCCTCACCGCTTCCTGGCAGTTGACCTTGGGCAAATCACTTAGCATTCCTGAGCTACAACCGCTTCATTCCTTACAAGGAGATTATAATCCCTCCCACAAAGGTCGTGATTAGTGGTCTGCAAATTAATGTTTAATAAGCAGCTCTCTCTCGAGGAAACCCTGGTTTACAGCACTTGCCAATTTCTGTGGTGCAAACACCCCACCATGGCCGATTTCAAGCTGCCAGTAGGAGGTCATTGGACAGAATTGGGAAGAAATACATTGTAGCATATGCCATTGTTTGTTACTGTTCTCATACAGACAGAAGTAATCCCCAAAGCGCAGATAACAGAAAACTGTAGCAAATTAATTGAGGAATTTTGAGTATTTCCTTTGTTTGTAATATATTTACTGGTAAGGTTATACAATTTCTTTTTTAAAATAATAGCTGTTCTCTCCTGCTCTCAAATATCTCATACCTTGGGGGCTTGAGGACCCAAAGTTGAGATGGAAGGGACAAGTCTGCTGGTGACTAAAGTACGGTATAATTTATTGGGACATTTAGGGCCAGGAACGCAAAGTCAAACAGACTCAAACCGTGTTCAAGTACTGTTTCCCCAGATGAGTGCCTGGGTCAGGCCGTTCACCCTCTCTGTAAAATACTCCTCTCGTGTAAAATGGTCCATACAACAATCCTCTCTTCGAGTTATTACCGTGCCTAAATGAGATAATGTGGGGAAAATGTTTAGCACAGCGCCTGGTACATAGTAACAACTCAATAAATGGCACGCGCTCTCCTTATTCCTGTGATAATGGCGCTAATGAAGAAGTGTGAAGATCATATCAGAAACCTGGCAGAGGGTCAGACTAAGGAGCTGGGTTCAAGCCAGGCGTGAGGAAGCGGGGGGGGGGGGGGGCCG